>BMAO01024598.1:0-113189 GCA_019973975.1 Trichonephila clavata
TATATATATAAACAGTATATATTTATAAAACGTCATGAAATACCAGCGAAGCGGGCGGGTAACGGTTAGTACAAGGGTGATCAAATGAAAAGGTACGAAACGACATAAAAATGAACAGTTAAATATTTGCATATTCCGCCAAGGGAGAATGTAGCGAGACATCTCGGATGCATTGGAGACTCTGACTGGGATCGGATCATGCGCGGGTGCCGCATGCGCAGGAGAGAGCAAAAGCTCTTATAAAAAGCGGCGTCCAAATGATGCGAGCACAGAATTACTCGAGCACAGAAAAAGCATTAACTCCGATGTGTACTGTGAGACACTCCGACGCCTACGCAGGTCCATCAAGAACAAAAGACCGGGGCTGCTCACGGAGGGTGTGGTTCTGCTCCATGATAACGCGCGTCCACACGTCTCCAGAGTCACACAAATGGAACTGGACAAGTTCCAATGGGAGACGTTGGACCATCCGTCCTACAGTCCGGACATGTCACCCTGCGATTTCCATGTGTTTGGTCCACTGAAGAAACACCTGAAAGGAAAGCGCTTCAACTCGGACGACGTACTCAAGGACACTGTGAAGGACTGGGTCTCGTCACAGCCACAGGAATTCTGGGAACAAGGAATCCTGCGGCTTGTTCATCAGTGGGATCGTTGTGCTCAGGCCTATGGTGTATATTTTGAATAAAGTCTATATTTGTACCCACTGTGTCGTTTCGTACCTTTTCATTTGATCACCCCTTGTATATATATATGTGTGTGTGTTTTGTAGCAATTTTTAAATTCCGTTTTTTTTTTCTCCTTGATCTTTATATCTATGGTTGGGCATGGTACGCTCTTGAAAAAATAACGGATTGCTTTAAATATGTTACTAGTTTGAGTAGTGATGTTAAGCTACACAGTGCCCGTTTTAAAGACAGTAATATTGAAAGTAATTTGTGTTTTCTTTTTAGATTATATTATTAAATTTATTCTTCAAATAAAAAAAATTTTACCGGTCTTAATTTTAAAAATTACAAATTTTTCTTGTAAAATACTCATTTTTAAAGTTTTTAGTTATTTTCAGTGATTTCTGTTTCTTAAGATTATTGAGAACAAAAGTTAGTATGGATTTGAACATTTCAAACTAATATTCCCTACTAAAAATTCCTTGTTGAATTTTAATAATTATTTTACAGCTATGGAAAATATATCAAATTTTTTAAAACTATTAATTTAAGATTTTTAGAAAAAATAACTAGTGCTCTCAGACCGAAATCCATACTAACTTTTAAAAGAACATATATATATATAAATTCTACAAAATTTTTTCAATATTATCTTGAACAGAAAAAATCCTTGGGAGAAATATATCCTCAAATTGAAAAGTCTGAGAAAAACACAGTTTTCTAAAGGCATGAAACAAAATTAATAATGCCTCTAAAGATCTAATTAAAAAAAATGTTTTTATCCAAATTATGTACACTGTATCAAAACACTACTTTAATTAAATATGTTATATGAGATATATTTTTTTTATATTTAAAATATGTTTTACATAAAATTGATAGCATTTGTTATATATATACGATGACAGAGATTACTCAGCCTAATCTTATCATGATGCTTTCAAAAAAGTTTTGAAACACTTATAAAAATAATAATGATACAAACTGAAATTAGAAACCCCCAGGTTTGTACGTATAACACCTAATTTTTTCTCAGTTTTAAGTCGGTGCAATTTAAAAAGTTTGATTTTATTACATGACTTGAAATTATTTTACTATAGTGTTATAATAAATTTTGTAATATCATAGATAAATTCAGTTATATTTGTGTATACGGAATACTTGAACTCAATAAAGTCTCATTGTAGTATCAGCTGAAAAAAGGCTGATTTTAAGTCATATAATTTCAGTAGTATTCCACCTCTTCCAAATATTGTCTTTTAGTAACACAAGAATGTTTTGAGCCGGAAATTTCTCAATAGGAAAAAATTAATGAAAGCAAAAAAAGCTTCTAAGGTTTTTAACTATGTGTAAAAACACAAATATTGCTCTTTAAATATTAAAAACCTCGAAACGTAACTGAACAGAAACGATTTTAGTAGTAAAAGTAAGAGTTAATAGCCATTTCACTGAACGAACCGATTATTCTCCAAATATCTCTCTTTATATACAAAAAAAAATTTCATGATGCTGTAAAAAATTTATTTCAAGGTTTTTTTAAAGGTGAAGTTAACAAAAGAAACTACATCTTTTTTACAGAATGGAGCAAACTCACAGTTTGGACAAATTTACATTTATGATAGGGAGGCTTTGCAAGAACGTGCAAAAATAGTTAAACGTGACGATGTGTTACAAATTTTACAGCCATTATGAAGAAAAAACCGTATGAACTACATAATACAAGGAAATTACAGTTTTACAATTTGAGCTGTGATAGAGTTGCATAATTTGTACAATGGGAGTTGGTCCGCCATTAGGCAGATAAGGGAGGGGGCGGTACCTCCTTCCAGTTTTTAATTAAACTTTTAAGAATGGAAAAATGCTTTAAAATGATTGCTAAACTAATCACTCTCTCTAAACTGTCGAATATTGAGATTGTCAACTCTCAGAAAACTTCAAATATATTAAAAACTGATTGGTTATCAGACTCCCTTAACCTTTTCAATAGAATTTTTGCTATTCCTGGTGGGCGCAATAGCTTAGTGGTTATGGTCACGAGTTCATGTCTGGAGTGTCATGGGCTCAAATCCTGTTGCCACTAAAGACCCTCCGTGTAGATGAGGTCATTCCTCCCAATTATGAGGTAGTTAGGAAAGAGGGATGCCAGCTCAGGTGTCATTCTCGTTACTCGACCGAGGTTGAATATTACGAGGTTTGTGATCAATAGCCCTCTTGTTGCTTTGTAGAGCGACACTAATCTCTCTCTTTCTTTTGCTAATCCTGCTCCAGGCACATAAATTACTTTAATAAACCCTGTAAAAATTTTCATTTATAGTTAATCTTTTATCTTCAAAATTTACATATCTAATATTGATTGAATTTTTTTCCTAATGGGAAATTTTAAGAGTGCAGTCCATTTGTACGTAGCTGCTTTAATTTCGGAAAGGACTTCCTTTCCAAATACAAAAATAACTTATTTTTGAGATCTGTGCATAATTCTCTGTTTTACGAATTTTTTATTCTGCTTATGTGATCCATTAGCACAGAGTAGTAATGACTTAACAATTCGATTAAAATTTTCCATTATATTCCATTACATTAAAACTGTTTAAATGTAAAATAAAAGCAAAAACATGAAGAAAAATTACATTTTCAAAACATTCTCTTTTCATTGAAAATACTTCTATGTAATATTTTTTCTATGTATATATAGTTATGATTTTTCTTTACAGAGCCTGGATTAAGATTTTTGAAACATTCACATTATTTTTCGAGTTACTATTGAAATAACAACCAGGCTTCTTCATAAAAATTTCGCTACTTTATTAATATAAGTGCACTTCTAAATTATACCTTCTAAAAAGTCCAGTTGAGGTAGGGATTCTTGGGAGCTTCCCAAATCGAATAACAAAAACTAAACTTTTGTAACATCAAGAATTATTTTGAAGATTGTCGAATTTTAGATATCCATAATAATAATGTTTACGATAAATTTTACATCTCGCCATATTGACATCAATAGGAGTATTGTAAAGTTTTCATATGCAAGAGTATATTTTTTTAATTCTTGATTATTTTAGGGCCCCGGTGCATAGCATCCATTGACCACTCCCTGCAGAAATTAGCTTTAAGAGCTTTCAGTCTGGTTGAAATGACAATTCTACAAATGTTTCACTCACTAAGAAAGTATACACCCCACAATAACCCCCTTTTTTCAGTCCCAAAATAGATTCCAATCGCCTCTCCCTGAAATAAACAGCTATCCTATTCATGTGTTTCCCCCACCCTCCTCCACCTTACCTCAAGGTCACTTGACCGTTTCATCTTGGAAACAAATTGTCAGAACTTCCTTCTTTCATTCCAAGGAAGAGGGTCCCCTCCCCAACAATGACGTGATCTCATGACGTAGTCTAGGGTTACTTTAATTCTCTTACCCCTCCCCCTTTCAAATAAAAAAAGCAGAATTAGTGTTTCTGAAGTGATTAAAATCATTATTCATGTAGCAAAATATTCTTTTTCATAAAATAAAGTATTCTTAATGTGTATTTAAGCAGTTTATGCTCAATTTTCTTCTAAAGTAATATTTTAAAAGTTTTGTACGTAGATTGCATACACGTGGCGCCATCTGCAGTCATTACAATAAAGCTTACCAAACATGGCGTCCGAGCATTTTGGAAGCAAAGATATATGTATTTTTCGTAATTTAAAAATTTTCTAGACCATTTCTGACATTTTTACATTTCAAGGTGGATTTATATGAGTAATTTACGTTCTCAACAAAAGTTTCATATCCAAATAATGTGATTTCATTAAGTTAAAGTACCCTGACCTTTTCAGTACATTTAGAAGTCCACCTAAGGCAATTGCCAATGCACTTTTTGAGAATTATATTTCACGTTATGGAGCTTCTGTAAAGTTAATTAGTGATAATGGCCCCCAAATGATATCCGAAGTTTTTGAGCAAGTGTGTCGCAGGTTGAACATAAAACATGTTAAAACTGTGGTATATAGTTCACAAGCTAATCAAATGGAAAGAGTTAATCGTACTCTTCTACAAATGATTTCGAGTTTTGTCGAGGATAATCATACAAACTGGGACCAATTTCTCCGGGAGTTTAGTTATGCTTTGAGGACAGCAGTACATGAGACAACGGATAAAATACCAGCGGAATTATTTTTAGGTAGAAAATATCACCCCATTTCAAAAATTAGTAATGGTAACTGATGGATCAGACTTAGTTTGCGGAAATATGGAAAAGTTGTTTGAGGAGGCTAGGAGAAATACTAAAAAGCAGCATGAGAAGTGGGCGAAATATTATAATAAGAGGAGACGTGAAGTTAATGTGAAGGTTGATGATCTAGTGTTGGTTCAAACTCACCCGTTGAGTTCGGCGAGTAAGAAAATTTTAGGTAAATTTATGCCAAAGTTTGAGGGCCCCTATAAGGTTTTTAGTGTGAAAAATGATAATTTAGTAATATTAAAGTTTGGTGAAAGAATAACGGTTAGTGTGGATTAGGTGAGAATTTACCATCAAAGATAATCAGAAGACAGTGTCGCCGAATCGGAAATTGCGGGAAGTAGTCATCATAATGCAGTAGCATCAGAAAGGTCGGATGATAGGCAGCCGAGAGTAGTGCAGTCAGAAAGCGATGGGAATTGTCGAAGAGGATCAGAATCAGGAAATTTGGAAGGTAGTGGAGATGTAGCCAGGGATTGACGCGATGAAGAGGAGGTGAGAAGGAAAAAGCGTATGCGGACGGAGTCGACTGTTTCTTCGGGAATTGGTGTGTACAATTTCAGGAAAAGAAAGCCCCGTTGGACGGAGAGGGAGAAAAGAGGAAGGCCCGAATCCTGGGTCGAGTTGCAACAAAGGAAGAAGAGACCAGAGGCCCCTGCATCCCGAGACAAGAGAAAGATGTCCTCGTCCATGCCGTCTCGTCCATCAAGAAAGCGGTGCAGAAAGGTGGAATCCGAGAGGCAATCGGAAGGAACAATTCCAGGACCATCCCGCAGAGAGGAGAGGAGAACAATCAGATGCAACAGGTCCCGTCCAGTCCAGCAGGAACGGAACTGCCCTTACAACCTCCGGAGCCGACGTCGAGTGGACAGCAGCCAGAATCGGAATCCTGCAAGAGAAGGAAACGCCCCAGCAGGAGCATATCAACTACAGCAGACTCAATGGAGGAGGAGACCCAGAAGGTTGGAGCGGAGAGAGGACAAAGTCATCCAGTACAGAGGCCGTAGTTGGAGACAAAGCCTATGCAGATTGGCATGATTTTAATCACGCCTAAGACTTAGCAGAATACAAATAAATTAGCGTATATTTAGAAGAATTAAATATTGCACTTAAGAAAAACGTGTACACTTGAAAAAAAAATGAAAGATCTAATAACTACTATATTTAAATGACCAGAACACAGTAGTTGTGTTCAAAATTATGGCAAAAGAGTTTTACTTATGTAGAAAGACCCCATGAATACGAATAAGTACGAATCTATATACCCTGGTGTCCAAAAGTTAAGTATAAATCGTAAAATGCGAAAAAATCGTAAAATTATTCCAAATTTCTTGCGGATATTAATTGGGTGAAGAAGAAACATTGGGTTTATGCAAAACTTTTCAGTCGACTACGTCCTGCGCGAAACACCGGCACATGTCGGAACGCGGAGAAACCGATTCACGCAGCATAGGCAGTTCAGACAAGTTTCGTGCAACTGCTGTGCAAAGGAACGTTGTTAACCATCAAACAAGGTGAATGATGGCACAAAGACGCCAATTGGCCATGTTTACGAAAGGAAGAATCGTTGGAATGCTGGAATCCTCACGATCACAAACCGAAGTGTCTCGAATTCTGAATGTGCACCAGTCTGTGATCTCAAGACTGTGGCAGAGGTTTCAAAGAACGGAAGATGTTACCCGACAACCAGTATCAGGTCGACCAAGAGTCACAACCCCTCGCCAAGACCGATATCTGGTAATAAATGCGCGACGTCAGAGGGGCAGTACTGCCAGAGCACTGGGTTTGGCGCTCACAGTCGCCACAGGAATACGAATTTCGAGACAAACTGTTTACAGGAGACTCGGTCATGCTGGCCTGTATGCCAGAAGACCAGCAGTTTGCATTCCTCTCACGTCTGTGAATAAACGCCCTCGTTTGAACTGGAGTTTGAAACATCAACATTGGAGTGTAGGAGAGTGGGCCAATGTGATGTTCAGTGACGAGTCCCGGTTTAGTCTGAGTAGTGATTCTCGGGGGGGTAGCGATATGGAGAGAACGTGGAACACGTTTTGAACCAAGAAACATAAAGGAAAGACATCATTTTCCATCAAGGGGTGTAATGGTATGGGCAGGCATCATGATGGACGGCTGCACAGACCTCCATCTCTTTGACACGGGGTCTGTCACTGCTCAAAGATACAGAGACGAAGTTCTTGAGCCTTATGTTCGCTTGTTTCGAGGTGCTGTCGGTCCTGACTTCATATTCAGGGATGATAATGCGCCATGTCACCGAGCGGTGTTGATTGATGACTTCCTTGAAACGGAAAACATCCAGCGCATGTCATGGTCTGCGAACTCCCCTGATTTAAATCCTATCGAGCATGTATGAGATATGCTTGGGAGACAAATTTCAGCACTTTAGCACCCACCAGGCTCTGTTACAGAACTGAAGAGAGCTCTTCAAGAAGCTTGGAACCGTTTGAGCCCACAACTCATTCATTATCTCATAGCAAGTATGGTAAATCGCTGTGCAGCGTGCCTGGCTGTCAGAGGTGACCACACGCCTTATTAAACTGCAGCATCAGTATTTTATTTAATGTTTTCCTTCATTTTTTCTTTAAAGTGTGAATCCTTGCTATACTCAGTTTTCTTTCAAACTGCTACTTTGGATAATAAAATTAATTATTATCATTCTTTTGATTTGCTTCCTTATTTTATAACCATTTTACACTCGTATATCTCGTTTCCCGCCATTCTGATTTACAGTTCCTTCTTTATTCACATAATTATCAATTATGCTTAACTTTTGGACACCAGTGTATTGTCTTGCAGTTCCGTTACGTTTCTTATTCCGGTAAGCTCGATAGTCTTTCGGGTACTTACGTATTAGGCCATATTTTTGGTAATACTTCACTGCGATCGCTTTCGAAGAAAATAAGTTCCCAAATTTAATCATTTTTCACTTCAGAATAAGAGAAGAATAATACAAAAGAATCAAGCTAGTAAAATAATATTGTCCTTGAACATGTGCGAGAAAAGTTCAAACTGTGAAAGACATTATAGCCACATTGTGTTTCAATTTCGATCATAGTTAGTGTTATTGGAATTCTTTTACTTATAGTAAATAATCATTGGATGTTCTTTACAGCTCGTTAACATTCCTTATCTTAAGCAGACTTCTATTGATTTTTATAAGCGAGTAAAAAAATTTTTTCAACATGAAACGAATAAAATTTTTTCATTAAATAACAATGTTGTCCACAAATTTTTGTGAAAAATTATGGTGCACTCGAGTTAAGAAAACGCACACTTAATCATTTTTATCAACATGTAAAAATAAACTAAGAAGCAAGTGATAATGATGGAAGTTTACGCATGTAACACTAAAAGTTAAATAATAATAATTTAATATAATAATTTTTGTCTTTTTAACTTACGCGTGTGCATTAATTCTTAAAAGGCTGCAAAATTTTTTGAACTTGAAGAGAAATTTTTTTAAACACACTTGTGTGTGTACTGTTTTAACACAAAATCAATATTCTCAAATTTCTGTCTTATCCGTATCAATTTTGGAACTAAATAAGAAATTCCGAAATCAAGTTGCCGCAACATAACCACTATTTTTTTTTTTTTGAAAAAAAAAATCTTTTTCTAAATTATTCTACCTCATTCTTTCTAAAGAATATCATGAAACACAAAGGAAGGTTTAATTAGGTTTAATTTCTGCCATAGTGTATCCCCTGTAATGGCTCCCAACTTGCATATCCAAAAAATTAAAAGTTCTAAAAAATACGCAAAAAGAGGCTGTCCAGAATCAAATATTTATTAAAATTTTTTACCGTGGTACGTGTGACTTGCGCTGACAAGCAGGGATTTATATATTTCGTGTTTGTACAAACTTAATACAGAACACGAATCTATTTCGCATACACAACTTATAATTTTCCTTTCCATTTTTTTAACTCGCGGAACCCCTAGGTTTGTTTGTCAGAACCCCAAGGTTCCACGGTTTGAATACCACTGGTTTAATGCATTTCGCAGTTAATTCCCTGTCAAGTCTATTTCTATTAGAAGATTTTAAAAAGTTTATTGAAGAAAACAATTTTTCACACGAATATGTGTTCCCAAACATCGTTGAAAGAGCATACATATTAACTAGTTTTTTCATTGACATAAAGTTATTTGGAAAAAATCCCATACGTATAATGTAATATTTTCAATTTTTACTGTGGGATCAATAGTATCTGCAAGATTTTCACACAATTTTTCTCCTTCTAGTACAGAAATCAAATCTTCAAATTTTGTTTTACGCACCACGCTGCTTCGAAGTTCAACTAATTCAATTTCTAAATCATCGATACCTAGCCACATAAATTCGGTTAACACCATTGTTTCAAATTCTATTTTGTATGGATATAAAATAAAGTGAAATGTACTTTCCAAACCGTTAAATTCATTGAATCTCTCTTCAAAACCTGGTTTTATTTCCAGCATAATCATTACATGTTTTTTAATTGCATTTTCTTAAATGTCAACGGAGTTTTCGAAAATTATTGTGTTTTGAAAATGTTTTTGCAATTGAGGAAAATATTTCATGGTTTTCATTTCCAAATCCTAAGTAAAGATGTCAAGTTTCGTCATAAATATTTTAATATTTTCAAAAATTGTTAAAACAATTAATCAACATGTTTTTTATTCAGTTCATTAAAATTCTGATTGATGTCTCATAGAAACCTTTAATCAGTTGATTAATGTTTATTGGATAATTCACCGATACTATTGTTTTTACAAGCTTTTATTTAACTTACAATGTATGTATGTATGTAATTTGTTAGGGTGGAATCTTGCAACTCAAATTTTCAAGCTGATATCTTCACTCCGTTGAGCTGAAATTTTGTATACACGTTTAGTTTGGATGACAATGCATGTTTTGACAATTTATATTCCGATATTGCAATTAACTAAAAAGATATTAATTAAAAACATTAAATTAGTTTGGGCGCCAACTTCAATATATCTGCATTGTTGTAATAATGTTATTGTTACAACAATGACAAAAGTTGGCGTCGAAAATTGGTTTTCAGCCAAACTGGAATTTCATAACGTTGCGCTATTGACTGTATTAATTAACTTTGTCTAAAAAATAATTACATTTCTACAACGTAAAAATAATCTAATTTCTACAACGTATGCAATTTTTTTACAAATTTCTATCTATTTTCTTGGATTTAAATTCAAAACAAAAAAGTAGAGCTATTTTTCAAGTAGATTGGTACATTGTATACCTTTCTCAACGCTGCCAAGTTAAACTGAGATGGAGTATTATGGAAATTCTTTAAAAAATTTATCTAACTTTAATCTATGAAACTCAGACAAAAAAATAATTACAGAATTGGAAAGATCATTCTTTTATGTATCTTACCCATCAAAAAGAAATCCGCTAGGAAAACAATAAGAGAAAAATATTATCTAGAAATGCAATGTATTTTCGATTAAAAAAATAATTCTATAATAAAATGAATGAATTTTTTAAAGAAATTTTCTAATTTTAAGCCTACAAGTAATTTAAATATACCTCATTTTATCACCAGTAATCTAAACACACACTACGACATGTGTCCTTAAATTTAATTACAAATAGAATCTGTTAATTTTGAGTTTTTTTTGTTTGAAAAATTACGGCAATTTTGTTTCTCTAGATGAGTTACGCACATTGTAAAACCAACTCAAGGTTCTTTATATTCATAAAATGTGCCAAAAGAGAATAATTTGCAAAATGACCTGAAATATTTTAAAAATAAGGAGAGAAGAAAATCGAATCTTAGAAGAAACATTTCGTTAAATAGAAAATGCACTTCGCTATTTGGAGTTGTTTTACGAAGAAAAGAGTAATACAGTGGTAAAAAAGTATTTGCACACATACATTTTTGTTCACAATTTATAAGAAAATGCATTAAGAAATACAAAAATTGGCATTTTAAAATAAAATAAGCCTATTCATTTAAATTAATTACAAAAAATACAATAATATTAATAAAAAACATTTTTTGCAACAATATTAAAATATCTTATGCAAAAAAAGTATTTGCACACTCAACTCAACTTAAGCAAATTTGCATTTTTTTGCTAATTATATATTTGACAGTCATCCCGCAGTAAATAACATACGTAAGACGACTATAAAAGGAGGTATTGTCGAAACTTTATCAGTTGATTATCGATTTCAAATTGTAATGGTACCTAAGAAATCTGAATTGCCGATTTCGTTGCGAGAAAAAATTGTTTCTCTATGTGAAAATGGCCTAAGTTATCGAGAAATAGGTAAAAAAGTAAATGTTTGCTTCTCTACTGTTCGGTATGTCATAAAACGTCATAAAGAAAGAGGATCTACATCAAATAACTTGTGCTCTGGACGCCCAAAGAAACTTTCACTATGAATTAAGCGAAAAATCATAAGAGAAGCATCGAAAAATCCATTTGTTAGTGCAATTACATTAGCCAATGATGTCGCTTCAACATCTGGAGTTCAAATCTGTGCCCAAAGTGTTCGAAATGTTCTGCATGATGCACAAATTTATGGGAGATCTTCAAGGAAAAAACCTCTCATAACTGAACAAAATAGACTGAAAATACTTGAATTCGCTAAGGAATATATCAATAAGCCAATTGATTTCTGGGAAAATGTCATATTCTCCGACGAGAGTAAGTTCAATATCTTTAAATCAGATGGCAGGAAATTAGTTTGGAGAAAACCTTGTACTGCTTTTCATACCAAAAATGTGTTACCTACAGTTAAACATGGAGGAGGTTCTGTTTGATTTGGGGGTGCATGGCTAGCAAAGGAGCTGGTAATTTGTATTTCATTGATGGGAATATGACAGCTCGAACCTATATTGATGTGTTGCGAGATAACTTGCCACAAAGTGCAATAAAATTGGGTATCAGTAATTCGTACTATTTTCCACAAGACAATGATCCCAAGCACACTGCCGGTATAACACGTATGAGGTTGCTTTATCATGTACCCAGAAAACTTGCCACTCCACCACAATCACCATACTTAAATCCTTTGGAAAATTTGTGGAATTCTGTGGATTTAAAAATAAGAAAAAGGAAGATTTCAAGCAAATCTGCCCTTAAACAAGCCCTTATTGAAGAGTGGTCGAATACTGACCCTATTGTTATAGAAAATTTAATTAAATCAATTCCAGCAAGATTACAACAGTAATAGATGCTAAAGGAATGCATACTAAATATTGGCTATTTGAAATTTGCTTATATATTTTATTTCTTTTGTATTCATGCAGGTGTGCAAATACTTTTTTGACACGAGATATTTTAATTTTGTTACAAAAAAGCATTGTTATTTATATTATTGTAATTTTTCTGTTTGTTTTGGATGATTAAACTTATTCTGATTTGGCAATACTAATTTTTTTATTTCTTAATGCTTCTTTTTATGAATTGCAAACAAAAATGTAGGTGTGCAAATATACTTTTTTTACCCACTGTACATATTTGTCTTAATTTACATAACATTTTAAAATTATTTTTAACATTAAAAGGATATTTCATTTTGCCACCGATAAGCGGTGTTAAAAAAAACCGTTTTCAGTTATGCAAAGTATTTTTATTCAAA
The DNA here is from genome assembly GCA_019973975.1 of Trichonephila clavata. NCBI lineage: Eukaryota > Metazoa > Arthropoda > Arachnida > Araneae > Nephilidae > Trichonephila > Trichonephila clavata. The sequence continues at coordinate 12,507 of BMAO01024598.1, forward strand.
TAGAAATAGGAATATTGAGGAATGACGTCATACGTTGATGATGTCCTTCTTACCTTGGCTGAACAGGTGTTTAGAAAAATTCGAATAACTCACTCTCTTTTTTTTTTTTTTTTTGACGTGAATAACATCAGAGCTACTTCGTAAAACTTGGAATTGTATCAGAAAGGGAATGGGTAAATAATAATTTTATTTTGTCTTTCTTTTAACAATTAAAGAGCTACCATAATTTCCTTTTTTGTAAATAACTTTTTCTTTTTTTAATATTACTATTTGATTTAATTATTTTTATCGTTTAGCTGAAATAAAAAGTTTATTTCTTAATGACGTTTGTTCCTTTTTTGACCACTTATTGTGCACTGTGAATGATATGCGTTTTTCTTTTTAGCCATCTCTTACTTCAGCAAACGTTGCCCTGCCATAAATACTCTGCTAAATGCTTTTACCTACTATTGAGTTTTAATAACTCGTTGGCGTTTTATGGGCATTTAATTTAGTATACGCCAACAAATAAGGTTATGGGCCCAGATGTACTGAGATGGTAATCCTGAATACAGTGTGTGGTCTTATAGTATATTAGAGATATTTTCATTCGGGGGCCGATAGTGTAAGAAGATTTTTATATCGGCGATTTGCACTTAGAATTTTTCTAGAGTGATTTAAGGTAAAATATGAAGAATTATATCGGTAGCTCTATTTTTCGAATTTTTTTTTAATTCAGAATTTTTTGGTCATTTGGTAAAAGTTAGATTTTTTTTATTACCCATTCCATGATCATGGCGAATTATTCCATTCCAAAATTGGAAGGTCAAAATTATATCAGCTGGGCCAATGATGTCAAATATCTCTTGATGGAGAGACAAGTATGGAACATAGTAGATGAAATCGAGATTGAGCCAAGGTTAGATGTTTCAACAGATGCCGAAGCAGAAAAGGAAGTTAAGAATTTTAAGGCCTGTAAGCAAATAGCGATGTCTATAATCTATTTGAACATAGATTCCTCACATAGAAGGATAGTAGAAAGAATTGATGATCTAGTTGAAGCTTGGAAAGTCCTCAAAACGTATTATCAACCAGATTCTAAAGCCCACCACATGGAGGTATATTCTTCACTGATGAATTGCCATATATTACCTGAAGAGTCCATTAGCCTATTTTCAACAAGATTACTGAGAATATACGAACAATTACGAGATTTAGATAAAGATTTTAGTGAAAGATATGTCACTTTCCAATTACTAAGATATCTGCCGCCTCAATTCGACTCCATAGTCCAAACCATCCTTCGATTAGACGATGTGAAGTTTGTCTATAAAGATGTTGTTGCCGAATTAGTAGCTGAAGAAGCAAGACTGAAATTGAGAAATATGGACATGAATAAAGAAATTGCTGCCCAGTCTACCAGAATGGAGTCAAAGAAAAGGAGCATAAAGACTTGTTATCAGTGCAAGAGTCCAGATCACCTGAAAAGCAACTGTCCGGAGCTGACATCGAGACGGACTACAATGAGCAATTCCTACAGTTCACCGAGACGCCATTTCACTCCTAGGAATGTTAAAGGATCCTATCAACATGGGAAAAGATGCCAGACAGAGACAATCCCGGAACAACCAGAGACGTAGCAACCAGACTCATAATTAACGTAATTCCACCACAGAGACGTAAGTCCTGAGGCAGGTAAATACTCTAATTTTATAACTACTAGTCTAAACATTGTGGATGAGAGTGCTGACTGGGTTTTTGATACAGCAGCCTCACACCATTTTTGTAGAAATAGAGATTATTTTGATGAATTCTACCCTACTACAAATGAAGAAATGTCTGTTGCCATTGAAGGCGTAAATACTCCCATTGAGGGGAGAGGAACTGTTAACTTAAAATTTGGTTCAATGACTATAATTTTAACTAATATAATATATTCTCCTAAATTGAGAAGAAATCTTATATCTGGTCCTCAATTGGATAAAAAGGGTATATCTTTCTGTAATTGTAGAGGTAGAGGTGAGGTGGAGATCGCGGAAGATGGTAAAGTTTTATTTTCTGCATATTTAAAAAACGGTGTTTACCATCTTTACCCTAAAGTTCCTGGGCCTCGAAAGAGAATAACTTTTGAAGCATCTGCACTTATGGATAAAAAGTTGGAATTCTGGCATAAACGACTGTCAGTCCATCAGTAATATCACGAACAGTTAAAGAGAACGGTGCTAGAGGGCTACCTAATTTTAAAAATTTCGAGTTAAAATGTGAGCCATGCCAGCTGAACAAACAACGTAGAGTATCATTCAAGAGACAGGAAGGGATTAGATCGCGTAGACCACTTGAGTTACTTTACGGGGATGTCTGGGGACCATGTAACAAGATTGGTAGGATGGGCGAGAAATATTTTTTATCTATCATTGATGATTTTTCAAGAAAAGCAGCTGTATACCCCCCCCCCCTCCTCCCATTAAGGGAAAAATCCGAAGTGTTTGAAGTCGTTAGACGACATATCACACGCGTTGAGAATTTCCTTGATTTAAAAGTAAAACACTTCCGGTCGGATAACTGTAGTGAATTTGAAAATAAAAGGTTTGAAACTTATTTTAGTAGTAAGGGAATACATGTGGAATTAACCAACACATATTCGCCTGAACAAAACAGGGTGACCGAACGGTACAATCAAACTGTTGCCGCTGGAGCCAGAACATTGTTAAGTGAAAGTGGAATGAGCCACGAATTTTGGCCTGAAGCTATGCTTCATTTTACATATACTTTTAACCGTGTTTGTCATAAGGGACAAACGAAAACACCATTTGAACTATTTTTCAGGTAATAAACCGTCTGTAAGACATTTGAAACCATTTGGTTGCACAGCATATGTAGGAATTCCTAAACAAAAACGATCTAAGCTTGACCCCAGGGTTGTGAGAGAGAGAAAGGTCAGATAATCGGTTATGCTTTCCGAACGAGGGGTTACCGTATCTGGATTCCTGAATGGAATAAAGTTGTAGAAACTAAAAATGTTTCTTTTGAAGAGTCGATTCCAATTCAAAGGCCACACAGTGGAGCAGTGCTGGAGCCCGTGTATCTGAAGTTTGAGCCATTTGAGAGGAGGATTCGAGACACGAACGCATCGTAAAGGATGCCTCTGATATGTCCTCCGTAGCTACATCAGAATATGAAACTGATGAAGACTCACCAGATACTCATAAACCAAGCACCAAAACTGTCAACTAGTTCAGGAAACTTGTTCCTAGACCAGATGGTAGCCGTACGGATGTCTACTATTACCAGGAAGGATGTACTAAAAGATTAAGGACTCTCAAAGACATCGAAAGATATTGCAAAGATCACAATTTAACATTTGATTATGATATTTTTAACTTTTCACAATCCGATACGTTCTACGGGGTTATAGATGGTTCGAAAGGGGTCGCAAGTTCAAGTCTTAGTCAAACATGACTGTATGACCTGAAAATCCCCAAAACATATAAACAGGCTATGAAATCCGAGCAAAGAGAAGAATGGGAGAAAGTCATGTCAAGCGAAATTGAAACCATTCATAACAGGGGAGTATGGCATTTAGAAAAACTACCAGAAGGAAAAAATCCCATTGGGTGCAGATGGGTTTACACTGCAAGAAGAAACGAAAATGGCGAAATGGTACGTTTCAAAGCTAGATTAGTGGCACAAGGGTTCAAGCAGGTGAAAGGAGAATCCTACGAGGAAACGTTTAGTCCCGTAGTGAATTTTGGTACAATAAGACTTATTTTCTCTCTTGGTATCATACCTATGCTGGACCCATTTACAAATGGATATTGTTGGTGCCTATCTTTATGCACCGTTGAAAGAAGTAATTTATATGGAACAACCCCAGGGATTCAAAGAACAAGGTAAAGACAATTTATATTGCCGGTTAGATCGTGCTCTGTATGGACTCCACCAGAGTGGGCGTCTGTGGTTTTACGAGTTGCACGAAGTATTGACCCGTTTACATTTTAAAAAGTTTGATTGGTGTAACTGCACATATGTTTTTAACTCTGACCTTGTATGTTGATGATATTGTTTGTTTCGGACGAAATAGAATTGTAATAAATAAAGTGGTAAAACTCTTAAAAGGACATTTTGATTTAAAAGTACTAGGTAAAACCCAGAAGTTACTAGGTGTTGAATTTGAGGAAGAAAATGGTTGCCTAGTAATTCATCAAAAATCCTATATTGAAGAAGTGTGTGATAGGTTTAAAAATTTTAAATTTCCTATTTCTTCACTCCCCATTAGTAAAGGGTGTATTTACTCTAAACTTAGTTGTCCACAGTCCGAACAAGAAATAACGGAAATGGCTAAACTGCCTTATCATAGTGTCTTGGGATGTTTATCTTTCATAGCAAACCGTACTCGACCAGATATTAGCTATGCTCTCTCTGTGTTAATATTTTTAGTCAATTCCAGACTAATCCTGGAATGCTACATTGGACCGGCCTATTAAAATTATTATGTTATGTTAGTCAGTCGAGAGGCTTTAAATTGAGACTTTCTTGTTCAAAAGCTTGTCTTATTACATATTCTGATGCTGATTTTGCAGCGAACAGAGATGATCGTACTTCTTTAGGTGTCAATTAGTATTATTAGACAATTCTCCCATTGCTTGGAGAACCTTTAAGGAAAAAAGTGTAAGTCTTTCGACCATGGAGGCGGAATTTATCACCATGACTGAAGCTACTAAGGAATTGTTGTGGTTCGATAGAGTGTTAGGTGAATGTTTTGAGAGGAACATTATCACTGGTCAAAGAGTTAAATCTATTTTACATGTTGACAATCGAGCCACTATTGATTTTGTAAGGTCACCCATTGAAAACTATCGTAGCAAGCATATAGATGTCAAATTGTTTTTCGTGCAAGATTTAATCTACAAAGACATTTTTGAACTAGAATTTGTCCGTAGTAAGGATAAGTTAGCTGATATCTTCACCAAACCTCTTACAAAAACTGAACTGAGGAAGTTCATAACACTTCTTTTTACTTAAAATGAAATGTAAAATATGTATTTAATCCTTTAATGCTTGTTCTCTCTATGCTTATTTAAATATTGTAATTTCTGTAAAATCTTGTATGTTATAGGTACTAAAATAGTGTGAAAGTCTGTGGCCACAGCAATTAAAAAAGGATAATTATATTTTTAATATAAGCTTATTTAAAAATTGCATTATTTTTTTGTGTTAAGAGGTACCTCATAGTGTGTATATATATGCTACTCTTTAATCTTATGATTGAGATTGTGAACTATGGATTCATTGAATCATTTTTTTTCAGACTTTGTACATTTAAATCTGTTTTCAGATTGTATTAGTGAAGATATGTCAAGAATTTTTTTTGTAAACCTGAAGATAAGGTTTTCTGTATTTACTCGTAAAAATGTTGAATTTTCTATGTATATTTGAATTTGGCAAATTCATAAATTCTGTTTTATTATCAAGGGTTATATTACGTATGAAATATTTTGTAAATGGAGCTCTTTATTTCATGTTCTATTTTTATGGTCGGATAGATAAGAGGGGGGGGGGGGGAGGCATTTGTTAGCACTACTTACCCTAAACATTCTTATCTTCGGCCATAATATATTTTTCTTTCTCCGATATACATATTTGTCTTAATTTACATAACATTTTTTAATTATTTTTAACATTAAAAGGATATTTCATTTTGCCACCGATAAGCGGTGTTAAAAAAAACGTTTTCAGTTATGCAAAGTATTTTTATTCAAATATCGAGAGGAATGACGTCATACGTTGATGATGTCATTCTTACCTTGGCTGAACAGGTGTTTAGAAAAATTCGAATAACTCACTCTTTTTTTTGAGGGGAATAACATCAGAGCTGCTTCGTAAAACTTGAATTGTATCAGAAAGGGAATGGGTAAATAATTATTTTATTTTGTCTTTCTTTTAACAATTAAAGAGCTACCATAATTTCTTTTTTTTGTAAATAACTTTTTCTTTTTTTAATATTACTATTTGATTTAATTATTTTTATCGTTTAGCTGAAATAAAAAGTTTATTTCTTAATGACGTTTGTTCCTGTTTTGACCACTTATTGTGCACTGTGAATGATATGTGTTTTTCTTTTTAGCCATCTCTTACTTCAGCAAACGCTGCCCTGCCATAAATACTCTTCTAAATGCTTTTACCTACTATTGAGTTTTAATAACTCGTTGGCGTTTTATGGGCATTTAATTTAGTGTACGCCAACTAATTTAACAACTTTTTTAACTACGCCATTTAATTTAGTAGTTATTGTATATCAAAATCCCTGAATATTGACATTCAATTTCCTCTAAGAATTATACAAATGGCCTTTTATAAAGAGCTTTTGTAACAACTGACAGTACAATGGAAAATGTTTTTAAATTATGTTTCGCACATAAAACTTGCTGGTTTACTATACACTGAAATTCAATCAGAAAATGTGAAATATTTTGCTTAAGATGCTGAATAAATCTAATATTTTCCCTTACCATACTAGTTTCACTGTCTGTTGTTACAGAAACTATTTTCTGAAAGTCAGTATCTATTTCTTTATATGCAATATCAAATTCTGTGAAAATATCAAGACTGGTACACTTTCCTTTCAACGTTATTAGTTTTATTAAAAAACACACTCTTCTTAAATTATATTTTCAAATTTATACAGAGCAAAAACAGCAAATTGTGCATAACCATTTATATTATTAATCTCTAAAGCAATTGAATATATTTCTGCATAATTTAAGGCGTTATGTCTTTGTGCGAAAAAAATATTTTTTTTCGAATTCTATTACTCAATTTTTAATTATATAGCGACTTATAGGTAACTCAGTTATACGATTTATAAACAAGCATTTTTCTTTAAAATCAGCAAATAATGTAGGACAACATTCTAAAAACGCTTTTTTTTTTACAAATCCTTTTGCTGAAAGAGGTTTCCCATTGCGAGCAATGCAATGGGCAACCTAGAAACTAGCAGCTGTAATGTTAATTTTGGAACCAAAAAACTTTTTTAAACACTGCTTTGAGAAAAATTCTAACTTTTTTTTTGGTAAGGAACAAGCTTTTCTATTCTCATCTGCCGATAGGCCGAGATTTGAATGCAACATTTCAAAATGTCTTTTTACATTGTCTGTTCGTGGAGTCACTTTTTCATTACAAATTATACGTATAACCATTTTATTCATTTCAATCCCCACCCCCATATTTATCAAACTTTTCAGTTTGATATGGCATGGAACTTGTACGTCTTGTTTTTAATTTTTTTAACCGCCAACATAGTACGGGCTACAATTAAAAATATTTATATTTAGAATACAATAATTTGAGAAGAAATTTTGTATTAACATATCTAATACACACATATACATACATACTACACATTACTTTTAAATACGTTTGAAATGTAAGTTCAACACTGGTGCTGACTGGGGCAAGCGCCTTAAATTGCAAACCAAAGATTGCTAGTATAGAGAATAAGAGACATGTGCAAGGCCCCCATTGGCATCTCACAGGGTGAAACAGTAAGGAGACTATAAAAGTGCTATGGAAGTCTCTTTCTACAAACATAACTGAACATAACCTTACAAAAGTGCATTTCATCTGAAGAAAGTGCTTTAAATAGGATTATTTGCTTTTGTTAGCCTTTTTTCCCCCAACAAACCAAATGTGAGTAAAATTATACACTATATTTGATATTTCGTAAACACTTCTGCTTTATTTCAAAAACTACATACCTTCATATACATTTGTTTTCATAACTTTGGAACTATAGTGATCAAACTAAAGAATATAGACAGCCTTTAAATTTATTTTGTTTCAATACAGGGCTTGAAAAAATAGAAATAGAATATAAATAATCCACACAAGTTAGAAAATCTAAATAAACCCACGTAGGCAAACAAGTAGTTGCCTGGGAATCGTGGGTCAGCCACTGACCCACGGGTCATAGGTTTGCCATCACTGTGCTACACATTAATTACTTTAATATACTTATAAATTTGACAAATGAAAAACATTTGTTTTAGTATTAAATTTCCTAATATATATTGTTGAATTAAAAACTAGTTCACAATTTAATTGAAGCATTTTAAAATAGAATTTTATTATAGGTTAAAATGAAATTTTGCTTGAATTTTTCATTTGAATATAAAAATTTAAATATTTAATGGCTTTTGATTTGATATGGACCAATAAAAGAAATCTTATCAACTTATACTACTAATAAAAATGTTTAGCTCTCTGTATAATAATAATTTGCACTTAGTTATGTAATTTTATAAATTGATTTTTTAAAATCATGTTTTATTTTCGTATTTTTTATAACATACATTTAAATATTTATGAAATTTCCTTTTACTTAACATTCAATACACATTTAACAATTTGGAATACAGAGTAAAATATTACATATTCCTTAGGGAAAAAAAGGGGGAGGGGGTAAAAAATTAATAGATATGCAAAAACATTACAATCAAATATAGCAAAATATTTATTCACAGAAATATACAATTTTATATAAAATAACAGAAAAACTTAACATTGCATATATACAAGGTAATTAAACTCAACAAACAAAAGATAACATTTTAAATGTATAATTTTTAAAACATATAAAAAATATTTACATAAATTAATACTCCTAAAACACTTTCAGAAATTTAAATTTAAAAAAAGATATTTTTAAATTAAATTTCAAAGGACATTCATACATTGATTTAGTTTTATGATATATTAATAAATCTTGCACTTTTTAAAGTAACTTCAGTACAGAGTGCATAGTAAAAGTTCATTTGCATTGAACAAAACAAAGAAATTTGCTATTTAACAAAAGCAATCAATGGAATACAACACTACTTCTGAAAACCTTTTGCATTAAATTCTTAATGGGTAAATTTTAAACAAAAATAATTCTCATAATATTATTCTGAAATCCATCTTATTCTCAAAATTCAAATATGGACTTGAATCAAATCTTTTTTCCCCCCTATTTTAAACTTTTATTCATTGTACATCCTTTAAAATATATCTATAAAAATTTGTTTGGAAGAAACAAGTATCAAAAAGATAATTATGCATATTTTAAATTATTAGTTTGAATATATGTTTAAAGAAATATACAAGCTACTACAAAGTGCTACAACATGAATAAATAGAAATTATTTACCAGAGTTATTTTGTAATTAAAACTTGTGTACCAATCGAATTCTTTAGAAGTTTTCAATGAACTCAGAATACATATTAATAATTTAATTTTATTCATTCTACAAAATTTCATTTTGTTAAGTTTTAATTGTATTACTTTTTTAATTCTATGCAATTATGTAAATGCATGTAATGAATACTTGTGTATTAATGTACAAATATTCATAATTATCTATTTAAATAGTTTAATCATTAAAGCTACAATAAATTTTTCTTCAGTTTTTAAATATTTAAAATATAAAACATTTAATGAATCTGTTTAACAGAATAGAAATATTTCAAAAGTGCTGTCAATCATTGCTAGTATATCCAAAGTAAAAATAAAAAAAAGAAAAGAATAATTGTGTGAAATAAGTAAAAAAGAAAATCACAGAAAAGTTACAATTATTTAGTTTAATAAGTAACTAAAGATTTAATTAAAAATGAGTGTATTAAATAACTATATAAAACATTTAGTTAGATTATCTCACTAATAAAGTATAAAACATCTCATTTTTCTTGATACACTGGATTGAAAGATTGACCTAATCAAAATATACAAAAAAGTATTACAAGAAGAATGTTCTAACCTGCAGATTTAATTGTTAACACAGTAGATCCATTCTTGCAAATGTGGTAAGTGAGTGTGAAGAAATGAAAGTCCACAATTGAATCGGAGATAAGATGGAGATGGATTAGAATGTAATGATGTTATGTTTCCACTTCAACCATGAGGTCCCCCCTCGAATCTTCAGATTCAGATGATCGGTGCCTAAAGAGTTACATAGAACTTTTTGAGTAAGGGGGGAAATGCTGTATAATCTTTCATATAATTAGATTATTAATTTGACTTTAACCATCAATCTAATTTTTTTACAAATATATATTTAAAAAAAAATAAGATTTTAAAATTTTTAATTCAAAATAATTGGTTATATATTTGTGCAGTATCTGTAAACAATGAAATATTCTGTACATAAAATCTGTTAATATGGTTAAATAAAAATAAAATTTTAAGAAATAAACATTTTTAATTCAAAGTGCATACAAAACTATGCAATGTATTATCACTACAAAAATTTTAAAAGAAACATTTTCAGAAATAATTATGTTCTAAAGAGCAATTATTTTCAATAGCAATAATGCTGAAAGTGCAAAAAACAATCATTGCAAAAATAATACATGTGGACATTGTATTACCTAGTTTATTTTTAACGAAAAAAAATCAAGAAGTTTAATCAATGATTTTTCTACTAAATGAATGTCCTTTCACATAAATCAATAATGATTAAGAAACTTAATTGTATAATCAAGGATTCATCAAGTGAGAAGTATTCAGTAAATTATATATAAATAAAAATTGATCAGATATATTAGATAATATAGTTGCTGTAAAGATATTTTAACAGCCAACAAAAAAAGTTTAAAAAATAGCAGTTGAAAAGGGTGCTGAAAGTATTAAAAACAAACAAAATATAAACCACAGGGAAATATTTTGAAATACTGAAATTTCTGACTAGGGTTTTAACTTGAATATGTTGTATTCATACTAATCACTAAATATTTTATAGTGAAGTACAATTATGATAAAATATGAAAAAAAAAAAAAAAAAGATAGAAAACTACAATAAATACAGATAGAAATGTTAGCATGGATACTTTTTATTTATTTTACTTAGCTTATTAACATTTAAAAGAATAAATGAAAATCAGAATACAATAACAGGAAAACATTGAGCACGGGAATGTTCACTTAATACACTGGAATTTTATTCAATGAAAGAAAACTAAGTTTCTTTATTCACGTGAGTTTTAAATTATAATGGCTGTTTTACCATTACCCGTATGTATCATATTAAGAAGTATTCAACCAGTATTACAAAATTTATGACATGAAATATAAATGGAATGTGGAAAAAAACACATGGTTTATAAAACTGAAAGTATGAATTGAAAACTACTACCACAGGTCCATTTCTACATGGAACAAATTTGTTTCAGCTTCAATATAGTAATAGGTATACACATTTAAAGAATTTAATTCTGTAATAATTTATAATTTAATTTACATTTTAACATACACAAGAAAATAAACAATAATGGTATAATTTTTACAAGTTTATAAAAATCTTTTACGGAAGATAATGTACGATGATAAACACATACATAACATACAATAAAAATCACCATTTTAAATAAGTTTTGCAAACAAAATGGGGACAAAATACATCTTGGATATTTTTTTAAAAGTTTCTTTAGGTAGTTTTGATATAAAAAAAGAATATGCCATTAAAAACTAGGCAAATTTAAAAAAAAAATTTTTTTAATGTTTCACTACTTTCAATAATAGATTGTAAAATATTAATTTTTTTTATAAAAAATATATTACTGGGTATTTTTTTAAAATTTTGCATTTAAAACAAAGATTTGTTTTTCAATTTCTGCATTATTTATATCCCAGTACTTAATGTTCATAATTATAAAGAGTAATAGATTAATAATACCAATAAAACAAATCTATGGAGATGTTTTATGGTACTTTCTTTAATGTGTTGATTTTTCTAAAAAAATTGGAATATTAAAAGAGTACAAAAGTCATACAAACAATTCAAGGTAAAAATTCTTGGAATCTTAAAAATTTTTTTTTTTTACATAATGTAGATTGTGAATTAAAGTTAAAAACATTTTAAATAACATCCTACAAAATTTTAAAAATTCTAATTTCATCATTGTATAAAAAATCCACTTCTCCATGTTTAGATACAGTTACTAATTTTCCACATACAAAATAAAAACAGTTACAATTAAGTAATCATGATGTGACTTATATGCGAGTTTAAAGAAAAATTCACATGAAGAAAAGTTTCTTACTGGCGTTGCTTCTTGACAAATTCTCGATACAAATCAATAGATTTTTGTGGAGGCCCTGAAGGACCTTCTGTGCTTTTAGTAACATATGCAGTATAAATATCCATGGAATTCTTGCTCACAATTGGAAGAGTTGTGCATTTTGTGGAATCATTAGAAAAATTACTTTTTTGGTTCCTGTAAATAAAGTAAAATAATATTAAAGCTAAAAGTGTGGGTAATAAATTTTAAAACTATTAAACACATTTTGAAGTTTAAATTTATTACATCATAATATATAAATACTAGAAGCCAAAATGAAATAATAATGCATGAAAATAGTAGACATGTGTTGCTGTAATTAATTAAAAATATCAAAGTTTTGCAAAAGAAAATAACATCTTAATAAAATTACAATATTATAGCATTAAAATATATGATATAAATTGATTTTCAAACTAAGGGAGTAAATTCTTTGCAAAGTGACTTAAATTTTAAAACAGATTTTGAAAATGATAAACCCATTTAAAATTTACAATGGATACAGTAAAAAAAAAAAGACTACAGCACAAAATAATTCAAGTACCAGATAACTATAATGATAATTTACGCACATTACTTTCCAGTTTTTAAAAAAAATCAATCTAAGAATTAAAATGCTAGTTAATAACCCCAAAGCTAAAGGTAAAACGTTTTTTTAATTAACATATTATGAAAAACATAAAAGTAAAATATATGTATCACATGTACTTACAACTTAAAAGATATGCTCAATGACTTTGAATCAGAAGAGAATGATCTCGAATCTGAAGAAATGAATATTCCAGCATATTTTCCAATGTTGACATACCTGCAATACATTCATTGAAACATTTTTATTGCATAATAGACATTTTTCTATTTTTTACTTCAATTTTTGTTAAACATCATAATCTTACCAGAATTAATGAGATTAGCAACCAAAAGGTTGAGATCAAGACTTGAATTAGTATTGCATTATCCAAACTTCTGAAGAACATTACATGAAAAATTTGAATTACATTTAAATTTTATATCACAAGCTGTTGTATTACTTTTTCATATTAACAACTTCAATTATTCGATGTAATGAGCTTTAAAGAAATTGAGATATAACTCTTGTTACCATGCAAATACATTAATAATCAATAGATCTTTTAATTGCGAGTTATTGTCTTAAAAAAGAACTCCATAACGAATCCCAAGATAGGACTGATTATTTAATAATGGTGCATTCTGAAGCAACATAATGGCTACTGGCAATGGATCTTGTAATTTTGAGCCATGGCCAAGTGATGAGGATGACACCTGAGCTGGCACTCCACTTCCCAAACTCCTCCAACATCCTAGTGTGAGAGCTTTGGACCTTGACAGACTTAACACGCATCACTCTCTCTACACAGGTCTTCAGTAGCCCCAAGATTTGAACTTTAACTCTAGACATAAGTCTATGACAATGATTACTCAGATTCTGAAGGTACACCCCAAGAGAGAAACCAAAACTATATCACTCTTTTCTAATTAGAAAAAAAAGTAGAAGGAGAAAAAGAATTAAAGTATGATTGTTTGATTTAATGTTAAAATTGTTTAATTCTTTCAATTTAACTAATTTTTTAAATTGAAAGTAGAAGAAAAGTGAATGATACAAAAATACTTGATTTTTTCATATATTTTTATAAAGTCTAATAGTATTAAAACTTTAAAAAAACTATTGTAAATATTGCTATAAAGTTACATATCAGATTACTCAACAAATAACTGCCCAATAAGCAAAAATAAAACACTAATGTCTCTATAGTTATGTTAAATAATAAATTCTAAGAAACGCATATGCTATAGAATAACTATAAAATTTCAAATGGATCTTTTTCAATATGTCAATCATAAGAAATGAAAAAAAAAATCACAATTTTATTAATAAGTATATAAGAAAAAAATATAACAGATATCAAAGAAAAGATATCTTACTTTTTATAACGTTTCATATCTCTCTCAGATGGATTTTTAAGTTCTGTTCCATAAACCTGCCTCATAGTTGAAAACATATTCTACAGATACAAAAGAAAATATTTCCTCAAATTAAAGCAACAAAATTAGAAAATTTTAAACATTTCAATTCTTTTATCAAATTCTATTTTAAAAATTAATCTTTGTTAAAATATTCCTTATTATCCTCCTAAGTTTAACTTCATTTTGTATTAATTTTTCTCAGTTTTAAATTTACATAATCTAAAACAAAAATCAGTCATAAGAAAATATTTCCTCAAATAAATTCTCTTAATTAAAAATATTTTATCTGTTTCAATTCATTTACTGAGCAACTAGTAGGTTTTAGTCTTTTAAAAAAATATGCATTTTTGTTAAAATAAAACTGATAAGGGGACATCGTACAATTAGCACACACAAAATTTTTAATTTAATGATTGTCATAATTTTTTTGGTTGCCTCCTATGTATATGTATGGTGTAAAACAAATTTTGTGCTCAAAATTTTATAAAAAGCTAACCATTTAACTTTTTAAGGGAAAAACTTGAAACATGGGAGTGATTTTAAAATTCTACTCCTACAAAAATGATGTACATATATGAAATTTGATTTACAAGTACGTCAAACTATGTATAACAAAAGTTGGTATGGGTCTTGTGATAATATGATTGGTATTTGTACAGCAATTTTTATGAATGCTTATTGAAAGTTCCTTAAAAAAATGTGTAAACTCTAAATTCAATTATTTTTTTTTAAAAATAAGTATGGCTTTGATTGAAAAATGCACATCAACTTTTATTTCATGTACTATTAGCAAAAAGTGAAAAAATTTTTAAGTATTAAGGCATAATAGAAAAAAAAAAGCCTTAGCATTTTAAATGAAGACAAACTGATTATTTTATCTTTCAGAGATCAGTCAATTTAAAGTTTTGATTTGCCATTTGGATGCGAATAAAAACAATGCAAAAGTTATCATAACTCTGCATTTTTTACACTTAGAGCTTTCAAATTTTGTGAGTTTGTAGAAAAGTACATAAAAAATAATTTAGGCTAAAAAAGTTAGATTTGTTTGTTTTTTTGACCAATTTTTGTAAATTGAATCATATTGTGTCCCCTTCACTATAAACACTTATAACTAAATTTAAGGACCTTCGTACCTCAAAGGTCAATCCTCTTGAAGAAGATAGCGAGTAACTGGATTCTTCACTGTCCAGAAATACAAAATTATCATCACTGCTAGACTCACCACTGTCCGTCTCACTAGCACCACTGGATGCAGATGCCGTTGATGATATACCTGTTACAGAAGGGTTAGGTGGCTTCTCCCCAATACTTTCCCTTTTCCGTCCAGGTCTCACCCGCACAGAAAAAGGACTGTAGTCGGATGTGAAGCTGGGCATCACATCTCTGAAGAGGGGGAAAAGAAATATAACTATATTTTAATATCTTGGAAATATGACAAAATGTATGAATATTAAACAAAAAATTACTTCATAACTTGATAGATGTAGAAGTTTAAATAATTTAGATTCTAAAACAGCTCAATATATTTTGAATTTTACCACTATCAATTTTAAGACTGCCTTCACTTAATGTTAAATAGGACAAGAATTTTGAATATTTTTTCAGTCAAAAAAAGAATTCAAACACTGATATTTTGGCTTCACTGTCCTATAGAGTTGCATATTTTAATCATACTCCTCATTTTTAGCTGAGCTGGGACTTTTTTTTTTCTGGTATAAAATGTATTTTGCATTTTTTTCTCCAATATTGTAATGTGTATCCCTTTACATGTTGAAATGAAAAAATAATTATTCATGGGATATTCTGAAATTTTTAAAAGGCTACATTATAAACAAATGTATGAATTGCAATTTAGCAAATTTTCATGAAAAATAAAGACTCTTTTTGTCTGAAAATATGCTACATGTTTAGTCCAGGCTCTTGTACATCTTGCAAAATAGCCTTAAATATGTTTAACATGATTTCTTATTGATATCAACATCCAAATAAAAAAGGTATATTGTATACACACACCAAGGTTATAAGTAAAGATTATTTAAAAGTAAAAAATTAGATTTATAATGATTTTCTATCCTAATGCTTAAATCAACAATCAATACAATCTAAATTATTGCATCAGGCACATGTTACACTAAATTTAAAGCACAGATTTAAAATAGGCCTTCATAAGGAATTGCAAAACAATGCAATCTCTTTTTGAATTATCTGGGCATTTGGGGAGTAAAGACAAAATTTTAACATCTACATCAAAATGAAATAATTAAAAATAAATCTTAAGCCAAGGCAGTTGGTGAAATTAGCATAAATGTCACACTACTTTTCTTCCTTTTTATAAAAATTCAATGATTTTGTATTTCAACATGAAATTTAATGAAAAGTACATTAATAGTGCCATCTTTCAAAAGCACATTTCTTCTTCTTGAGAACAGTACAAAAATAAACTCTTCCATGTGTATTTACATAAAGGAAAAATACTTTTAACAATGTTTAATACACTGAAGATAAGTGAAGTTTTAAAAAATTATACTAGATATTTTAATTCTATTCTTAATGGAAATGAATATCTTAGAACTGTTTATTCCAACATTGTTTTCATTATTTAAAATGTTTATTTATAAATGTGCAAATAAAAACAGCTTTTGTGCTATATGTGTTACTAAACTTATTTGAATAAATATATATAATAGAATTAACATTTATTGAATTAGTCATTATTTTATTAAATTATGTAATTTTTATAGCATCAAAATAGATACATCATAAGATATTCTTTAAAGTAGTTTTTATTTATTCTAAGATCAGAATTATATATGAATTTCATATTAGATAGCATGCTAAAAGACAAAATCAAAAGCTAGTCACAGGAATATTCAAATATAAAAACAAACAAAAAAAGAAAAAAAGGGAAAATTATTTTTAATGACAAAAGATACTGAATACATATATAAATTGATTGCATTCATATTCTCAAACTCTAAATTTAAAACTATGCCATTAGTTTTTACCACAAATGATTTAGAATTAATTATGTGATTAATTGATAAAACAACCATTAAGCCAAAAAGTACTTAACTGATAAACTTGTATTCATTTTGTAGGTATCAAAACATTCCATTTCACTTAATAATTCAGAACTAACTAAACTAAAAAAGAAAGTTTTTTACTCTTACACTGTCATTCATGTTATGAGCCTCACACATCACATTATCATATAGTTCCTTTGTGTTTATTACATCAAATAACACAATAAAATGTGCTAGAAATTTTTTGCTTTTTAAGTCATTAAAAACTTCCAGTAACTGAAGATTACATATGTACAGTATCCAGTTAAACACATTTAAATAGTTTTAATTTAAAAAAATGTTTTGTCAGGGAAAAGTATAAGTCAGCTTGTGAGTATAATTTTGGTAGCAACCTTAACCAATAATTCATTTAAACCTCCAAAATAGCTAGAATCAAAGTTTTTTTTTTATCATAATAAGTAATTTTTAAAAACATTAACTTTAATATAACATATTAAACCTTTTTAATAAAATATTTTAAAAATTCATAATTTTCCAAGTTTATATATAAAATTAAGGAATAAGTGAAAGCAAGAGTAATGAGTAAATACAAAAGTCATTTGAGCAAAGTTATGTACCTCATTGAATGATTCATATAAAAAGATAAGAGATCTACTAGAGAAGTCATTTCAAATGGTCGGTAGTGGTCAAAGAACCCATCTGTTCTAGGGTCCAGGGGATGAGTTTTGACTATTTCAGCCAAAGACAATTCTAATTCTTTCCTAGCTACAATAAATATGACATTATTAAATAAATAATGATGTTTTTTCTTTGGATAAACGAATTTTTTTTACCTATAGTCAAAAATAAAAAAATATATTGCACAAAACAAATTTAAAACTATGCATTAAAACTGAAGTAAAATAAATGACGTCAACATAAATCATTTGAAATAACTTTTAAATAGCCAACAGTAAATTTTCCGAAACAATTTAATAAGCCATTCACATTTTAAAACTTGGTCATCCAAATAAACTAAGTAATTTTTTTTTTTTTTACAATGATTATTTCATGAAATATATAATCACTAAAAATGAAACTTTTAACAATGTAAATTTAAAGAAAAGAATATTTTTACTGAATTTTACCTGAAAATATTAAATTATACACAGTAAAAATTTATAGCTATTATATCACTATAATCTATTTCTTGCAATATATCTTGTACCAGCATACTTCAGAAATTATAAATATATGGATAATATTTTTCATTAAATATATATACATATAAAAAATACCTTGATGGTGTATTGGAAAAAATAGATAAAAAAACACTGAATTACTCAACAATGTTATAAATTCTAAGTATTTTAGAAGCAATGAAAAACATTAATATTAAAACTTGCTTTCTATAACAGGAAGAGGGAGAGAATCCATGACATTATAGTCCCACCAACAGGTATATCTACAAGAACAAAATGGATTAAAAAAATGTAGGCAAATTAAAAACAAATTTTTGTAAATATTTTACATGTTAAAAATCAACTAATAATTTTAAAAAAATCAAATAACTTTAAGAAAGATTTTTTTCCCTCACATGAAAGCTGGTGATTATCAATATACTTTTATAGCTGCAAAAAATATTTAAAAAAAAACTTTTCACATCTAGAATGCACAAAAATACACATATCATTAGTATGTGCATATACTTTTATGTACAACATTTTTACAACAACTTTTGTGTACAACCCTAAATAACTTTAATAAAATTAACTAGGAATAACTTTTTTGTGTTATAGAATTTTATCAAAAGTAATAAAAATTGCATATCTTGCATTTAAAGCAAACTAGCTAAAAATTTTAAATGGGTCAGAAACTTTATAATAATTAAAACAACAACAATTAACAAATATTCTTACAAATTTCTATGACAAATTCTTTCTCCAGCAGCTGTAGAGTTATGCAAGTAAAAATCTGTCATAAGTTCCCACAGTGGTATTGCAGTCTTGTTTGGCCTATATACTCCCAAAAACAAGTTGATAGCATTTTGCTTATCAGCATCTGTGGAGGGGAAAAAAATGAAACTTTGAATAAATTTTTATAACTAATAATAACACATGAATGAATTTTAAAAAAATGAATAAAAAGATTTGATGTTTATTTGTGAAAGAAAAATGGATATTACCAGCAAAATTAATATTTTTTTCTGATTTTGAGCTCTCAACTAAAACTTGAGGCACATAATTGCTCATTCAGAATCAACTTTTATAAAGGATATTCATTATTATAAAAAAATAAAGAAAAACTTTTTTTTAGTTTGCTACTGATTAAAAAATATATTGCAGCTTCCTTTTCATTCTGTATTAAAAAGTGTCCAATTTTTACATCATATATTCAGTTCGGATATTAGTACACTCAATAGTTCCACTTTCTTAACCTCTAATTTAACATTTGTTGAAAAAGTAACATATTTCATGATTGTTGCAACAATAAACTAGTATGGGAAAATTATGGGAAATGGTTGCAATTGGAACTATTTCCCGATAGCAACATTTGGTGATTTATCACCTGCAACTAGTTAACCAAAAAACTCTGAAGTAATTTTATACAAAGGTCTTTTACCCTCAAGGGGCAGCATTAACTAATTTTGTAAAATGAACATTACAAATGAAATTGAATTTAACTGAGACATAAAAAAAATTTACTTTTGATTTCATATGATATTTATAAGGAAAATAAATTTTAAATAACACATTATTAGTACAAAATTAAATCTTTAATATAATTAGCTTCTAAACATTCAAATTTAAAATAAAATAGGTATTTTTTTAAAGCTGAATATATGCATATATGTTGTTTTTGATAATGCCAACTGTCTGACAGTATCCAATTGAGGCCCACAAAATTCATTGCAGCAAAGGGCTAAATGTACGCTTGTTGTTAGCACCATGCTGTTGACAGTACAATTTGCCTCAGTTCTACCACAATTTTGAGGAAGAACACCTTGGGGGTGGTCAGGTACCTCCCACTCTCTTTCCCTTCCACCAACCTCAAGAGAGACTTGCGGCTCAATGGCTATTTAGAGTACCTCATGTCTCACTGGTACTATACATTTACAAACATCCATCTGGAATTCGAACCTAAGCCCTATGACACAGTAGTCAGCCTCACTTACCACTATACCAGATGGGCAGCCAAGAAAAAAGGAAATAAATTCACTGAAGAATTAAAATGATTTTTTAGCCATTCTGAAGCATTTGAATCCCAAAATATCTAGATATACAATATGAAAAAAAAAGGGATAAAGGAATAATAACAACAAAAAATCAATCACAATGATTAACAAGGAACTTCCCTTTTGACTAAGAATATAATGATATATTTGAATAAATACAACCAATCCAACTTACCTGAAAAGGTGTTACTATAGTATCTTGATAAGGTTTGCAAAATATCTCTAGAGTGAGAAGACAGAGGAGCTATTTTTCTGTATGTCTTTACCCTATGTACAAGTTGAGAGCCACCATATTGAAGAGCTAATGTGTCTCCATGATCTTCATACAATTCTTCTAGCATTCTAAACATAGTGAAATGATAACTATTTAAATGCATTATCGTTCTCCCTATTTTGTCAAATCTTTGACTTATAATAATTTCATAAAAAGTAGTTAAAAATGAAATTTTTGAAAATCTTTAACATCTTTTTAAGAATATTTCCACATTAAGACAAAAAGATATTCATAAAAATAAAATTCTTGGTTTTTTTTCATCTATAAAAATAATAAATAATACATAGTAGCCCTGTGTCAGATATATTTTTAGGGTTATATTCAATCAAAGTCGCAACAATATGAAGCTCAAAACACCGAAAATCATGGTGAATTAAAAAACAAACATGATGCAAAATAAAGGCTAATCAATTTTTAAAGCCTTAAAAGCTATAAGAAGTTGATTTAGCTCCTGTTGAAATAAATTTGATTTAACCAAACTATAAAAAAATGCAGTGAATGGAATGATAAAAAAAAGTAAATATATAATTTTTTCAAAGTTCAAATTTTTATCCTAATTTTTATTTGTACCATTATTTATAATAAATAACCAATAGTTTTTAAAAGGACAGAAAAAATGTACTTTGATGGAAAACTTTATAATTAAAGAAAAATGGAAGATACACGCAAAAACTTTAAAAAAATCTAAAACTACTTACCGTACACAGTCTGTATCAAATTCTAGTTTAGGTTCTTCTAAAACTCCAAGTACATATAACTGTAAAAAAAAAAAACAAGTATCCCTACTTTGTGAAATTGCTGAAATATGTTTTAATTATTTATAACAGGTTACAACCATAACCCAATGAAAGTAAAACAATAACATAACAAGTTTTAATCTACTTATGTTTAAAATTAGAGCTAGTCAAAAATCAATGCTAAAATAAAAATCATGTCCAAATACTTAGAGCATGGAATAAGTGTAAATATTAAGTGAAATATTAAATATGATAAAAAAGAATTTCTTAAGCAAAATGTAAGATAAAGATTTATGTAAAGGTTATTAGGTAAAGTATGAAGCACATTAATGAATGGCAGAAAAATTATAACAAATTACGTATCAAATAAAACATTAAAATGATTATAAAAATGTAAGTCTAACAGTGACTTTTTAGATAATAAATAAAACTTTATAAGCATCTTCTAATACATAAGGAACCTAGCTACTTAGAAGTTGTTTGTAGTTCTACCACATACATCACTTCTAAGAAAAAAACCAGCCTTGGTTAAAATAATTAAAATGGCAAATTTTTACCCTTCAGTAATTCTTGCTACCAAAAATTTCATGAAAAAGTGCAGATTAGATTATTGCCAGATGGATAATGCAATTAGCAAAATGAAGCCCATTTGTGTACTAGAACAAAAATTCTTTATCACAGCAAAAATAATTTTAATCGTGCCATGTGGCTTTAAGAATTTTGTAGAAAGTAAAAATTATAAAAATACATTTTGTTTGCTGAATATTACTATGCTGTGAAGGAAAGAACAACATAAAATCTTATTTAGAGTTTTTTTGGAATAATTATTTAAATTATAGTATTTTTTTAAAACAAGAATCAATTATAATATAGATTTAATTCTCTACATCATTAAATTGAAACTAAACTATCATACACAATTTTAAATATGTTAATCTTATATCTAGAAGAGAAAGTTTTTAAAAAATATCTGATAGTACTGAATTTCATTCCTAAATTACCTGAAAGGCCAGTGCAGCTTTTCCCAAGGCAAACTGTGCAGTATTTGTACGATCTAAGCAATCAACGCAATTCACGCGCACGATGCCAGTCTGAAGTCGAGAATTGTCAGATCTTACATAGCCTCCAAGGGACAACTTCTTATTGCTGTGTGGATTGGTTTTTTGAGAATAAAATTCTTTTCTACTATGAAAAATTCCAGTTTTATTCAAAACACAATAAGCAATTTGTGCTAGGCGAGGCATAACACTTGCTTCTTTCCTGAGAGGAAGAAATAAAGAAAAATAAAAGATTTTTTTCAAAAAATAAGCATAATAAAAAGCTACAAATTCCTTATTAAATTTTCATCGATTTTTTTTACTCTGTTATTGAAAATCTATAAAATTATTAATCTTCCACTGATAAGCAATCTAGATATTATGTTTAATTCTTCCAATACAATCTACACTATTGTTTATACTGTCCATCATTTTAAATATAATAATTACAACTATTAAAAATAACAAATAAAAACAATTGGTAAAGTCATACAAAATTTTAAAAACCACTCATGATTGGAGGATTCATAGGTATTCTGAAAATTAATGAAAATAATTGTAAATGGTCGAAAATCAGAGATTATTTGTGCATTGAAAAGGCTAGCATTTTTTGGTCAATAGTAATTGTGAGTGCATAATAATCTATGTATAACTATTTCATTAAAAACATTAACATTAATTACAATTATATATAATTAAAATTTTCTTAATATTGTAATACTCCAAAGTATGTAACACAGATGGAACCAAGAAACATAGTTTAAATCTATTTTATACAGATTTATAATAGGATTGCGATTTCAGGATTTTTTCATTTTATTTAAATTAAAAATTAGATTTAATCACTCCAAGAAATATTGACAGAGAATTTTAAACTTGAACAGGAAATAGTGAGAACTATTTTTAATAATAATTAAATTTAGGTGAACCAAGTATACCCAAGTCAGGATAACAAGAGATAAGTTTTAAATAATCAATAATATGTTATAAACTTAAAAAATACCTTTGTATATAAAAAAATTCTAATTGCATATGAATTTAAATTTATAGTATCAAAAGTTTACAAAATGTTGTTTTTGTTGTTAGACGGAAAAAAAATATTGCAAATGTTGATTATTACTAACATGCATACAATTTGAATCATTAAAAGAGAATTCAGATTTTGAAGAAAAAGTTTGGTATTTTTGTGCATTTCTATATTGACTACTTTTATTAATATTAATTTTCCTTCTATTAAAAATAAAAATTTAGAATAAAATAAGATTTTAAGAAAAGCAGCTCTTCAAATACTCTCTATAACCTCAACAAAAAAAATATTTTTAAAAACATTTAAAATGATTCAAAATAAACATCTCACTTATTTTAAACACAAAAACAGTTTTATTACTGCAGAATTGTTTATGAGAAGAGTAATCCATGTTGAGATTATGTCTAATTTGGTAAAACTTCAAACAGAAAAAAAATTCTTCATTTCTAGTTTAATCATTTAAGATAAATTTCTAAGCTTATTCTTAAGTATGAATAATATTGCACAAAATATTTTAATTACATAATCAAAACATTAAGAAGTCCTGCAATGTAGTGATAGTGTAATCCGATTTTAAGGTATAAGATTATCTCCACTTAATAGCAGAGAAATAAACAAGACTGATTTTTTTTTCAGAATTACAAAATGTTTTGATATTAATAACTTACTTTAACTTCTCTAACATATAAATAGCAGTTTATTTTAATATACTCTTCAATTCTTTCTAATTAATCCTTTCAATATGCAATGCTACACACTTTGTTGTCTATATTTTTAACACAGCAAACAATTGCACAGTCACTAAATTTTTTTAAACATGAGGATTCATTACAGAAAGTTGTATGTTAATAAGGCCTCTTATTAATATCGGAGACTTTTTCTCAGAAAAAAGTGAGTGAGTGAGTGAATATTAACGTCCCACTGTTCAGCTACATGAGGGCTTTTGGGGACGGTCCACGTAATTTTGAACCATGGTCAAGTGACGCGGACGACACCTGAGCTGGCACCCCCTCTCCTAAGTACCACACCACACCAATGGGAGGACGTTTGAGCTCTCGGCAGATTTAACGTGCATCGCTCCCCTACACGGCAGGTCTTCAGTGGTACTACGATCGAACTCATGACACACTAGCCACGATCCCTCAGAAAAAAGTATTGCCCCTACCTAGAATTAGTTTCAGTAATTGATTGCTTATTAATATTCTACTCGGAAACTACGCAAGAGTTACTGGGGACATATGAATCCAGAATCTGAATTGGATAATCTTGAATCCTGATCAAGTGACTTGATGATGTACCCTACTTTCCAAACCATACCAATGAGAAGACTTTGAGTATCCTCAGATTTAAAATGCATCAACCTATCTACATTATCAATCTTTAACAATATCAGGACACAAACCAATGATTCAACAGAAGCAATGATAGTCACAAATTTACAACCATGGTTACTCGGCTGCTGTTGTTATTCCTAACATTAAAGGAAGATAGTTTTAAAAAATCCGGAAAGTGTACATTACTGATAGAGTAGAGAAACAGATTTAAAAAAAAGTATCTGACAATTTTACAATCAACATTTCTTACAGTTTATTAGTATGTGCCATATCAAAACCAATATTGACAATTTGATGCTGTGGAGATAGAAACTGATTGAGATAACTGATAGCTCCTGAAAATTCTTCACTTAAAATACTTTCATGGCGTTTTTGCTCACGCTTTTTCACTAGATTAAGAACAACAATGGGAGAACCATATCGACGAAGAAGCCCGTTGAAATGCTGGCCAGCCACGTAACAGAAAGGGTCAGCAATGTCCACTGTCAAGAAAAAAAATATATAAAAAAACTTAACACCAAAATGAAAGCACAAAAAATATTTGATTTCACAGGAACATAATTTATTTAAGTTATTTTAGCCATAAAAGCATGAAAAGCTTTTAAAAAATCCAAGCAAAATCCATATTTATCCAGTAAATTTCTTTTCATACATTCTTTAAAAATTAATTTATTTTTTTAGTTCAGTCAACCTTTCATTACAGTTTATTTGTAAATTAATATCAACATATGTGATGAAATGAGTGATCCTCCCCCTTCCCTCTTATAAACCACAGAATGCATGAAATTTTTAATTCATACAATACACACACAATCAAGTTCATATTTCTCAATTAAATAAAAATCAACAAAGCCTTTTTTTCTTTTAAATAAGCACATTACAAACAAAACTGAAGATATAATTGGCAGATTGGTTGATACTTCGAACATTCTATAGAATATATATGCTGTAATGGTAAAAATAGTATTCATCAGATTAAATTTTTTTTTTTTTGAATTATCAGAAAATTAAAGTTAAATAAATGTTTACAGATATCTAGAAAATAATAATGAATATTTCTCTATTATTAATTTTTGCAAGCAAATTAATAGTTTTGTACAACATGTTTTTTGAAATTTAAAATAATTTTAAAAGATATTTACTGAATTTGAAGAATGCAACGACTTAGCAAGTAATGAACTTTAGATAAACATGTTTTGAAAATCTCATAAAATAGACATAACTATAGATTCTTACTACATAATCTAAAAAAATCATCAGGTAAAATAACAAGGTTTATATTTGAGTATAAATTTTAAATAATACTTTAATTTGTTAGATTATATACTTCTATGTAAAATAAAACAAATATCAAAGTTTATGACCTATATCAAATTTTTTCAATTTCAATTTTTTTACTTGTAATCTTGTTTTCATATTATTAACTGTCTTGAAAATACAGCCTATAAAAAGCACTCAATAAGCATTCTACCAATAAATCAGAGAGAGAGATTATGCTACTCAAACATTTTCCTTATTGTACTCTTTGGAAATAATATTTCATTATTAAGAGTCAAGTTAAGCAAAAATATATTTATCAAAAGTGATTTAAGCACATTTTTATAAATATTTTTGAGGTACTGGAGATGCTTTTTTCTGTTATTACAGTGCTTCAAATTTCATAAAAACCAAGATTAACAGATTGTTGGTTCCCCTAGCTATAATAATAAATATTTAAAGTATCAAAGTCATGAATTTTTAATTGAAGTTTTATCAGATTTATAAATTACCCCTTTTATTAAGGGGGAAAATTATTAAAAATAATTCAGAACTATATTATATAACTATATGTGATTGATGACATTATATGATTTCTTCATACAGTTCAATTAGTCATGCACAGTCAATAAACTGCCAAATATTACTACTAGCCGCAAACAAAATATCAACTGCAATTATTTCTCATCAATCTTGTACAATTTTAAATAATTCAATAAAATTAGAAACAACCAATAGTTATTCAGTAAAATTAGCATGTGTTTTTTGTATACAGTTTGCAAAAATGCGCCAGATTGGCGAGACTTGTAAAAAGCTAAATCAAGAGTATCAATTTACTTGCACTGCAATACACACACAATATTCATACATAATCATAATTTCCTGATATTAATGTAAATATGATAGAGCATAAGTCTGCTTAATATTCCTGGCTGGAAAGTTTACAATGGCTTAAATTATAGCATGTTTGTTTTGCTAAATCATAATCTAATTCTATTGTTTGCAAAACTGTACAAAAACTTCAAAGGTTGACTTTTATAAATAAAATCATGGAGTTGCATATCAATTTCTATTTCAGAGTTACTACTGTACTAGCCAGCTGAGTGGTGTAGTTGATCTGTTGCTGGCCTTATAGACCTAAGCTAACAGGTTCGACTCCGGCCCAAGTTGGTGGATTTACATGCAGAAAATTGACAGCGTCCATGAGGTATGATTATGCAGTATATTAAAGATCCCTAGAGTTCCTGTTTGGCTGGGGACTCATGACAAAATTAAATTCCAAGTACAGTTTTACATCATCAGAGCTCAGGTGCCTCCCCCTGAAGAAGAAACTGAGCATCAACATTAATTTATGATAACTGGTATTCCCCCTATATGGTGCCATATTTAAACATGATACCAACTCACAGAGAATGTACTAGGTCTGCCAATAATAAATACCAATCCGCAGCCCAATTGGGAAAAAAGTTACTACTGTTCTTCAAGTCATCACATCAGCAGATATACGAATTACTTGAGGAATACTTATCACTTGAGAACTTCTGCAATAACTTTGAATTCAAAAATAAATAAAAATCTTACATGCAATAGGAGGTTTGGGAACCATCTTTGATATGTCTTGGGACCACTGAGAGGGAATAGAGCCTCTCATCTGAACAAAAGATGTAAAATTGCCAACAGTCAATGGTGAAACTGTGGAATCAAATACAATTTGCTCAGTTTCCACTTCATTTGCTACATCTCCCTGTGATATAAAAATATTTTACAGTATTACAAAATATACTATTCATAAAAATTTTGTAAAATATTCTTCATTTCCAAAAATTTGTGATAAAAATCATATTATACGGGACATTTACACAAAAATTTAATGCTTTAATTGACTTTTTTATTTTTTATCATAACATGCTAGTTTACTTATAAGTAGAATTTCAAAAGAAAAGTGAAAAGAGTTGATCATTTTAAGAAAATCCAAAAGATCTTTACATTAACAGTATTTTTAATGAACCAATATGGTGCATTGTACCATTTAAATATCTGTTTCACAAAGTAAATTTATAACTTTACGAGATCAAATAATAAAAAGCTAGTACTTTTTTAAAATTAGCTACCCCCATCTAAAAACCTCTAATACCACCAACATACATATATTAAAAACGTGTTTTAAAAACAAACTCAATAAAGCCAATATTTTCTTTTACATTTATATTTATGCATTTAATGAACACAATACCTTTAAAGATTATTTAAATATATGATACTGACTGAAGAATTCAAATTTGTGATACAAAATAACTAATAACATTTCATACTTAATTTACTAAAATAATGTAGTTTTTAACTTTCTTGAAATATAACTCTAAAATTAAAAAAAAATAATTTCAAGTATTAAGAAAATTTATAATTTATTTAAATTAAATTCGAGAATCGATGCTTGCTTTTACTAACACTACATTTAAAAAAAAACATTTTCAGCATATATTTAATGTATGTTCTATTGAAAAAAAATTTGACTAAATTAATAATTAAGATCATTTTACAACATACTTCAAACTTAAAAATTATCAAAAAACCTAAAAAATAATTTAAAATTTACTTACTTTATCATTAGTTCCTCTTTTTAAAAATCTGGTTCCTGCAAACAGTTGTGAACGACGCGCAATAAGTGTTAAATAAATGGAATGTCCATAAACACTTAAATCTGAGCTCATTAAGATATATTTATATTTCACATAATACAAAATATTTTCTTTATGCAATTATCACTCTTTGAACCGACCTTTCTTTTTTTCTTCTTGAGTTTTAATTGACTTATATTTAGAAATTTCAAATGAATAGAATTTTGATGCCCCTTCTTAATTTTCTTTCAATAAAAAAGGAGTATTAAAAAAGACCCTGACGGACAAAAAAAAAAAGATTCTTTACACATTTTTTTAAATTAAAAAATATACATATTAAAATTTTTTATAGGATCATGATCAAATACATAAATCAAAGAAAAAGATTTAGGCACTCAATATATAGAAAAATGTAGAGATTAAAATATTTTTTGTTATAAAATATCTAACATTTATTCTAAATATTAAATTTTTTCTATTGATAATTTTACAGATGGCCATCTTTTGAATATTTATTTAATATTATCTTGTTTTTCATAACTTTGGATAAAAACATTAATAATTCATCATGAGCAATTGTTTAGGAAATAAATTTATATTGTTTCTTCCAAATGTTTAAAAGATAAAAATCAATACATTTTATGTATTCAATTACAAAATATAGTTGAATGTCCATTCAAAAATTGTATACACAGTATTACTTAACTTTTTATTCACAACAACAATAATGTGTCTATAAAAAATACATTAATTTTTTTTAAAAAATTTATTAATTTAATTGAAATGCCTATATTAATAAATACAACTTTTAAAAAAATTTTACAAGAAAAAAGTCCATAAACTGAATCTAAAAATAATACAGTCCTAAGAAGAAGAAAAAACTGTACATTAAAATTAGAATAAAAATAAGAGTAATAAAATTATGTCACATCATTATACAGTTTTATTAGTTGGAATTATTGAAAAACAATGCATATTCAAAAGGATACTAGCTTGACCAACAAATCCATGAGTTAGATACAAAAGCCAATCTGGATGCAAATCTACTAATTCTAGTAAGTATGAGTTCCATACAAATCTCAAATGTGGCTTTACTTTCACACCATAGGTGGCTTGACCTAAGTTTAGAGAATAACAAATTATAAAAATAAATAAAAAAGATAATGGAAATCAAATATTTTACTACTGTAAATTACTTTGCTCTGTGTGTAAAGTATATACAAATAGCAAAAATAACTAAAAAGTACTTAAGGTTAATAAAATAATATATTAAAACATTTATACTAGTAGTGAATTTACCACATAAAAAAAAAATTACATGAAATAACAATGGTGGCCAAAATTGTGTACACTTTTGAAAATTATGTTTTTTAAAGTTTGTATGCTTATAGAAAATGTTACATTGCACAAAATGCACACAAAAAAATTCTTTTATATCATTTAAAAAAAATAATACTAAAAACAAATTCAAATATTTGCAAGGCTTTATGCTGCAATAACTATCAATATACATTAGAAACTGATAATAGCAGTTGGTTATTGGTCCTTAGTGGGGGTAGCCTTTATTTTTTATTACAGCTACACAACGATGTTTCATTGAGCTGAAAATAGTTCTGAGCTCTTCCTTCATTATTACATGATGCAAGGAAACAATTATATCCTCAATTAGTTCCTTTTTATTTCATGGGCACCTCATTTGGACAAGAGTTTTCAAATGGTGCCACAAGTTTTCAATAGGATTGAGGTCAGGACTGTTTCTTGGCCAGAACAACAATAATATTTAGTCAAGAAGCAACAACATCAAATAAAAGAGTAGGTTGGATACTTAGAAAGAGCCGTGTGATGAGAAAGTGGTCTTTCCTATGCTAAAATTGCAAGACAAGTGAGTAGTTCAATGACTATATCTGAAGACTGAAAGTTTTGTTTAAGATGTCCGGAGAAAAATTTAATAAAAAATAGAGGAGGAAAAGACCGAAAAAGTGCACCACATCTGCTGATGACGGTAAAACAAAAATATTATGTCTCCAGTGTAAAAGAATGTCATCAACAGTTATTAGAAGTTATCTGAATGATGCTGGTGCTTCTGTCAGTTCAAAAACAATCAGGAGAAGATAAGCTAGCAGATGTTAGACTTAAGAAGGATAATTCCACAAAAAAAAAAGCATAGTCTCAATTTACAGCAGTGCTAAAAAAAGACTACAGCTGTCAAAGGAACACATTAATTGGACAAATGATTAGTGGTAACAAGTTACAAGGAAGGATGAAACTAAGATATTATTTGGTAGTAATGGACGAAAATATGTAAGATATAGAACAGGAGAACACCCTCACTGCATCCAGGCAACTGTGAAGTTTTCACATAGTTTTATGATTTGGACATGCATATCAGCAGATGGTATTGGTTGCTTTCATATCATTGATGAGACACTAAATGCCAGAAAATACACTGACACCCTTCTTGAACCCAAAACTTTACCTTCCACTAGGGATCTATTTACCAACTATGCTTCATTTATTTTTCAGCAAGATTCTGCTCCTTGCCGCACTGGTATTCTAAGATCACTGAATTGTTGTTCTGACCAGGAAACAATTAAATGACATCAATCCTATTGAAAACTTGTGGCACTGTTTGAGAACTCTTGTCCGAATGAAATAACCATGAAATAAAAAGGAACTAATTGAGGGTATAATTGTTTCCCGGCATCATGTAGTAATGAAGGAAGAGCTTAAAACTTTTTTCAGCTCAATGAAGCATCGATGTGAAGCTGTAATAAAAAATAAAGGCTACCCCCACTAAGAACCAAAAAAACCAATACTATCATCAGTATCTAATGTATATCGATAGTTATTGCAGCATAACTTTTTGCTTTGGAAATATTTGAATTTTTTTTTTTTTTTTTGTATTGAACTTAGTACTAAATTCTTTGCAAAATAATACTAAAGACTTTGCATTTTGTGCAACAGGACATTTTCTGCAAGCGTACAAACTTAAAAAACATAACAATTTTCAAAAATGTCCACAATTTTGACCAACACTGTATATAGAATAGGAAAAACACTAACACAGATAACTTAAATTAAATAAACATATTAAAATTTTAGAATTAACTAAACTCAAATTTTTTCTATTATAATAAGAAATGCCACTTGTTAGGAAGAAATTTGGAAGTATTTTTCAAAATAGATATTTCTAATTCTTTCAAAAATAATTAGTGTAGGTAGAATTTTTTTAAATAAAATACTGCATGACTGTCTTACAACATACATAAAAATGAAAAGATTCCCATTAAAAAAAATAATAAAGTCATTTGGCATGAGTGATAGGATATAAGCAAATTTCTTTCACATGAATAAAAAATACAATTAGTCAGTCACGTACATATAGTTAAAACAAGAAATTTTTATCAAACATCATTCATTTCATAATTTTTATAAATGAAATTGTTTAAAACTTCAAAAGTAAAAGCATTGGATTACATCAAAATTGACGAAACTTCAAGGTACCAACAATTTAAAATTAAAGGGTAGCTGGATAACATTCACTCAAATTTCAAAATATTAACTTTTCCAAAAATGGTTAATTTATAAGAAAATCTAAAAGTTTTATAAAGAAATATTAGAAGCAATAAACTTTTTAAAAAATGCTGCTTTATAAATTGCATTAATTAAATGTCACAGAGAAAAAAAATAGTTCTTGCAAAAAATCTTAATACATGAAAAAATTCTGATTAAAATGTTTAGATACATTTAAATATTAAAATGACAGTTTTCAATAGACATACAATTAAGGAAAAGAATCCACAAACCTGATTCTTTAGGTAGATTTGTCAAATCTTCATTAGATCTTAATTCTGACCATACTACATCACCTTCTGAAGAATTATCAAACTGAGATGAAGTTGTGCTACCTCTTGCTTTCATTGGACTATCTTTATCTACAGAGTTCTGCAAATTAATTATAAAGTTATATAAATTTCATTGAACTGTAAAATATTACTGTCAAATTTAATTGTTATAATTTTTCAACAGTTTTGGAAAAAATTTTCCTCTCTTATAGTTACTATCTTTTTAATAAATAAAAGCTAATCTTGCACATCTTTCAAACATTTCATTAACATATTTTGCCATTAAATAACATCAATTTTATTAATGATATGTTTGCAAAGGAATTTTGAATGTAACTATATATATATACTAGCTGACCCGGCAAACATTGTTTTGCCATGCAAATTATTTCTAGAGAATATTTTGGTAGTCAAATAAAAATTAACTAACTCATTGTAAGTGTGTGGGGATGTGGTATATGACTGAAAGAGGAATGGAGCACTGTGAACGATGACGGCCTATAAAAGTAACAAAACACCAAACATTCATTTTTTGAATTCTTTGTACTTTTATTATTTTAACTAATAAATTTTAAATTACATTTCTATCACAAATTATGACAATTAAAAAATAACATTATCAGTCTCTTAGTGCAAGGAGTGTACGATATTTTTAGTGAGTCCATCTTTAGCCAACACAAACAAACTGGATGGCTTACCTATGCGAGAGCATGCCGCGTATAAATGTTCGTGGGAAAAACACGGTGTGCCCAAATCTAAGCCACAAACAGACATCGTTTGGCCTTGAGACTTATTGATTGTTATTGCGAATGCCAATCTAATTGGAAATTGAATCCGTTTGAATTCAATTGGCACATCTGTGGGAATAATAGGGATTCGTGGTAGTAATACATCTTCTCCTCGGAACTTGCCATTCAAAATGCTTGCCTCGATAACGTTTTTCATCAATTTTTTAATAACTAATTGTGAGCCATTGCACGGCCATGGCGGGTACAAATTACATAGCAAAATAACCGGAGATCCAACCTTCAGTTGTAAATGGTACGGTGACATGCCTGGCAAATCCAATGAGTTCAAAAACTCTGCTGGATAATTTACAGCTTCGTTGGTATCACAAACTGTATCGATAGATTAATATGACATCAAGTCCCCTGGAATCAACTGTTGTATCTTGAAATTCAAATCGTTGACGTTTACATTTTTTGCTGCCAAAATTGCTCTTTCTGCCAGCCACTCATGATTCAAGTATTGTACGTGTATATTGGGAAATATCTGGTCAAGGAGAGCATTTTGCGAGTAAACGATTGTGCATAAATCAGTCCGCAATTTTATGCATCCAGTGCTTTCATGTACAGCTACTTTTCCATCTCCGATATCTAACAGTTGCTTTGAAAATGTTTCAGCGGATGGATCTTGAAGCATTTGAATGAGCATATTTACTTTCAGCTGTACTTTTTCAATATTACTCCGCATTGGCGATGATTTCAAGCAAGCGTTGATCTCATTAGCGCACATTGAACGTGGATTGACACGACAATGGTTCAGGTGGTGTTTCAAGTTCTGTTTGTTGCACTTTTCCTGACTCACATCCCGGCTGGCTCATTTTTTAAATTCCAGCACATTACAATGCGGACATTCCTTGTCCATAGCACCAATTTCCACATTCGAATGAGCGTAATATTTAACATCGGGTTCATACTCAAATGCTAGATGACGGAATGAATCGGATGTAAATGGTTGATGTACTTGTTGGCCATTTGCTCTGCGTGTGTCAAATACAAATCGACATGCTTGTCTTTGTTCTAAACGTCTTTGTTGATTTTGTTCAACTCGTGCCTCTTGTGATTCCCGCAACTGGGCCATGTTCACACACACATCTTCATTATCCCATTGGATTTGTTTGCCTGTTTTTTGAGCTCTTCTATTTCACATGGCTGTAGATTTAGTCGTTCGACGGCCCAAATCAGACCCTTTGCATCTGGCTGGCATTGTTCACTGTACAAAACACACAAATAGATCAAATTGAAGTACTTAATGCTAGAAAACAATATACTGATAATGTATCTGTTCTTTTATTATTTTACCTGTACCTTTCACAATTATAAAATACCTATATATTTATCTTTTAATTGAAAATGACTCCCGAAAATTTTGCACGCACTGAGTATTAAAGTTTTATTAACTGCGTTTAATAATAAATAAACTAATAAATAAGAACTCATAAATGTCTGAAAATATTCGGAAATAGTCTTTACAGGTAACAATAGTTGTTGGCGGGAGCTTAAGACATGTTTTGAAAACTATTGATTTATATGAGATCACTTAATTAACTGAATGTGAGAGCTATCTTGAGCAAAATGGCAATAACTGATCTTGTGTTATTTATTTGAAATAATAACAAAGTAAAAGCGGTTAAATTTTTCGCAAATATTTTTGATATTTTTGTTTTATAAACCGTGCAACATATGAATTTTTAAATTAAAGATGAGTACAAAAAATAAAAATAAATAAACTTTTCACTTGCCAAATTTGGTGATTTTTGATTTGTTATAGACACCCCTTTTGCTAGTGTAACCCATGGGCAGGGTGATTTGGACGGCGAAACAGAGAAAAGTCACATCTGGCGCGAAACCGATTTTCGACGCCAAGCGAAATAAACAACACAGGCAAAACAATTGAGCATTTTAAGGTTTTTAATTAATATCTTTTCAACTAATTGCAATATCGGAATGAAAAATAGTTTACATCCCATTCTCAGACCTACTGAATATACGCACAAAATTTCATAAGAATCGGTCTAGCCGTTTCGGAGGAATTTGGTTACAAACACTGTGACAGGAGAGAATAGATATATAACAGAGATGCATATATATATATGCATCTCTGTTATACGTAAGGCATACTTTTTTTAAAGAATTGCTTAAAGTGTGAATACCAATACAGACAATAAAGGTTTCAGATTTTTTATTAGAAAAAATTCTCTCTCTCCACACACACAGCAAAGAAATTTACAAGCACCTATAACATTGAGATACCATACTAAGAAAATAAGAGCTTCTAGTTCAAATGATAAGCACAACATGGACTGCAAGATTTCTGTTTAATTATCCCTTTTAATTGTTCTCTGTTTAAGACTTCTGGAAAACTCCAGAATACATCCTCACATTTCCAGGACAATATTCTTCAATATTCTATAATACAATATAAGGCTATATATTCACAGTCTGTTTAAGATTTCAGTCAAGTAAGCTGCTAATAGTTTATTGATAAATCACATGAATCTGATTGTATCTACAATACAGTGGTCTTCAAACCTTTTCAACTCACGAAACCCCTAGAACTTGAAGGTGCTTTCGTGGAACCCTTAGAACTGGAAAGTGTTTTCATGGAACCCTATTCCATACACATACTTCAAAGTATATATCTCAAAATAATATTTAAAATAGATCATGTTATAGGTGCTTTATGTAAAGGCAATTTTAAAAAAATACTGCATTTATTATTGAAAAATTCTAATCTGATTTTTTAAATATAATTTACTCATTAATATTATTAATTTGTGATTCAATTCTCACCTATCCATGAATTATATTTAGTAACTGGGGTATGTGCTTGCTTTTTTCACACAAATTGTCAAAGTCTAGGTCAATTGAGATGAAATGCAATCACATTACATATATTCTGAGTTTAATTTGTTTTTATACTTTGTTTTTGTAGCCACTTACATTGAGAAATATATTTCACTTAAACCCTATGTTCTGAATGGCATTAAAATGTTTATAGCAGTGTGAGGAATCCAGTGTATTTTGCATGAATTTACAACCTAAAACTTAGAAGCTGTTCTTGCTTAAATTTAGATTTTAACAATGAATCTGTTGATATATGTTGTTCTTTTCCTTCATTATTGGTGTTTTTTCCCCACAAAGGCAAAACGATGCACTTTCCATTAGAAAATGTTTAGTTTTGCAAGACATTGTGCTAACTAACGAGTATAAAATTACCATGTGGAACCTGAGACAGTGAACAATAGAATATTCACAATGTAGTAGGAAGTATTTATATAAAGATAAAATGTTTTAATATTCTTTTATTATATTATAATAAAAGTTTTAAAAGTGTTGCAAAATAAGATTTTTATTTATAAACAAAATTTTCAGTTTTAATGAATGAGGGGGGGGGATGAACTTTATATATATAGATACTTGTAACTATAAAAACTTCATAGAGAATGCAAATCCCTTTTGTATACATATTTATTTCTTTTTGATTTTTTTACTGTGACTCTTAGGACCCCAGGATTCTGTGGAACACAATTTGGTGATCTCTGGTCTACTACTATAACTATATAATATAACTTTCATATTCAAATTATTATATTTAAGTATTTCAAACAGTAAAATTTTATGCATACTCCCCCCCCCCCAAATTCTTCAGGGGAAAATGACACTGATAAAGTAATTTAACACTCATAATATAATGAAAAGAATTAATTGAAGGGAGCCAGTTTAACTTTGAAATCAATTTTAAGTTAAAATTTTAAAAGATGTCTTTGACAACTTAGGTAGAAAATCTTAATTAGAATTCAAATTTTTCTTACAAGTACTCCTTAATGATTTTATTTCTTCGGTGTATTTCACATTGTTTTGAATATACCATTTCTTAAAAAGTTGATTGCATTAAAGTGCACTAAATTTTCATCTCATATGCCACATTACTTATGAGTAAATAGTTATTCTTGGCTATTATATATCATACATTTTTATAACAAATGGAATAAGAAATACCCGTAAACTTTCAAGAAAATTATCAGCCACTTCCTCAGAAGCCCCTTCAATAATCTTTAATTGTGGATCCCAAAATGGTGTACTCTTTGACTGGTCATCCTCTTGAGAGACATTGAAAGAGGACAGCTCTCTCAATACAGCCATATTGTACTGGAGAGAATGAGTTAAATCATAACTGTAACTGAAGGAAAAGTTTTTGTGAAAATCTACAAAAGACTAAAAACAGATATTAAAAAGATATATAAATGCCAAATACTATTTTTCAATTTCCAAATTTTCTACACTTTAATTCTTTTTATTTTAATTTCTTACAAAAAATATTGTAAGCATGTAATATTTATTGTGTATTACAAAAGAGTTGCTAACAAATCTATGTACAAAGGTCCTTTTGCCAATAAAAAACAATTTATGGAAAATATAAATCCTCCTTAACATCTTAAGCTATTTTTTTACATTTACCTTGTATAAATATTTATAAAGGCATTTTAGGCATATGCTATGAGGCATGTTCTGAAGCTAAGTACAGTTTTAGAAAAACTTGCATAAAATTTTTTTTCAAAACAAAATTTATTTTTACATAAAAGAACATGCTGGAAATTATTTTGCTACATAGTTACTCCCATTGTCCATATCAGGAAACCAACTTGTCTGTACTTTCTTCAAAGAGAGATAGCACCACTTAAGAGAGATGAAATTTGTAGAAACTAATCCCACAGCAACTTAATGGGTACCATCTTTTCCCCCAAATTTTCTCATTCACTTTTTCAACCCGACCATCACTGATAATAGAATGCTGCCCACTCTGTGCTTCATCAAGAACAAATTGTTGAGCCCGCTTTCTCACCCTTTTATCACATTTTCACCATAAATCTCTACTAGTTAACGAATTTCAACTGGCATAACATTTCTTGCATTGAAAAAATGTATAACAGAAGACACTTCACAGTCAGAGGAATCAGCAATTACCTTAAACATTTTGAACGCTCACTGACACATGTAAAAACAACAAAATCCGTAATGACACCACTGGGTTGACAACTGAGTATGTGTGAGTGAGTGAATATTAACGTCGCACTGTTCAGCTATACGAGGGCTTTTGGCGACGGACCTCGTAATTTTGAACCATGGTCAAGTGACGAGGACGACACCCGAGCACTGGCACACCCCTTTCCTAACTACCATATCACACCAACAGGAGGATTTTTGAGTTCTTGACAGATTTAACGTGCATCGCTCCCCCACATGGCAGGTCTTTAGTGGTACTGGACTTGAACTCATGACATGCCAGCCACGATCCAATACCTTGACCACTAGGCTACCACAGTCCCAGACTGACAGTTTATAAATCAACTGAGTGTGATGACATGATTTTGTGTGTTTAAATATTGTTTGTGGTTCATCATGGACATTGCCCTACTCGCCCTTGAACAATTGCATCAAATTACACACTTTTTTGTTCCTTATTACTTTGGGGCTGTACACCTCCTACATATCAATGAATATTGATGACAAATGTTCTTTTCCTCCAAAAACTGAATCAGACTGTATTTCACAATTGGTGGCTCCTTCAATTATTTTAAGGTTAATTATAAACCACAATAGTGATCACATAAATAATCACTGTAAATTCTTATTTTGTTTGATTTTACAGAACATACATGCACATTTCTACAAAAACATAAAATGTACATAGCTAAGATTAAATGGACCTTACCATAAAAGTAGTCCATGTTAATAAAATTAACTGCAATTTTACTTTTTGCACAGCAATCGGTAAAATATTTTTATCAAAACCTTTTTCTCTATAATTAGTATTTTAGAAACCTTGTATGGAGAAGAATATCTTATAGTAAAGGAAATACAGAAACAGGCAAATGTACTTGCATAATTGAAAATCTAAATATATTGTGTATTATGCTACTATAAATTACACAAAACAGTAAGAATCTAATTTAAGTATTAAGATACCTTATACAGAAATTCGAAAGTTTATTTTTTATCATGTACTAACTTACACAGTTGACTGTATCATTTCCGAAATTTTTTTCATGGTACTTCACTAATGTTTTGAAGAAGCTGTAAGCCCCCAAAAATTGTTTCATTTTTGGAGAACTTTTTTTAATGGCAGCATTTATTTACTTAAAGTGAGTTTGTGCATGTATGCATAATATAACACAAAATGGGAAAGATCCAAACGTGTGAAATTCGGTACATTGAAACTCCAGGTTATGATAAATTTGCATATCAAAAAGGGGTTTTTTTTGTCTTTTTTCATAGCTCTGGTGATATGATGTCACTTTTATCTCCAAACTAATTATTCAACCATCTTTGTCATTATATTCTTCAATTCACTTGTTTTTTTTAATGGGTACATGTGCTCTAACTATAGTATAAAATATTTATCAAACGAACATTAAGATATGTCCTTTAATGCCATATGAAATTCAAAATTTACTAGTGACACACAAAAAAGACAAATCACCAAATTAAAAAAAAAATTAATAATAAATGTGCTAATTTTTGTTAAAGTATAAAAAATATTACCTGAAATAGAAATCACTAGATAGATCCATGCTTTGAAATAGCTTAACATACCTACAAAAAATCATATCATTGATAAAATACATAGATAATTCTTATAGTAGTTAAATATTCAATAGCAATACATATTTCATTACTTTCAGAACATAAAGATGATTTAAAAGATAAGTATTAGATTAATAAACATACTTTGCTTCATGTGGATGTAAATTCTTCTCATTATCATTAGGTATGTAAACCATGGAAGTATCTTGAATTTTATAAATAGTGTGATGGCCTATGTAAGCAACTCTTTTCCTCTTGGTTATTAGGATTAGATAATAACCTTCAAGAAATCTAATAAAACCTGAAGAGGAAATTGACTTTTAAGTAACATACTTTACAATTCTACCTTTATTTTTTTAAAGCTAAGCAATTATACAGAAAAAGAAGTTTACCTTTGGTTTTCTAAAGCTAAGTAATAATGCACAAAATGATTACTAAATCCTTCTTCAATTCCTAAAGTAGATATATTTTGCACTGTCTTCAAAAACAAAGTGCTTTTGACTTAAATATTTTCAATGTCACACATACTTATATGATGATACATTTACTGTAAGAGAAACATTTAACATCTATTGAATAAAAACATTTGTACATTTCAATTTTAAATATTTTTCTCCAGTTTTCATCTCTTTTCCCTGATCATCAGAAAAGTAACACTCCATCATTGTTGATTTCTAAAATTATGAGTTACAATATATATATTGGATTTTTAAAGAAAAAGTCTTAAGTGTCTTAAATTGATATTCAATTTATATGTTACCAATTCTGTAAAACAACATTTATTAAAAATTCAGTAAGCTATCAAATAATTAAACTGACAAGTGAGCTTTAACAAAATATTGTGATATTATTGTAAAAGAAATTAGAACAAACATAACAATTTTTTTTCAGAAAAAATACATAATGATTGATTATTATATCTAGTTCCACATATATTTGTTTTTTTCACATACAATTTTCAGACACAGAGCAGAATATTTTTAGAACTGTAACATCTAAGCATCTATAATAGTGTGTTTATTCAGACACAAATGCATACGAATAAAATATAAATTCAAAGCCAAATTAACTTATTTAACTATTTTTAAACATAACTTAATAATTGAATCTAAAATGTATTTTATAAATAAATGTAGAGAAATTTAATACAGAGAAAAATGCAGTTAAATAGGTACTCGATTAATATTGCAATAATCTTGATGGAAAAGTTACTAAACAATGTGCCAACTCTACTTTATTTCTTCATGGTGACCACACTGAGATTTCCAGTTATGTTTTAATGAATATATATTTCATATTTGTGTGCCTATTTTAATTTCAAACTTATATTTTTCAAAATGATATAGCAGGATTTTTTTAACAGAAAAAAACACTATAAACTTGGTTCAACAATACAATATTTTACCTCAGAAGCATAAGTGTTTCAATTTGTATGCCATGAAGTAATATTTTGAGGAACAAATGTTTTTTAAAAATACTGTATTAAATCTAATGAAGATACTTAGAATTAGAAATGGTAATTGTTTTGGAAATATCTGCACAACACTGTACCTCAGCTATTCTTAAGTTTATAACAGTAAAATGTGTGTTTTACTTGAAGAACTCCACTTAAAAGTCCATTTTAAAAACAGTTGTTAAAATATAGCATTCTTAAACCAGGAAATAAAAAAACCTGGAACAGATTTAATTTTTAATATATTTATGTTAAATTCTATTCTGGTTCTAGGAAAATACAAAGATCATTCATGATCTGTATGGAATTATTTCCCCAATAAACAACACCCAGTATTACAATAGACATTAAATTTTAAAAAATTGTAGAAATTAACTGTTTTGAATTGGGAGTAAAGTAAAATTCTATCACTTAAAAGTATTTAAACAATTAAAAAAATAATATATATATATGCATAATTGTACAAAATAAGTAGTCATGTCTAAAATAGCTATAAATTAATATAAAACATTTTTTTAATAAAATAAATCACTAAAACGCCTATTAAATTATTCTAAATTGCAAAGCAAAAAGAACACTTTAAATAAGAATAAAAAAATAAAAGAAGTAAATTCATACCCACAATTCCAAAAGAAGAAATTGATCCCTTTAAATCAGTAACAAACTTTTGTCCTTGTTTAGATCTATTACCACATTTAATCATATTAAGTAGATCTCTAATTTCTCGCTTACTGTACTCAACCTAGGAGAAAAAACAATCTTTAACTTTATGAATATGAAAATTTGACAAAAACTTCCTTATAATACTTTATTTCCAACAATCTATCTTTATATTCAAAAACTGGATAAAATATCATTGTTATATTTGTTTAAAATTAAATTAAAATAAAATAAAGATAAGAATGAATGAATTTTGCTGTTGTTTCGAGGCCCAAGAAATTCATCATAGCAAGAAGCTTTTTTTATACATCTGTCATTTAGCTTTTTAATCATCTGTCTTCATACAAGTAATAGAACCATTTGGCTCAGATCCCCTAATTTTGAGGAAGAACACCCTGGAGGGATAGACAGGATCCCTCACCCCTCTTCTCTTTCTACCAACTTCTCAAGAGGACTTGCAACTCAACGAACATTTAAAGTGACCCCATGATGCACACAAAGGCAGTATACATTTACAAAACATCTATGTCTTTTCTGGGATTCAAACCCAGGCCCTACTACTCAGCAGTCACTAACCACTATACCAGATATTTAAAAGAATATAAACAGATATAATTTGACTAATATATTATCTATACACCTCTTTAAAATGAAGCCCAAGAAATGGGGAGAGCTTATTAATTCCTGAAAATTCTGATATTCTGGTTCATAAACTGATTGAAAAACTACAAATGGCTAAATGTTAACAGCCTTTAGTTAAGTGATTTGTAAAAAAGAATCACTTTTGCGAGTTAAGACTTTTTCATGAGGTCATCAGCATTATGAAGGAATACAACAAACTAGGCATTAAATTTTTAAATTTTAGTTTACAAATAAAAAAACATAAGAAATCTATAACTTTCCAAGTAATTTTTTGGTTTTCTTTTTTCCAAGCTAAAACTCTAAAAACATTTTTCCAAATAACGAGAGAAATTCAGTGAATACTGAATGAAAATTCAAAAATTGCTTTGGTGGAAGGCATGAAGTTGAAGAACAGATTGTTAATAACTATCACACTTGGAAGCAACAGAGGGCTATTGGCAATGAACCTCACAATTTTAAACCTCAATAAAGTTACATGGAAAACATCTAAATCAGGTACTGATGTTGCATCTTGTTGGTGCTAATGCCACCTGCCCGATGGTGTCAGATCGAGGCTCACGAAAATCATCGTGGTCAAGGGCTAGATGCACGCATGTCATTAGCTGCAGCTTTGAGCATCCATACAGTACGATTTCACTAGGTCACCCCCCCCCAAATTTTGAGGGAGAAACCTAGAGGTGGTCAGGGACCTCCTACCTTTCTTCTCCCTCCCTCAACCTCCTAAGAGGACTTGTAGCTTGATGGCTATTTAGAGTAACCCCCCTACCGCAAAGGCACTTTCATTTACAAACATCGATGCCTTCTCAAGGAATTGAACCCAGGCCCTACAGCACAGTAGTCAGCAACTAGGATACTTGAACTTTCAAACTTCAATACCATGCTAATGTGAGGTCTTGGAGCCTTGACGGATTTAACATACACCAGCTCTCTATATGAAGTTTTATTAGTATCCAGAATCAAACTCATATATATATACTAGCCATTACCCACCCGCTTCGCTGGGTATTCCATGATGTTTTATAAATTTATACTGTTTATGTATGTATATAAATTATTGATATATAAGTCCTAGCATTAATAATTAGATTGTATTGAAAAATATACATATACCTGTAACTGTTGCTTCTTGATAAAAAAAAAAGGCAGAACCCATCTAATTTGTATTTTCTAAAAATCTCTAAAATTGAAGTATAAGAATGATGTTTGCACTTTCGTAACCCTATAACCAAGTGGATTCCTGCAAAATCATTTTTCGGTGGATCTCTACTCCGTAAATTGAACTTGCAAGCCAAAATTTCCAGTCTAAATCTAACAGAAAAAAACGAAAGTTGTATTATCAATATCCCCGTAATCCCGTTGAGAGCTGTTTTCCAAAACAACCGCTCTTAGCGGATTTCTATTCAACAAAAGAAAAATGCAAACCAAATTTCATTATTATAGTCCTTGTAGTTCGAAAAAAGAAATTTTTTTTATCAATACGTCCCAGTAACCCCCTGTCCTCACCAGTTGATTTCAGTAAAATACATTCTTAGTGGATCCCTATTC
Source organism: Trichonephila clavata (assembly GCA_019973975.1). Classification (NCBI taxonomy): domain Eukaryota; kingdom Metazoa; phylum Arthropoda; class Arachnida; order Araneae; family Nephilidae; genus Trichonephila; species Trichonephila clavata. The sequence goes on from BMAO01024598.1 coordinate 56,598, forward strand.
AACAAAAGAAACATGCTTAACAAATTTCAAGTATATGGATCTAACAATTAAAAACAGGAACTTTTTCCTAAAACTCCTCTTGACCCCTCGCAACCCTTTTTGGGGATCAATTTTCGTTTTACTCTTTGTTAGAGAAACTCTATTCCATGAAAGGAACATGCCTACCAATTTTTAAGCAGGAAGATCTAATAGTTTAAAAATGTAAATATTTATCGATTACACCCTTTAATCTCCCAAAATTAAACTTAGTAGTTGATATTCGCGCAACCCATTTTGTAGCGGTTCTCTATTTTTCGAAAGGAATCTGCTTATCAAATTTCAAGACTATACGTCTAATAATTTAAAAATGGGGATAATTATCTATAGCACCACTTGAGCCCCCTAATGCCACTTGGGGGTCTGTTTTCACAAAACCCATTTTGTAGGGGAGCTGCACTCTATGAAAGGAATCTTCTCAGCAAATTTGAAGACAGTGCATCCAATAAATTAAAAATGCTTAAAAATTATCAATAACGCCCCTTGAGCCCCGCAACACTACCTAGGGGTCGATTTTCACAAAACACATTATGTAGGGGATCTTTAATGAATGAAAGGATTCTGATTATCATATTTCAAGACTGTATATTCAGCAGTTCAAAAATGGAAATAATTATCAATAACGCCCCTTAAGCCTTGCAACACCACTTGGGAGTCAATTTTCACGAAACCCATTTTGTAGTGTATCTCTATCCTATGAGAGGAATCTGCTTACCAAATTTCAAGACTGTGCGTCTAATAGTTTAAAAATAGAAATAATTATATCTGCCCTTAACCCCTGCAACACCCTTGGGGGGGGCAATTTCCAAAACCATTTGAAAGGAAATACTCATCAAAAACATTCTACAATTTCAAGCAGTAGTAAGTAGTTAAAAACGAAAATATTATTATTACCTTAATCCTGCAACTCACTTAAGTCTGTTTCAAAACCATCTTATAGCTGATATCTATATGAAAAAATATCAAATATAAAACTGCGTCTAATAGTTTAAAAATGGAAATAATTATCTATAATGCCCTTAAGTCCTGCAACCCACTTGGGGCATTTTCCGAAACCATTGTAGGATCTCTACCTACGAGAATCTGCTTACTAAGTTCAGACTGTACGCCTATAGCTTAAAATCGAATTTATAACGCCCTTAACCCCCTGCAACACCACTTGGACGTTAATTTTCCCAAAATCCATTTTGAAGCGGATATTTACTCCATGAAAGAAACTTGCCTACCAATTTTCAAGCAGGTAGGTGAAGTAGTTTAAAAACGGATATATTTATCTATTACGCCTCTTGTGGCTGCATGAACTGAAGAGAACTAATTTAACTCTTGATTTCTTTGTTGTCGTTTGGCAACACTTGATATTTTTCCAAGATATGTTGTTTACTTTTCTATAGAACATCGTATATTACTATGTATCTCATATGTTTTAGCAAGTAACAAGCAACATTAAAAGGTATTTACTCTTTTATGATTTTAAACATCGTTTTAACCAAAAGCAACAATATTTTGAACACGCATCATTGATATTTAATATCTTTCACCAACCCATATCATTTAGCCAAAGTGGTGACTAACGGACTTTAAAAGCGATGTTTCAAAAGTAAACTAATGGAATTATTTTGTGTTGAATTCTACATCCGATGAGATTACTACTTTGGATTTCACAACACTCTACGTACTAGCGATCATGAATCGGAGTAGCGAAAGTCGAAGTCATGAAAACGTTTCTGCTGAGTCATCGGAAATTAATCGCATGGCGGTTAAGCCGCCTCCGTTTGGGCGGAACAAGCCAAATTTGTGGTTTTTTCAACTGGAAGAGCAATTTGATGTTGCGAGCATTACTCAAGACCAAACTAAATATAATATTGTTTTATCAGCTTTAGATGAACACATCCTATATTTTATTGAAGATATTTTATCCAATCCTCCGACTGAGAATAAATACATTGCTCTTAAATCTGCATTATTAAGCCGATTAACTGATTCCAAAGAAGCGAAACTGAAAAAACTCCTTGGTGATTGCCGCCCTTCCGATCTTTTGCGCCAAATGAAAAGTCTTGCCGGTTCCAAGATTTCAGAGGAATTTCTGAAAACATTATGGTACAAACGGTTGCCGCAACAAGTTCAGGCTATTCTCTCTGTCAGTAAAGACACTAACGAATTTAGCTGAAATGGAGGATAAAATAATGTCAGTTTATAATCCTACAGATATTTCGTCAATTAATAAACAAGATCAATCTCGCACAATTTCTTGTTCCTGTGAGGATAATTCCAGTTTGAGTTCTATTGAAGCAAGTATTGAATCACTCGCTCAGCAAATCCATAAACTTCACTCGCCAAATTATAACAAACCTAGAAATCGTAATCGTTCGCGAAGTCGTTCTAAGTCTAGAAATTATTCCCACAGATTGTGCTGGTATCATTATTGTTTTGGAGCCAATGCTCAAAAATGCATAAGCCCATGTAGTTTCAAAGAATCAAAAGGAAATCAGGAAAACTAATTGCCCAGTTGCTTAACGAGGCAAGTAACTGGGGCTCAAGCTATCGCCTCATCCTCTTTGATAAAACGAGTAACCGTCAATATCTTGTGGACACAGGCGCTGATTTATCTGTCATTTCGCCAACTCAAGCAGAAAAACAGAAATTATCTGACTTTAAACTTTATGCTGCAAATTCAACCGTTATTAGAACCTATGGCTCAAAAATTTTAAAATTAGACCTCGGATTAAGACGCCAATTTACATGGTCGTTCACTATCGCCGATGTTAAAAGGCCGATTCTAGGGGTAGATTTTTTAAAACATTTTGGATTACTTATCGATTTAAAACGCAGACAACTCCTGGATTCAGTAACTCTCTTGCATTCTTTGGGGAAAACAACCGAGTGCGAACCTCTTTCCTTAACAACTTTGGATTCATCATTATATATTCCGGAAGTTCTAGCTTTGTTGGAGGAGTTCAAAAACATCACTATTGAAAATTTTAATAAAATAGAGATTAAGCACAACATTACTCATGCAATTATTACTGCAGGTCCTCTAGTTTCAGCTAAAATGCGTAGATTATCTCCAGATATGTTAAAAATTGCAAAACAAGAATTTACATTCATGCTTGAAAAGGGTATCTGTTGACCATCAAATAGTCCTTGGGCAAGTCCCTTGCATATGGTCAAGAAGAAAGATGGTAGCTGGAGACCATGCGGTGAATATCGTGCCTTAAATGCAACTACACGACCTGACCGCTATACCATACAGCACCTTCATGACTTTACCCATCAATTAGCTGAATGCCAAATATTTTCAACTTTAGATCTCGTACGAGCATATCACCATATACCAATTGAAGAATCCGATATCCAAAAAACAGCTATCTGCACACCTTTCGGACTTTTCGAGTTCCCTCTGATGACTTTTGGATTAAGAAATGCTGCTCAATCCTTTCAAAGGTTTCTCGATTCACTGTTTAGAGATCTTCCTTTTTGTTTTGTGTATATTGATGACATTCTCATAGCATCCCGCAACTTGGACAAACATATTAGTCATCTCAAAGAAATTTTTCGAAGTCTCGACGAAAATGGACTTGTTCTGAAAATTTCAAAATGCATTTTCGCTAAACCTGAAGTTGATTTTTTAGGACATCATGTGTCTGCAAGTGGCATTCGTCCAACCACAGAACGCATTCAGGCCATTCTTGATTTCAATAGACAAAGTACAGTTAAGCAGCTGAGAAGATTCCTTGGAATGCTGAATTTTTACCGTCGCTTCCTCCCAAAATGCAACAAAACACCAAACAAAATTAAACGATTTTCTGGTTGGAATAAAGAAAAACAAAAATAAATCGATTGACTGGGACAAAGACTCAATAAAAGTCTTTGAATACTGCAAAGAGAATTATCTGAATCAACCACTTTAGCACATCCTGTGAGTAATGCTCATTTGGCAATCATGGTAGATGCCTCTGACAAAGCAGTTGGTGGAGTTATGCAACAATATGTCAGTAACCACTGGCAACCTTTAGCATTTTTCTCTATGCGACTAACTCCTACACAGAAGAGGTACAGTACATAAGACAGAGAACTTTTAGCTTTGTATTCTGCAGTTAAACATTTTCGATATCATTCAGAGGGTCGTGAATTTACTATTTTCACCGACCATAAGCCACTGATTTTTGCTTTGAATCAACCGTCGAACAAAGCTTCACCTCGTCAGCTACGACATCTTGACTTCATTAGCCAATATACAACTGCAATACGACATATATCAGACAAAGACAACATCGTGGCTGATACTTTATCAAGAATCAACGAGATATGTTTACCACCAACTATTGATTATGCAGCAATAGCAACAGCTCAAGACAGTGATCAGGAACTCACCAAACTCACTTCTCTTAGCAATTACAATTTGAAGTTTGATAAGTTACCTGTTATAGGATCGGAGTATATGATCACCTGTGAAGTTTCCACTGGCCAACCTTGACCTTACATTCCTGCATCTTTTCACAGACAAATCTTTGAGCGCTACCACAGGGCATCTCATCCTGGTATTCGAAGCTCAGTCAAATTAATTTCAAAGAAATTCTTCTGGCTAAACTTAAGACGTGACGTTTCAACATGGTCTCGAGGCTGCATTGAGTGCCAGAAATGTAAAGTTTCCAGACACATCCACAGTCAAATTGGGACATTTCCACTTGTCAGTAAACGCTTTGATGAACTTCATCTTGACATAATTGGACCATTACCTACAGCGTCAGGATATCGATATTGTGTCACTATAGTAGATCGTTTCACCAGATGGCCTGAAGCCTTACCAGTCATGGACATTCGCGCCGAAACGGTAGCAACTGCAGTTTATCGTGGCTGGATTTCAAAGTTTGGTTCACCGTCTTACATAGTTACTGATCAAGGCACTCAGTTTGAATCAGAACTGTTCTACGAATTCTCCAAATTATTAGGGCGCAAGCGCATAACAGCCTACCATCCTCAGGCTAACGGTTTGGTGGAGAGATGGCATCGCACGCTAAAAGCCGCCATTATGTGTCATAGCGATGCGACTTGGTACCAATCCCAACCCACAGTCCTCTTTGGACTGCGTACTACAATTCATGAAGATTTTAAAGCCACATCAGCTGAATTGGTTTTTGGAGAAAATTTACGTTTATCAGGCAATTTCCTGCACGACTCGAAACTTGCATCTCTATCCAGTTTTGTGCAACAACTGCGGAATACTTTCGCCAGCCTACGTCCTGTTCTACCTTCTCATCATTACAAAACAGAAACCTTTCATTTTTCGGGATCTTGCAACATGCACTCATGTATTTGTCCGTACTGATTCCGTCCGAACTTCATTACAGCCACCTTACGAAGGACCATACCCTGTGATCAAGCGATATGCAAAGTATTTTGACATCAGCATCAAAGGAGTCTCTCGAACAATCTCTATTGATAGATTGAAATCCTGTTTCTTCGCTGATCCTGATCCTTATAAACCAACTTTAGTGAATAACTCTTCAACCACAAGCACTTCGCCATCAACTGTGTCAGCTACTCCACATCACTCACAACAAAGCACTTCGGAGCAGTCTTCAAAACTTCGAGTGAGATTTGCCGAACCTCCTGCTCAATTTGTTACTCGTTCTGGTCGTGCTGTTCACCCATCCAAACGATTCCTGTAACGTTCACCCTGTTCACTGGTGGGGAGTACTGTGGCTGCATGAACTGAAGAGAACTAATTTAACTCTTGATTTCTTTGTTGTCGTTTGGCAACACTTGATATTTTTCCAAGATATGTTGCTTACTTTTCTATAGAACATTGTATTACTATGCGTCTCATATGTTTTAGCAAGTAACAAGCAACATTAAAAGGTATTTACTCTTTTATGATTTTAAACATCGTTTTAACCAAAAGCAACAACATTTTGAACACGCATCATCAATATTTAATATCTTTCACCAACCCATATCACTCTTATCCCCCGCAACGCCACTTAGATGTGTGTTTACACAAAACCCGTTTTGTAACTGACCACTATTCTATGAAAGGAATCTATTTATCAAATTTAAAGACAGTGCGTCAAATAGTTTAAAAATGGATATAATAATCTATAACACCCCCTAAGCCCCCACAACGCCACTTGGGGGTCGATTTTCACCAAACTCATTTTGTAGCGGATGTCTACTCTCTGAAAGGAATCTGCTTACCCAATTTCAAGATTGTACATCAAGTAGTTTAAGCATGGAAACAATTATTTATAACGCCCCTTAACCCCCGTAATGCCCCTTGCATTTCGAAAAATCCTTTCTTAGCGGATGTCTACTCTATGAAAGGAACATGTCTACTAAATTTCAAGTCTGTAGCTTGAATAGTTCCAGAGATATAGTGATTAGTCAGTCAGTGAGTGAGTCGCTTTTCTCCTTTATATATATATATATTATTTGATATAAACATTGCTGGTCGTAAGTACCCTAATATGGCTACTTGGGTACTGCAGCGAGATAAAATTAAAGGAATATGTAACTGAATGTATTAAAGGATCATTTACAAAAATTTATCTTCATTTATAAGTATTTATAACACACCTATTCAAAATCTTTGAATTTTTATCTTTCAACATTTACTTAAAATAATTTCTAAACTAAACTCAGTGGTGCAACAGCTCATAGAGGGCCAAGGCCTACTGTGCCTATCTCAGTTTTCATGAAATTGGGCACTGAGGTGTATGAGCAAATGTTCTGGTCAGGCAGTCAATCTGATGTGAAACCACCAGTGTTTAGTTCCCAAGCAAGCTTGGTACTTTTTTACCAACCCACTGTAAGGCTAAATCAACCTTGCCCAGCCCGAGAACCCTGGGCCTGCGACATGGAAGCACAATATGCTACCACTCAGATACAGTGCTTTCCAAATTATTTCTACTGTTAGAAAATATATTACAAGTCTATAATATTCTACATCGATCTAATTAAAAAAATAACACAAAAATTTATATTTTGAATCTTCTAAAATACTAAAATTTTTTAATAATGCTGAATTGTATACATTTAACAAAATAAAATAAGCTTTTCCAATCTAATACAGACTGCTCTTAGATTTACAAGCAATCATTACCTAAAAATTATTTTTCATGTAAATACTTCATAGATATAATATTGTTTCATAAAAAAAATTATAAGAAAACATCAATTTAACAGACCTTGTCGTCCACAACATTTAATTCTTTTGATTCGGTTCTATCAATTTTGAGCACACGGAATTTGCTTTCAGTGTTATTGCATCCTACTAGATAAAATCTCTAGAAAAAATGAATAAAACACAGTTATATAAAAATATATGTCTAGCAATGCACAGTAGTTGAATGATTTTTAATTTAATAATTAATACAGATTATAAATAATTTTAATTAAATATACTGCCATAGAGTAAAATATCTAGAATGAAAAAAAAATTAGTTAATATACATAGAGTTTAGATTCTTAGAGTAAATTGATAAGAAAGGTGCCTGTGAATTAATTGTATATTGATAACACACTAAGAAGTTAAATGAGGGCTATTAGCGATGGATTTTGTATTTTTAATATTTTTAAACCAGGGGTGGCCAACCCGTGGCACGACGGAGTTGAGACAGTGGCACTCGAAGACTTAGTGAAAATTTGATAATATAATACTTTCTTTAAAATTTTATTAAAATGCAGTTGTCTCAGACAAAAACCTTAAAATTTATTTTAGCACTTTTAATAACAATAGAAAATTATTATGTACAGAACACTACTTCATTGTTGTGTGCGCTAGCTTTCCAAAGGAAGTGCACACACGAAATTTTGGAATTTGGGAGAGCGTGTTCAAAAATATCTGGAAGTAAACAATGATTTGCCCAAAGAGTGCTTACTACTCAAGAATGAAGACTGGCTGTAAGATTAAGCTTTTCTTGCCAATATTAAGGGGCATTTAAATGTAAAATTACAGGAAAACATTGAAAGAATATGCTTTTCCTATCCTGGTTGATCAGATATCTTTTGTAAGTAAACTTTTACATGTTTTGTCTCTATTTTGAAAAAAAAAAAGATTAACACATTTCACAATATGCAGAAACTATCACCCAAAGTTAATAATGCTCCAATCTATAATAGATTTAAAAATTTATATTTAATTTTAAAGGATTCATTCAGTGTTAGGTTGGATGATTTTGAAAATAAGAGAAAATTGCCTTACATTTTCATAAATCCTTTTTCAATTTCTCTACAAGACGTTGATTGTTACCCATCTGAAAGTAACGTTTTTACAGCTTTTTATATCTTCTTGTTTTTTGAAAAAGTTAGAAGTGGCACTTTTACCAAAAAGGTTGGCCACCCCTGGTTTAAACCATGGTCAAGTTATGAGGATAACACCTAAGTGGGCATTCCAAATTTTCGTCTCGCAACAATTTGAGTACTTAAGAGTTTTTGACATATTTAATATGCATCTACTCCATTTAGTGGGTCTTTAGTGGAAAAAGAACTCAAAGCAAAATATTTTGCTTAAGAGGGCAAGCAGAATATAAGGCTTCCCTCTTTCTTAAGTCTGCCTACCTAAAGCTACATGCCAATATTAACAGTTCTCATCAACACAAATACCAGACACCTCATCAAGAGTCACATTCTCTTTATTAATGAGTTTTTTTTCAGATTGACACGTTTCACAGAGCAATTTGATATAGAGAAAGGTAGGGATATAATTTCATCCCTTTAACATCAAGAAAAGAGATCCCTGGGTTGATCACTTAAGTCTTGGCAGGCTTGCAAGGGTAGACATTATGATCAACAGATAAAATAAGCTCTACATTTTTGTCAAATGCTGAGATTGTTACTGTGATTATCCCCGTTTACTCCATGCACTTTTGTTTTAAGGTACTATTGATACTGACTTTGTTTTTAAAGATGACCCCCAGTGCATAATCACATAGAACCAATGCTTTTCAAGGCGCAGATCCAGAGGATGGAACCCATAACCTATGGATCTGAAGCCGAGTAACTTAACCATAGACCAAAGTGCTTACCTCTGTCCGGAAGCCGTTACTGGCTTTTGTAGGTAAGGCTACAGTACTCCCCCACCAGTGAGTTGGTGAACGAACGATATATTTGTTATGGCAAGTGTATGTAGCATGTGTTTTGTTGCTGTTAATTGAAGGTGTCACATCAAGCAAATATGACGGCTTTGGTTGCTGCCTCAAGTGAGTCTGATGGTTTTGGTTGCTGCGTCAAGCGAGTCTGACAGCTTTGGTTGCTGCGTCAAGTAAGTTTGATGACTTTGGCTGCTGTGTCAAGTGGGTCTGAAGACTGATTGCTTTTCTTACAGGTAGATAGCACCACGACAGATCAGAAGATTTGTGCTTTTGCTTGATTCAGCCAAGGTCACCAATGTAGTGCACAGATCCGGAGGACGGAACCAGCGACCTATGGATCCAAAGCCAAGTAACTTAACCACTAGACAAAAGTGATCACCTCTGTCGGGAGGCTGTTACTGGCTTTTGTAGATACAGCTACAACTTCTAGATAGTGAAGATATCTATAAAATGAACTGGTCAGGATACTTTACTGATTTAAATCCCATTGAACATGTGTGGGATGCTTTGTGGAGGTACTTGAAGACAATTATATCCTACAGATAAAATCAAACAGCTGACAGATTCTCATTAAGGAATGAGAGCTCTTTCCTTAAAAGCTGTTGAATAATCTGCAATTGAGAATGAATAGACGATGTCATGCATACATAGCAGTAAAGGCAGATCATGTCCTTCACTAAAGAACTTTGTTGGTTTCCTTCTTGGGCAGATGGTGCTTTTTAGCAGACCCCTTAATCAAAGTCTTTTTCTACTTCATTTTATACAGTGTAAAAATTTATTCCTTTTTTCCCCTTGCCAATATGTTTTCTTTATCCTACATTGTGCTTCCATAGTATGTATTTCATATCTCCCAGTTGATTTATTGAAGCATTAAAGCAAAACAAAACAAGTTGCTGAACTTTTGCAAACTAGAGAACATATATGTAATAAATTATTATTTACTCAAAATTTGAATCTTAATTATTTATAATATCTAATTCATAAATTTGAATACCCTATTACGAAATGCTTTTCATTTCATCTCAAACTAAAGGATTTCAAGTCTATATTTTGATAGATTTATTAGCCATTCCTCAAAAAGATTAGACCTATAATGTTTAACAATTCCAAATAATAGAATCCTAATGGCTTACACATACCTCAGGCTAACTTGTTAAAACTTCCCACCAAACACTTATATAATTTCTAAAAATAACATTTCCCTTCACTGAAACAAATGATTATATTTTTATATTATTATTTTCTCCTGTTTTTTCATGTATATTTAAATGAGGAATATTTGAATAATTCCCTTACTCATATTTTTGCTCTTGAGTAAAGCGCACACTCAAAACAACGCTTGATGTTACAATGATGATTGGATTAAAAAACCAGACTTTTACTGCATCCTTATATTTAACAAAATAATACCATGCCATCGATATATTTCATATATGCATATACAGGTACACCTCAACTAACTCAAACCCAGGGTAACGTGATTGAAGAAGTTGTTGAGCTTGCCAGGCAAATAAATTTAGAAGTGGATAGCATTTTTGTTCTAGAACTGCTGGATTCCTACTATCAGGAGCTGACAATTGATGAGCTCATAGAAGTGCATGAACAAGAGCAAGACACTGAAGGACTTTTCAGACCCAGTTCAATCAGAAGATTAAATGATGGTCGGAATTTGACAGAAGACCTTACTTAAATAGAAAAAGGCGACAAATTATAGAAAATATAGACTCCAACGCAATCAGCTGTTTTCTTTTTTAACAAAACAAAAATAAAAAATGTTAGCATGTTAAGAGGATATTCTACAGGGGGTAAAAAATCTATGGGCCGGCAGATTACTTTGTCAGATTTTATGAAACTTTCTATATCAAAATAATTTTAGTTTGCGATTTTGTATTCATGTTAACTCTGATTTTATTAACAGTTTTTTCCCTATAGTATTATTTGCTTTTCTCTCCGGTCCTGAATAAAAGTAATTATATGCATTTACAAGCAAAATCATAACCTGACTTATGTGGTTATCACTCAGTCCCACCTATAATATAAGTTCAGGGTATTACTGTAACAACTGTCAAAAAAATGTTTTAATAGATTTTCCCTTTCTTCAACTTACAAGCATTGCTTTTTTTAAAAACAATTGTAATATGTATATATGTTCTGAAAATATATCTTTATGCAATAAATATGAAAAAATGCACATGTTCTATATCATACACAATTCCACGTTACACTTTTTTCCACACACAAAACACCTTTACAATTTATTTTAAGATTATTTAAAAATAAAACTGTTTTTCCAGTACAACAAAAGATCTAATATATTTTGTATTAACTGATGAAATGTATTGTTTCATTTACCTGCATGAATTTTTTATGATCATCAGATAACGAAAAAATTGCTAACTTTTTTGGTATTCATTGCTTTTAGGTACTGTAAGTTGTTTTTCTACATAGAAATATGTAGAGAGGAGACTGTTTATAACAAATGAACAGAGCATCTTGAAGTATATATATGTACACTGCAGTGGCGTAACATACACCTTTGCCTCGTGCGGGGAGGGGGGGGGAGCAAGGCCTGATCAACACCAAGTGTGTATTTACCCAATTTATAAAATATTAGCAGCAAAACCTGACTTTTTGCAGGGGAGCCTTAACATTCTCCCTTACACCACAATGATAGAAAACAATACAGTAGTGCCAAAGCCGTTGAAATTCAAATACTGCATAAAAAAAGATCGCACAGAAAAAAAATCGCACAAAAATAAAATCACATAAAAAAGAATTACACAAAAACAGGTTCTACTGTACTACATTTTAAAAAGTGTTGGTATTGTTAATATTCAGTTGACAATGTGTAATGCTCTATATAGAATAATTTATGATAAAGGCTTTACATATAAACATTCTAGTATATAGCATGAATCTTGTTACAGTGTACACAAATTCAAATAGATCAAACACAAAACAACGAAAATTGAATTTATAATGGAAGCTAATTACATTTCATACCTGCAATAAATATATATTTAGAATAAGAGTTTGAACAAGTTAATAGTTTATCTAAAAGTTTGGAACTAGTTTGACATTAGTACATAACGGAATTTCCCACCAAATAGCAGTAAAACTTCGCGAATTTGGGGTGATAACATTACAATACGACAACATTTAATTTCCCGCCACAGATGTAAAAGGTACAGTTTCAAAGTCTCACCAAAAACGAGTAGCGTATTAATAATGAATGACTCACATATTGCAAAGACACAACATGCACTATCGATTCACACATAAAAATGTAACAAACATTCCAAATCAAAATCAATTTTATCACTGGCCAGCCTTCAGTATCGCCAACCAGGAATTTTCGCCAAAATTAGTTAAATGGTTGTATACAGATAATTAAATTGATCAACATGTATTGAACTCGTTCGAATATACTGACCGTTTTAGTTTTGTACAGAATTATCTTCTGAACTAAACTGACAATAGGATATGCTACAGCTAATTTGTTAGACATTTTTATAATAATGAAGTACAAAAATAAATTAAGTTTTATGTTAAAAAAACAAACTTTAAAAAAATTCCTAACATTTCAATGAATATAATGAAGTAATTCTTTAAGCTTTAAGACCTTGTTTGACATATTAAGAAATATTTTTAAAAAAAGGTAAACTCGTCACGCTGAATAACTACTTTCAAAACATCCCCTTTCTCCCAACTTGGCCCGTCAAATAGCAGAGGAGCAAAATGATCGTGATCGCCGTAATGTTGTGGGAATATAACCGAATCTTTCTGAACGAATCAAAATTATTGACGCCTTGAAAGTAAAGTAGTTAGTATACTAAATACGATTTACGAAATCAGTTTAAAATAAATGATGAATAAAAAATTTCTCTATAGCAATATTATAGTTCTAAGAAAAGTTTACAACAGTAAAATTTTTTTGGATAGTAGGAATTCAAAGGAATAAGAACTCTTCATTTGAAAGTAACCGTAAATGAGGGGATTTTGTTTGAAATACTTTTATTATGATATTTAGAAGCAGATTACTCACTCTTAAAATAAATTTGTATTTCACAAATACAAATGACTTAAAAATGACTCTTCATCGGCAAATATTTTATTTTAGTGCTTGATTAGTGCTGATTTTCATTCTATAGTGGGAGCACTATAGAATCAAAATCAGCCCTTAACGATATATTACGTTCATTTAATATATGTTTATAAATATCATACAATATAGCTTCATAAAAAATGAGAGAATAGTGAGCGTCTCTTTGATTTTTTTATCAGAACTTTTTTACATGAATTCAGTTTATTCAAACTTTTGAAAAGCTCTTATCGGAAATTAATTTTCTAAATTACAAAAAGCCTTTATTTTTTTATTATAATTTTAATTCTTTTTCATAAAATTGTAAGTTTAGTACATTTTGAAGATTATTTAAAAATTTACTGATGATTCTTAAATTCACTCACTGGATGAATGAATTTTGCATGCTGAGCACGTCGTTCGGCCACTATCATCATCTGATCGGATGATCTGCTTAACCTATCACCGTTGCGGCTCTGGCAACTTTCGGATGTCATAATCAGAAAAAAAAGTATTTGTTTAATTTCGTTATTTAATTATTGAAAGAGGATCAAAACTTAATGTTAGAATTCTACAGATGTTAATTTGTATAATTCAAATGGTGAGTTTTACGAAATTTGAACTATTATTTGCTGAACAATTATTTTGTTTAAATGTATCCGTTTCAAAATATTAGAGAAATCACTCTTCTCCATCCTTAGCTCTCAGTTCCTGTGTTTAGTGATTAAATGTCACTGTGGTCTGATCTGTTTTTTTTCCGTGAGATCCATTGTGTTTAGATTACCTTTCGCGCTTTATATGTAAAGATATTCCAAGTTTTATTTATGTGTAATAGTTTATAATTAGTTTTTAAAGTACGTATTTATACAAACTTTTCATAATTGAACGAAAATAAGGCATGGTTAATTTGAAATGAATTAGGGGAAAAAAAGCGGATCGTGAAATTTTTGTGTTCAAGAGTCAAGTGATTTAAGTAATATATATAGGTAAATTAACCATTCGTTGTAAATATTTGAGAACAGTTTTCTGATGCATCTCTTAAACTTGAATTTCTTTCTGGATTAAGGATTTATATTCTTAGTTTTCTTTTTCCTGTAGGATATATAATTTTCATTTTTTTGTATAGCAATGTACTGCATTTTTCTTAAGAATATTATATACTAAGAGAGAAGAGAGGTTGTATGTATTGATTTATTTTAATTTTCAAAGCTAAAATTAAATACTTCTGCATATCTTGCGAATCAGATTATTGTTAAATCTTTTTGACATGGATGATTAAAATTATAATACTACACATATCATTTTAAGTATCTGTATTTAAACTTGTTATAAAATTATCTCTTATCATAAAGTACATGGATTTCTATTTTTCAAATAGTTAAAAAAAAAATTCTTGAAATTAGAGGATATTAAATTTTTATACTAAATCTCTTAACTAAATTATTTTGAAAAAGATTGTCCAACCTTTTTAAGTATTTTATTACTAAAATGTTACCTTTATTATTAATAAAGATTGTTATGAATATTTTGATTAAATTATTTTTATGAATATTAGGATTACAGTTTTTTTTATTATGAATATAGGTGTTGTCAAATCACACAACTAATTTCAGGTTTTTAAGTTAAGGGGTAATTTAATAAATAAATTAATAAAAAATTTGTAAAATTTAATAATATTTTACTGTGTAAAATGAAGAAACATTGATTTTAAGTTGAATTATTGTAAAGTATTTTGTTGTTTTATAATTACCTTTAATGAAAAAATTTGCATGATTGATACATAAATGCATAGTTTTGCAGAAATTTACTTTGAGTAGAATTAAATAGCTTCCTGAGCTACTTATTGCAAAAAAATATGTCTTAACTTTGAATTGAAGAAATTATTCATTTATGTCTTATAAAGTTTATGAACGATTAACATTTATTGAAACAATGTAATAGATATATTTATCAATTGTTAAAATAACTGAAGATTCTCCAGTCTCAATATGCACAGACAAATGAATTTTGATTGTGATCTACTGTGTGTTACATAGGTTAAATTCTAAAATATTGAGAGTTTGAAAAGATCTTTTGTTGTAAGAGTAAAATTCTTTTTCCTTTTACAGAAATGAACTGCAACTTTATTTTTTTTCCAAATAAAATTTTTTTTTTTGGTGCTGAAAGCTAATTATATTCAAAGTCATTTGGGTTATATTACCATATCATAATGTAAAAAATGTATTAATAGATAAAAATACTTTTATCTGTTAATTATATACAACTGTTAGATCTGAAATATGGCTTTTTATCCTTACAATGTTATTAAACATTCTATATTGAGAAAAATTCTATAGCTTTATTGTAGAAAGAATTCAGAGTTCATTTAAGTTTAAAATCGGAAAAAATACAGAAGTGAATCACATTGCTCCTTAAAAAATATTTTTGTTTAAAAAATTATTTCATTTTGGTATGTGTGTGTGTATATATATATGCAATAATTTCCTTTAATTTCATCCTGAATAACTTTTTAAATTTTTGTTGGCTCTTTCCTTCAGAACTTGCTTTTAAATATTTAACTAGCTTCCCTGTATTACCGGGATTGGTAATTATGTATTATTGTAACCTATTGGCGACATTATATGAAACAAAGCACCTGGTTGCTAATTCAGCGTGCACGACTCATATGATTGCCAACTTGGTGAACTATTAATAGATTTGGTGATTGTTGCAATAATTTTTAATTGTAATCATATCTTAAAAAATTAACTGCTTGGATCTTTTAAAAGTAAGATTGCATCAGAAACTATCAAGCAATAGCTTTCTGCCAATCGTAGCCTCCCTAAGAAGTCATGCAGGATTTTTCACCTCATATAAATAGCCAGAGCTGTTTGTCTTCATAATGGTGTTTAAAATGTGGAGAACTGCACATATAATATCCCCCCCCCCTTCAAATTATGTAATATTTGAGAAGAAAGTTTATTTCTTGTGTCACATGCATACACATTTTTAACTGTTTGCCAATATGCTAATAAATACTAAGGTGAATATACTTCTATTGCTAAATGTAAAACACATTACTTTCTTAAAATATAATCATCTAATAATTATTTTAAAAACATCGAGGATATAGAAGAAAAAATGGTGTATGTAAAGAATATAATTAAATATAGTAATATGTATTATTTTAGAATATATATATATTAACCCTTTAAAGTTCACTACATATTCCCTTTGAAAAATTAACAAAATAATTTCAAAAATGAGCATTAAACATGAGGATAATCATAAATATGCGAAGAAAAAAAAATAGAGTTTTTCAATTTCGAGAAATTTATGGTTTCACAGTGAAACCAGTGAACAGTAACGGTCTATTTTTCCTATTCAAACTAAGCAATCCAAAAGATTATTCAGAAAAAAAAAATCTGATATTTTATGAAAATAAAACTTTTACATTCTAACAAAATTAATTAAAAAAAATAATTTTAAAAGTTTTCAATTATTTTTTGTAAGTTTTTCTGCATTTTTATATTTTTAATACAAATTTGAACATAACGGTACATTTATTTTGCATTACATACTGAAAATAATTTATATTCCTTAATAAAAAATTGCTAATACATATAAATTTCCATTGATAATTATAAAAAAAATATTTAAATATATTATGTACACACAGGGTCACATTTAAGCATGTGCAAATTCACATGTTGGCCAAACTTTAGAGTGCGGATAAATATAGCTAGAAATTTCTCACTATAAATTTAAAGTAAATAAATATTTTACTAAGACATGCAATAAACAAATAGTGCTTTAGAAAGTCTGCTGCTGAGAGAATTGGGGGGGGGGGTGTAAAATGAATCGCTGCACAGGGGTGGCATTCATTCCTAAATATGCTTCTTAATACACATATACATTAACACATACATCCTAAATATATATATATATATAACTGGTAGATAGTTTGATACACACTCAGCACTTATCAATGATTAAAAAAAAAACTTAAATTCAAACCTGTTTTATTAAAAATGTTGTTATATATATAGAAAATTTATAAAGGATATCATTTCTAGTCCTTGTGAAATTTTTCGAAACATGTCACAATATCTTTACTTTTTACTATCATGCATAATCTGACATCACAGTTAGAGCACATCCATCTCGTTCTGTGAGGTTTAGTTGCGGTACTGCAATAAGAACATCTTCTGGATTTGCATTGGGTTGGAATGTGGCCAACATTTTTAAGTCTGTCCTTTTCAGAAACTGTATGTTTCCTGAATTTTAGTTTCACGGGTCCAGAATAAGATACAGATGCAAACTGTTTTTCAGGAAATTTTTGTTGCTATATTGACACAAGGCCAGTTATCAAATCTAACCGAAAACTTTTCAAATTGTTATAATATGGATTTTTCTCACTTTATACAGAGACCAAAGAATATAAGAATTGACGATTGTCATATAAAAAAAATGAAAAAAGATACGGTGCCACCATTTTTTTGATTTTCTGTCTATTTCATACATGGATTTCAGTTGATCAAAATGGTCTACGTAACCCATATTCTTATTGTAGTCTATAATTGCTTTCGGGCATGCTATTTTAATTTTTTCCCCATCTTTTTCTTTCCGTTCAACTTCACAAGATTTTATGGCTTCGTCTAAAGTAGTAAGAATATGAACTATTCTCTTGTCTTTCCATTTGATGCAAGCAATGTCTTCATTGCTAACACTCCAGTCAAAGTCCCCTCTTTTCACTTTTTTGTCCTCTAATAAATTTTTCTGTAAGTTCTTCCTGGACATGTTCACTGTACCACATGCTGTGATATTTTGAGTCTAGATATTTTAACAAATCATAAGAAGTGAAATAATTATCAAAAAACCACATGCTGTGATATTTTGAGTCTCTAGATATTTTAACAAATCATAAGAAGTGAAATAATTATCAAAAAAGAGCACATGGTTTTTGCCTAATAATTTTTGATTCAAGTTCTTTATAACACATTCTCCCAGATTTCTTTCAACTTCTTCGGTTTTACCAGTGTAAATTTGAAATTCACAGGCAAATCCACTTGAATCACATCTCATCCAAACTTTGTAGCCTCTTTTGATGGTTTTTTTAGGCATATATTGTTTCAAGGATGATCTTCCTTTGAAATTTGATCATACTTTCATCAATTGCCTGCTTCTGTCCGGGTTTGAAAACTTTTAAAAACCTTTCTGATAAGTTATCAAGGAATGGGCACACTTTGTACAGTTTATCAAAATTCTTTTCGGATTTCTTAGGCATCAAGTTATTATCATTCAAATGAAGGTTCCCTAAAATCCAAACTAATTTTCTCACTGGCATCAATCTTGAAACAAACGCATCATGTAAAATCTCGTTTGTTGACCAAAAATCTCTGTAGCTGGGCAATCGTTTTATCCCATCACTATATTTATAGCTAAAAAACATACTATATCGTGTACAGTAACAGGAGTAAATGCACTGCCTTTTTGCGTAGCATATAAATTTGTTTGGTACACAATTGTTTCTATAAATTCAATAGAAAATAATGTCAAAAAAATTGAAATCGGTGAAGGATCTTGAAGAGATGTTACTTCATCTGAGGGCCCACTTTGCTCAGTAAAAGGCAAATTTCGAATTTTTACAAAGGCTTTATTTTTCCAAGTAACTTTAGATATACGGGATGGTCCTGGCAAACTTATGTCATCTACTTTCTCATCAATATCGATATTTTCACTTGAAAGTGACTTTCAGTCACAATATCCTCTTCTTCACTGAGTGATGATTCATCGGATTCAATATCAGAGGGTAGGTTGTGAAATACTTCCAGAGCTTCTGGAATGGTTAATCCTTTTCTTGGCATTTGAAAAATTTGCCAGAAATAACATGAAAAAATATTTAAAATAAGAAAGGCAAGAAAGCGCTGGATTGATATTTCTATCTTCTCCAAGAGCAGCTCAAATATTAGGTTGGAGGGAAAAATCTGTCGTATTTTAAATAGGCGGGTGATTTTTCTTGTAAATAAAAAAAAAAAACATCTGTCTAGTAAGTCATTCCTTTTTTTGTTTTTTTAGCTGCTGTGTAATATAAAAGGAGTCTTTTTTTACCATTCATCATTTACTTGTGATATTTAAAGTGAAAATATAGCTTCTAGATGTTGGATACAAGGCCATGTCTTGAGAGAGAGCAGATGTTCTGGACAATTGTTCATGCATGTTCAGATGAGAATGTGACCCGCGCCTCAGTTTACCATCCCTTACTGGAGTTTGGTTTCGTGGTGAAACCATAAATTTTAATTTCATTTCTCTACTCTTCTGTTTACTTATCAAATTGAGTGAAAGTTGTAATTAATAATTAGAATTAAGTGTAGTAAGACCTCGTGCTATAATTTAAAATAACTATTTTTTAAAATATTTTTAAGGCTAAAGGAATTTACCTAATTTTAAGGAACGTTAATATTTTTCTGTTTAGGAGGTCTCAGTCGTTAAATATAGCCGTAATGTTGCTATCCATTGCTAGGAAAAAGAACCAAAATTTAAAAAAACTCTTATTGGGATAAAAAAAACTTTAATTTTAATTTTTTTAAAAATGTTTAATGTGTGTTTTCAGTGTGAAACCAATGAACGTTAAAGGGTTAATGTAAGAATGTTAAATTTAATGAATTTTTTGTAAAAAAAGAATATAGTAAAAAAAAATATATCTTTTTTCCTTTGTGATCAAATAAAATTTGGATAAAACAGTGAAAGCAGTAAAAAAAAAAATTTTTTTTTGTAAAGAAAGTAAAACTGGAAAGTATGTTCCATGTACATTTACAATGCTTAAATTTATGGAGATGATGTGAAATGGATATATAGGAATATTATAAATTTATTGCTAAAATATATTAATGTATAAGAAATGTAACTTTCTCTAATTTATAAACTTTAAACTGATACAACTTAGAATTTGCTTGAAGCAAACGTCTTCACATCTTTTGACAATGTTCTCCCATCTATAATAGTCACATTATTCAATTTGTTTACATAAATATAATTTTGCACTCTGCTTATTTTACAATACTTAATTCTAAAATAATTTTTTATTAGAATATTTTTAAAAAATAATCTATTTAACATTCATTTCACAAATCTCTATCAGTGCAGATTTCAGTTGTTTACTATGTACATTAAGTATTTAATCTTCTTTTGTTAAAATTTATTTGGACTATTTTAATTTTGCATTTGTAGTGCATAGTTATGATTATTGCAAGAGTGGTTTTTTTTATTATACAATACAAAAATCAGTGTTATGCATTTCTAAAAAATAAATTACCAAAAATACTTTGGCTATATAAAGATCAGGTTAGTGAAACATCATAAAAACTGCTGTAATATTATAGAGTCATGTGTCTAAAAATATTCATACTACTTGTAAAATAAAAGTATTTTTAATGAATATTTGCCTGAAAGTGTACTCTCTCTCTCTTTTTACTATTAGAATTGGGGAGACAAATATATAATTTCTCAAAATTTTAAATTAAAGTTTTAACTTTTTTTAAATGATAGCTTTTTAATGCTTATCCTAATTCAAAATTAATTTTTTATAAAAAATAATTTAACTTTAAAATGATTGTGTTATTACATTTTACATAAATAAAAAAAAGTCACTTTTTCTGGACAACCAAATTTTTGTTTTGTTTTTATTATTATTTCTGGTATGTAAAAATGTCCAGAAACTGTTATGAAAAAAATATATATTTCATAAATAGTTTTAAAAAATTGTGCAATAGTCACTTGTGATATGTATTACAAGACAATGGACTAAATTCATGATGGTCACATGATAATATAAACATGTGTTCTACAATGAATTCAAAATGGACAATAAACTAGCTCGTACTTTTTATTCTATTTGTAAAACTTAGGTAAAATTTCAAATTGCATAGTTGGGTAAAAATGCTCAAGAGTTATAAAAAGAAATTTCTGCAAAAAAATTTTAAAATTAAAGAAAAAAAAAGTCTTGTTTTATACATCTATTTTTAAACAAAGTGGCAAATATTAATTTTTTAAAAAAAGTTTCTGTGAAAAGCGTAATTTGGCAACAACAAAGTGCATGAACTGATTTACTGAAAATAGATAGTTGCATTTATCGTGACTATGACGTCACATGTGTTTTTGAACTTGATTGGCTAAAAACAAGTGGTTTAAAATTATGTGATTATGACGTCACATGAATTTAGTCCATTGTATCCCTATGTATTTGAATTTGTAAAAGATTTTGTGATGTATGTGAATGCAATGAATTTCATTTTCTATATTATTAAAGTAGCATCAAATTGAGTATTTGTGTTTTATGTCTGTCATATTGGTGAAAGTCATGGAAGTTACAGAATTTGCTGAATTTTGATAGCCAGACATGAGTGCTTCTTGGCTCTTGACTTTTAGTTTTATTTTTGTAAAATATTTCACCATTTTTGTTAGTACATGTTTTTTTGTATACAGAACTTTATTTCTTCTTTTTTTTCCTTCCATAATCAGAATTTCTAAAAATATTTTTTTTATTTCCAATTTGGACATTTGCAGACCTGGTACATTCCCTGGGAGCTGATGTTACTTTTTAGTGCAGCACCATATAGGTGGAATACCAATTGTGTCGCTATGTAATTTTGATGTCCAATTTTCTTCCCAGGGGAGGCACCTGAGCTCTGACAATGCAAAATGGTACTAGGAATTTAATTTTGCCAAGGGCATCCAAACCAAACAGGCAGTCTAAGGATCTTGAACATGCCTCATAATCTTACAACATTGATGCTGTTGATTTTTTGCATCATGAAAATCCAGACTTAAGCCAGGGCCGAACCAGCAAACTTGGGCATACAAGGCCAGGGGCAAATCAACTACGTCACCCAGCCAGTATTTCTGAAAATAAGAATGTAAATTTTGAAATAGACTGACTGCTAAAACAAAAGAGGACTGCTGATTTGGCAATAAAAAACAGAAACTTGACAAAAAGGACTTAGAAAATTGATTGGTCTGTGGCATTTATATTTTCATAAACCAATTCATGCACCGAATGCAGAAACATTCGGTGGAGCCTCAAAAAGAAGCAGCTTATAAATTGTATTTAGTTGAATTCATATGGAGACAAGTTGTAAAGGCCAAATAACTGTTCATTTTTGAATTTATGGAAAAAAATATTTAATATCTTAATGGCTAATACATGTTCTTCTGTATGTAAAAAAATTTCCATTTTATGAGGAAGTATGGTGGGAGGGTGGGAGTAACACAATGTAATAAGATATTTAGAGAAAATGAGAGCACATTTTTGCATTTTATGTTGGACAGAGCATATTTTTGAAAAGAATCCAATTCTTCCCCTTCTAAAGCAAATTTACTGTACAGTTCCATTGCAATTTAATATCAGAACTATAATATATTATCCAGAGAAGAAATCTCTGGTTAGTAAATTTTAGCTATCCTCTTTTCTCAATTTTTTTTTTTTTTTTTTTTTTTTTTTTTTTTTTTTGCATTACTAAAAATTATCATATGTTCTACCCTGATTTTTTTTTTCTTCTTTTTTTTTCAAAATACAAAATAATTTTGTCAGTAATTTTTTACTTCACCAACTGTTAATCATATATGTGGTGCCCCATCTGCTGATCTCCAATTTTTCCTGCACTGCACTCAAGTTTTAAATTTAAAAAAATACATTCTAATACTATATATATTGATGCCACTGTTTTGAGGTATTTAAGATAAATATCTACATAAAAATAATTAACTTTGTGTAACAATAATTATTAACACTCCAGGACACTGTTTTTCTTCTACCCATATCCTTACCAATCTCAAATTCTCATTTGATTTATTACACTACTAGATTAAATTAATATTATATATATATCACACACTTGATAAATCGTACTAGCATCTTCCAACTGAGATATGTTAAATTCACTGTTCTCAAAATCACTCTCTGAATTCATTATAAAAGCTTGTTATGACATGCCAAAACATTAATAACCCCTTGCTTCTCGCTCCCGTCAAATTCACGGGGTGAAATTTCCCTCTCTATTCCTCGTGCCCGTGATATTTCCGGGCTCGTGTGTTGAAAAGTAACTTACCATAAAAGTGTGAAACCATCTATTTCTTAAGCCTGGAATATTGGGTTTTTTTCTTTATCTATACACCAGATGGCAGCACCAGATTATTTTTAACGTGTTTAGCGAAAATTATTATTATTTTTTAAATTAAATGTTAGCACAACAAACATATATTAGCGATACAGTTTTTTAATCTTAGGTCAAGTACTCAGTTGCGCTCTTCGTAAAAACACATGGGTAAAAATTCTGGAAAAAAAACTGATAAAAAAATAAATATATTTTTTAATATTGTATACATTATATAGTTAGACAGGAAGTAAATCGGATTGTACTTTTAGTACTTTTTTGTCATGACTACAATAAAAATGTCGGAGCAGTAGACATTGTAGACCAATATATTGGAGATTACTGAATTGCTCGAGAACGAGGTAAGAAGTACCATAAGAAAATATTTTTTTTATTTGTTAGATCAAGCTATTTTGAACTATTACCTTATTTATAAAAAACAAGGAGGCAAAAAATCACATTTGATGTTCATTTATCTTTAGTAGATGAACTTATTGAAAAGTATTCTATACCAGAAACCACTACAAAAAGAGGCCGGCCGAATTTGGAGAATAACCCCAACTGTTTGATTAAAAGACATTTTATTAGACAGATACCTCCAACTGAAAAGAAGTGGCAACCATCAAGAGGATGCATAGTTCATTGTTCCAAAAGAGATGAAAGCAATAAGAGATGCAGAAAGGAAACTCGGTACTACTGTCCAGTTTGTGATTTTGGCCTTTGCATCTCATGTTTTGAAACTTATCTCACAAAAAAAAAATTACTAATGTTTATTTTTCTATGCAAGAGTGCAATAAAATTCATTTAATGTTTAAAACACATGTTTTGACAATTTTTCTCATTGTTGGAAAGCCAACATTCAGTGATTATAACCCTAAATGTTTGCTTTTCTTAAAAAACTAAATTTCGTATTTCAAGCTAAAAATTAATCCAAAAATTAAAAATGAATACATATATTGAACATGTACTTATAGTTTTATATAATTTTCTTGAATAAAAAAAATAGGCACTTTTAGGACCGTTTTCTTCAAAATAATCCGATTGTTAAAGGGATAAAAGTGAAATTAAAGAAATTGCAAAATGATTTTGGTGAATATTGTCACAACGAATATTGTGAAGATTTGCAACATTTGCAATAATTGCATCATCTCATTAAAATATTCAGAAATACAAATAAATTATGGAATATAAACAGATGTATAAGTAGCAACAAATTTGTTTTCAAGGATAAAATTTTTCTTTTCATTGCATAGCAATTGATGTCTAAGAGAAGGGTTAAGGGTACTAAACATATCAATATTGTGTGGGTTGACCTTTGTCACAAATATTTAAGAAAAATTTGATAAAAGTATGCTTAATAATATTGGGTTTGCATTTAATCCAAAAGTTCTAAAATAGGTTAAACTTGTCTAAATGTTTATTAAACATTATTACTAAATCAGAATGTTAAGTGAAAGAAATAATAGGAATGAGAGAGTGAAAACTCTCAACTATCTTTGTAATCTACACAAAACTAAAATCAGTGGTGCAACAGCTCTTGGCAGGCCAGGCCTACTGTGCCCAACTCAGTTTTCATGACCTTGGACTCTGAGGTGCCTGAGCAGATGGCATGGTTAAGTGGTCAGTCTGACATGAAACCCTCAGTGTTTAGTTCCAAAGCAAACTTGGTACTCATTTATCAACCCATTGAAGGGATGAAAGGCTGAGTTGACCTTGCCCAACTCGGGTTTTGAATTTTGGACCTGTGGCGTAGAAGTACGATTTGCTACCACTCTACCACTGGGTATTATCTTTGTAATCAGAAATTAAAAAATAAGAGTAAGGATTATGCAATATTTTTCCCAATAGGGGGGGGGGTAGTAGTAAATGTTTTAATTTTCTTTTGATATGTTTGAAATTTTATTCTTCTGAATATATGCAATTCCATATAAATTCTCCAATGAAATCTTTTACAAGAAAGTGAAATACATACACATTTTTTTTCATACATTAACAACCCTTGTAAATTCTGATTTGTTGTCCTCTTGAATTGTTTGCCCTTGGATGGCATATTTATTAAGTTTATTGTATTTTTATAATATATTAAGAAAGTACATGTTAGCTTGAAATGGTTAAATATATAATCTTCGAGCTATAAAAAATGGCATCTTCTCTGTAGAGTATATATGTTAATGAAATGGAAAATTCAATCTGCTTTCAAAAATATCATTGCTGTTCTTAAATAGTTCTCAAAATTATTATATCCTTTGCTAAAAATGTTTTCTTTCTATCAAACTGAAAAAAGAAGAAATTTATGTAATCATGTATGTATTAATTATTTGCTTGTTTTTCTTATTTGTTATAAATTGATAATGCTTGTAGTATATGATTTTATGTTATATTAGTATTGAAATCATACATTTTCATGTTTAACTGTATGAATCTGATAAAGGAAAACTGTGAAAGAAATATGATATCAAAATTCACTGTAGCTAAGAATTGGATTTTGATAATGTTACCTTAGTATTTTAAGTCATTAAAATACTGGCTTGTGTGATAATTGTTTGTGAATATGAAGCCATAGTCTGAAATAATGTTTTTGAATAATATTTATCCCCATATCTTTTGAGATTGTTCCTTAGACATTTTACCTGCAATTACAAATTTAATAAGTGATCTATGTATTTATACTTCCAGTCTTTTATACTGGTGTCTACATCCACCTGATTATTGATCCTTCCAAAAGAGTATGTCGAGTGCAAGAGATATGCCAGCGTTCTGGCCATTAGGCAGATATATTCATTTGGAGCATAGTATTGCAAAAGCTTGAGCATTGGAGCCGAATTCAGGAGACGCGGAGGGCTGCTCCCTGCTTGGACTGCTGTGCAAGATGGGGTCCATGATCAGCAGCTTCTTCCAGACCGGGGGGCATCTGTTGTCCCCAGGGACTTCAAAGGCCACCCAGGGGGCTGTGCTGGCTCTGCTGCAGGACATGAGGGAGAAGGAAATGTCTCACATAGAGTGGTGTCACATCGAAAGATATATTAGCAACATACCTAAGGTATGCTTTGTAGATATTTGTACTTAAGCTGTATATGGTAGACCTATTATTAGCATGTTTCAAAGGATTGAATGATTTAACTTTTGTAGTTAATTAATTTAGAGGCCAGAGTAGCCTAATGGTTAAGGTAATGGACTTGTGGCCAGTGTGTCATGAGTTTGAGCCTACTAATACCCCTAAAGACCCACTGTGCAGCGGGGGCTGATGTATGTTAAATATGTTGGGTCTCAAACGTCCTACCATTGGTAAGGTATGGAAGTTAGGAGAGGGAGTGCCAGCTCAGGTGTCCTCCTCGTCACTTGACCATGGCTCAAAATTACGAGGTCCGTTGCCATAAGCCCTTGTGTAGCTGAATAGTGTGACGTTAATATTCACTTGCTCACTCAATTAATTAATTTAATTCTTTTGCTTTTGAAAAGCAATTCTTAATTAGCACTTAAAAGTTTCAGTAAGATAGTTTCAAAGCCAATAGACTGCTTAAAGGATCTTGAGTTTGTTTATGGATCCAGTCAAAAACCATAGCAAAATCATATATAGCTAATTAGGTATTCTATAGACCAGGGGTCAACAACCTTATAGTTGTAGCATGCCAAACAATTTATCTATATGATTCAGGGGGCCATGCCATGGCAAATATTTGAAACAATTCGATTCCCGTGGCAGTGCATACAATGTTAGGAAACTGAGGTGAAAAATTCAAATGTAGAACTTTATTATATGTTAATTATGCATCGTTAAAGATATTAACATAAAAATGAGCAACATAAAATATAATTCTTCCTTCGAAGCAAAAATTTTTAATTAAATTCTAAATGTTCAGTTAAACAACTTCTATGTAAACTCAAATATATTGCATATGAGAAATAAATGGTTTATATAAATATGTAAAACTAAAGGCAGCAAAGCAGAGAACATGCAATTTTCTTCAAACAATTAAATCTATTTGGCAATGATACACAGGAATTTAGAATAGCTGTCAATTTATCAATAGTTATTTTTTTCACGATGCGACAATGAGTGGTGTTTCATTTTACCAGTATTGGCACAATTGTTTTTATTTTAATTGAATATATAACACTAAGAATAAATCACATTTAAACAGAGGATGTTTTTTTTTACACAAATCACACAAGGCTTCACACAAACAGAGTTGGCAGAATTGTTTTATGACTAAGAATTAAAAGTAAAAAATATCCTTTAAATAATGATGTGTTAGATGTAGATAGAACAATTTCATTTTATTTTATAATTTTGTAGAGTGCCACTGAGAAGTGTTCCATATGCTGTAGGTTGCTGATGCCTGGCTGCAAACCATGCTAATCAAAGACTTATTAATTTATTTTACTAAATTTTATGTATCAATATCTTATCCTACTAGTCTTAAATAGCAAAGGAGAGATGTAAAAGTGATTAATGACTGATCAAAAAAAAAATTCCTTTGAGCTCGCTTCTCTTAACATGTCGTGAATTATACCCTCCCCTAAGATTATCATCTCCCCGTCTACCGTTAAATGTTTCTGGACGTGTAGGCGGATTAGAGTAATCAAGAGACATAGTTGCAAATCACTATATTTATTAATGCTTATTAATCACAGGAGGATGTAATATCACAATTCAAATTTAAGAGAAATAAAACACAGTGGAGTATAAGAAGGAGTTACTACTAGCGGAACTACGAAATCGCGACTGAATCCACGAAAGATCAAACACGTATAATTACAGCTAAAACACGTACACGTATTCACAATATTCTAAATCACTAACCTTATCCTTTTAACATCGGCTGTTCCATCGTGGTGATGAATTCCTTACTGGTTGGATCGGATAATGGAGACGGATCCACACTCGGTAATACGGAATCTTTTCCAATTTCAATCTACTGCTCTCCGGCGTAGCTCGTCACGTAACTGCTAACTAATACTGTCAATCACTGCGTGTTGATCTACCGATGTTTTAATTCCTTTAAAGTCACTCTTCTAACTCTTCACTTTACTTAACTTGTTAACTCCGGAACCCGAAGTTATATAATATATCTCATTTGCATAAATCACGCTTTGGCACCCGGTGGAAATTGGTTATTGAGGAGGTTAGTGGAAACTGTATAGATCCATCACAATGTGACATGGCATGGCTAGCTGACTGGTAGTTGGGTGATTTAAATCAAACATTCAGTGCAGGTCAACACCAAAATGGGTACTCAGAAAATGAACACTGGGTGGCACACACACAGCACAGCCTAGCACTTGTGTTTAAGTTTGTACACCTAAGTCTCTTTTTTTACTCGGTAGATATGTTCCTTAGAAAACCGTGTAAAGAAATGCATGGATTTATGCTAAATTTGGGGATATGTTCGACAACTTTAAAAAAAATCATGTAATATGAAAAATCTCTAAATATTTTCCAAAAAAAGTAATAATAAAATTTGTGTTTCATATTGATAAACACAAATAATTTAATTTTATTTAAAAAAAATTAGTGTACAGTGAAAATTTAGTCTACAAGTACTTACAACATATAAAAATTTAAATTTAAAATAAAACTACTAACTAACAGCTATTTATTAATTGCTGCTTGATAACAAGTGTGCAAGTTAATTATGAACTGAATCAAAAATGCTATCATAAATAGATGTGTCAGATATGCCTAATACAACTGTTGGCTTTGATTCAAATGAAGAATTTTGTTCATCATTAATAGCTTTTTTTTTTTGCTTTGCTCTTTTTCAAATTGTTTACATAATTCTTGATATTCTGCTGTGCAAAACTTATGATTAGGTTAAAATTCCAATGCACACACTATGTCAGGACCATGAGTAAGAAAATGTTGTTCCGTACTTGCAGTAAATTTCAAACCCTCTCGAATTAAATCAGATGTTAATGGCTGAACTTCAGCATCATCATTATTAATTTATTTATAACAATAAACTGTCAAAAATTCGATCAAATGGTCCTCATTGAAAGGACATGAATCCCCCAATTTTTTTTGAAATTCGTGCTTGAACAAAAAAAATTATGTAAAAAACAAAAATTTGTTACATTTGCGTACCATGTTATTTCTAAATCATATAAAGAAAGACAGTGTAAAAAAAGAGTTGGGTGTATTTCGAAAATTGTCCATTTGAATCGAGGAATAGGTGTAAAATCTTTTTTTTTTTTTGTAAAATATAATTTAATATATTAAAAGTTACATTTGAGATTGTTACAATGTACTATTAATGATAATATCAGAGGAATATTGCATATTTATATAAAATGTGTGATTCAATTTGTATAAATGTTTTGATTACTTTGAATAATTAATTTACCTGTAAGAAATGGCATGTTGTATGAATTTGATAAACAATGACATGCTGAAATTCAATAAGTATATGCAGCTTAATGTATTATTAATTTAATTAACTGCACCAAATAGAATCTATTTAACATTTAATACATCTTGTATTCTGGATATAATTTTTAAGCATGTTAAGCTATTTCTTGAGACTGTTATCTTGATAATGATATAGTTGCATTTAAAGATTAAAGAATATCCTTCTCGGTATTAAAAAAAAATGGTGTCATCAAATTATATCTTTCCAAATAGCTAACAATTTATGTATGTAAAATAAGTATTACTGTTTATTTTCATTTTTATGTATTTGTATACATGACATTAAAATACTCATTTCTTTTGTCTAAATAAGTAGATAACAAATTCTTTTAAGTAAAATAATTTTAAGGAAGAAATGATGGCATTTGTTGAGACAAGTTTAAGTTTATTTAATTTATAAATAATAGTTTTTATATTTTCTAAATAGGTCTGAATCTAAAAAAGATATCAATCATTGGCATGGCCAAGTAATTTTAGCGCATTTTTCACATGTTGTATTTTACAATAATGCAACTAATGAACTTTTTACTAACAGAAAGTAATACTATACTTTAAAAAAAAATTTTAAATTATTAAATTTAAATTTTTAATATGATTCGGCTCATCTAGGGCACAAATGCGACCAAATGCCGAAAACTCGAGGTCAATTGGTTGATTATTGGCTGAGAAAAAGGTACGACAAAATATGGGACAAAGACGAAATTTGCGTCCTAATAGCGCTTTTTTTACACTACGTGAAAAACGCGCTAAAAATAGTGAAATTTTACATTTAAATTGCTATTGATAAACTTCAGGTTCCACAAACTTTTTTATTTTGTTTGAAAGTATGTATTTTTTTATCTTATTGGAAACATTTTAATATTATTTAATTAGATTGCTAATGAGAAGGTATTTCATGCTGAATGAGT
This sequence comes from Trichonephila clavata, assembly GCA_019973975.1. NCBI lineage: Eukaryota > Metazoa > Arthropoda > Arachnida > Araneae > Nephilidae > Trichonephila > Trichonephila clavata. The sequence goes on from BMAO01024598.1 coordinate 87,251, forward strand.
ATGTTTTTTGCATATATATTTACAGGGGGAAAATATTTTATCAATACAGAGTGAGGATGGATATAATCTGTTGCAACGAGCCATTGGATTCAACTGTGTCGAGCTTGTGAAGTGGATATTGAATCGTGGATGTGATGTCAATCGGGGAGCATGCAGTTTGCCTTTACACATTGCTGCCTTCCATGGCACAGAGGAAATCGTCGAACTTTTACTAAAGCATGGCGCTCGTGTGGACCTTGAAGCCAGGATGTGTTTTCCTGGTCCTCACAACCACAACTGTGAATTGAGGTCCTGCCTAGTCCCAGGAATGGGCACGGCGGATCGGATTTCTGATCGATTGCAGTCTGCTGAGTATTATGCCATCGACGGTGATCAGTCAGAAATTCTGGAGCTGCTTTTGGCACAGGGAGAGGACAATTGGTTGCCTTGGCAACAAAAACGTCCTCTCCTACATCTTGCCTGCGAGCGTGGAGCATGGAATTGTACTCGGTTTTTGGTGGCAGAACGATCTGATGAAATTAACCAATGTTATGATGAATACTATCCTATTCACCAGGCAGCCATGCAAGATCTTAGGTTTCTGGAGATACTTCTTCAGTGTGGAGCAGATGTTGTAGTTAGAACAGCAACCCAGCAAATGAGTGTTCTCCATGTAGTTTTGTTGTCGGGACGAAAGTCTGCTGAGGCAACTTTGCAAACCATCAAAATGTTGTTAGATCATGGCTGTCGGGAGTTAATCAATGAACCAGATACCTTGGGCAATACACCCCTTCATGCATTAATTGTTCGTTATGCCCTTGAAGAGTCCCGATACGGGTACAATCAAGAACCTAAACCTTGGAATAAGTGGGACATGTTGCATATGGTCAGATATCTTCTGCAGAATGGTGCTAGTCCGAGTATTAACCACCAAGGAAATAGTGCACTAGCATGTGTCTTGAGACATATCCAGGACTGGGAGTTCCGGTATGAGCTCTTGGAGATGCTTTTGCAGAATGGTGGTAATCCAAACAGTGTAGGCAGAGATGGATCTGTGCCTCTCATGGTTTGTCTTGTGCCACTAATCAATAAAGACCCTCTGCACTATTTGACCCACACCAAAAAGGTCTTTTACCTGAACTCTGTGCGGCTGTTGTGCAAGTATGGTGCTAATCCAAACTGTTCCTCTAGAAGCAATCTGACACCTATGCATGTTCTTGTCTTCACTGCCAGTGAATATATTATTCTGAATCGTGAGGTAGAGAAGAACAAAGCCTTTGCCTTCATACGACAATTACTAGTCATCTTGCTTCAACATGGACTTGACCCAAATGTGCAGTTTTCTCAGCGATATGAACATATACTTAAGGCTCTGATGGACATGGTTACCAATGCCCGAGTTCCGAATGATTTACATTATGTTTATGATTTAACACTTGTATTGATTCAGTATGGAGCTGATCCCAATGCTAGTATTGGTAGTTCAGAGGCCACGATCTGCCATTCCCAGAGCTCAGTTTTTTTATATGTACAGTCCAATTGGGTAAGTTAACATTTGAAAATTTATGTAAAATGTACACCTTTATTAATTTTTTCCCTGGTTTTCAAAGCCAATTGGTTTTAAAATATATCACACAAAACATGTTTTAAAAGTAATATTTACATATATTAATTTGCTTTAGTTATGACATTTTGTGCTTTTATACGTAAAACCTCTCTAAAATCGCTATAAAAAATGCCGTCTGGCTGGGTGGCGTAGTTGGTGTGTCGCTGGTCTTCTGAACCTATGGTTGCGGGTTTAACCCCAGCCCTAGTCGGTGGATTTTCATGATGCAGAAAATCGACAGCATATGATTATACAGCATGAAAAAAATCCCTTGAGTTCCTGTTTGGCTTAGGTGCTCTTGGCAAAATTAAAATCCTAAGTATGGTTTCACATTGTCAGAGCTCAGGTGCCTATGGGGAGGAAACTGGGCATTCAAAATTACTAACGGTAATTGGTATCACCTATATGGTGCCACACTAAAAAGTGATACCAGCTCCTTGGGAATGTACTAGGTCTGCAAAGGTTAAAATACCAATGTGCAGCCTCATTGGAGAAGAAGAAGAAATCGCTATATAAATTTCATGTGAACAAAATCTTGGTTAAAATTTATGAAAGTCATTTTAATAGTGTCAGTTTTTGATAAAATCATCCTTGGAAGGAGGATTTGTTTGATACATAGTATTTCTGTTTCCTTTACAATAGTCATTTATCATAACAGGAAATTATGATTTTTGAATTCTTGTAGATCATGAATTTATGCATGTAGAACAGGGGTGTGCAAATAGTGACTTACAGTCTGCATGAGGCACGCAAAGACTTTTTTTTGTAGCTCGTCAAAATAGACTGAAAATGTTCTCGAAATTTGGTCAACTTATATTTGTGAGCAAAGTTTTCCTTGCACAAAGACCAACAAGAGTAAATATCAATACAATTTGATTAACATTAACTTGCAGGCTGTGATGAGAATTTTAACAAGCCATTGCACTCCTGATATAAGAAAAATGTAGAAAAGTGCGATAGGGTAAATTTGTCTCATTAAACTGATTCTTAAATTAAGTGTGCATGCAGTTATAGATGATATGAAACTAGCACAGTAAATTAAGTGAATTAAAGTGTCAGTTATTTTATTTAAAATATATTTATTGATTTTTAAGTACACCTTTTCTGAGATACACAGTTTACTAATAAATGCAATCATTTTAAAAAGGAGAGAGGCCCTCCAGTATCCTCTGCTTTCATAATGTTGCTTTCACGCCAAAACAATTGCCCACTCCAATATAGAACAATAATTGTATTAATATACTATAACTGCTTTGTGGAAGTAGAATTTCCCTTCTGGTGTCTGCGATAGCCTAGTGGTCTTGTGGCCGACGTGTCATGAGTTCGAGCCAAGTACCACTGAAGGACCACCGTAGAGAGGGGCCAATTCATGTTAAATATTTCAAGGCTCAAAGTCCTCCTGTTGGTGTGGTCTGGAAATTAGGAGAAGAGGTTGCCAACTCAAGTGTCATCCTCGTCACTTGACCATGTTTCAAAGTTATGAGGGCCATTGTCAATAGCCCTCGTGCAGCTTTGTAATATGACATTAATATTCACTCACTCTTGGAAAAAACTAAAGAAAAAGATTTTTTCACCCCTCACATTCCCTTATCAATTTTTGCAGGAAATAATTTATTTCAATGAAATCTAAAAAAAATTGGCATTTTATTTCACTGTTATACTTTGGCCATTGTATATACATAACAAAAATATTTATAAAGCTGTATAACTATATACCAAAATTTAAATTTCATAGCAAATTGTATTGCACTTCATGAAATAATTCTCTTTTGTAGGTGTTGTGCCACTATATTCAATTAATAGTACGCAAAGAAGAATTATTGAATGATGAGGAACAGACTTTCACGAAACTGATCTGGCTCTACTATTATTGCATGAACCACAAAGAGCTCTTCAAGTGTTTCAAGATGCTGAGCACGCAGACGACACTCATCCCTATGGGAAGTGTGATTGCTGGTCTCCTGCGGTACATGCGCTCTCACCCTCGCACTCTGAAGCAAATCTCACGTGTGGCTATTTGCAATGCCATGAACAACAAGGTAGCACCGAATGTAAATAAACTGCCTTTACCCCTACCCCTCAAAGAATACTTGCTCGATTGGAAGCCTTGAGTGAAAGTGTGTACGAAACTGTGTACAGTTGCCTTTGATGTTGTGTCACTCTTAGGACAAGGTTAACTTTTATTTTTATTTTTAAAAATTGTTTATAAGCTTATGATATGATATTTATAAATTGCGACATCCTTCTGTGTTTCTGAAATAATTTTCAGACGGTATTGTTAGTATTTTCGAATATAATTGATTTTTCGTGTTTTGAAATTCAATCTATCATCCAGTACAACATATTGCATATATGTTGTACTGGATCCTTAATTTATATTATCTTATAAATTTGAGAAAGTATAAATTGAAATGATTAATTATTCTTAGTTATTTTATAAAATATTTTTATATGTTAATTAATTCAACCAATGTTTATTACAAAATACTAAAAAAAATGCAGGAGGAGGGTTCACTCTGTCATATAAATGTCATAAGTTTGTTTTAATATATTGTTTTCTATTAAGAAATTTATATTTATGTAATGGTCCTTTTACTAAAAATGAAAGATTCTCATTATTGAAAGTATACTAAAAATAAATTGAACATAATAAAAATCAAAATTTCAGATTTTTTGAGAGCTAACATGTCATTTTTAATATTTTTTATTTAAGTTATGTGATAAATATTTATTTTGTATGATTTTGTGTATATATAGAGTATGTATTTTGGTTAATTTTTACATTAAAGATGTATAATATTTGTTAAAGTAATTATATAAAATATTGTAATTGTCCATATTTTCATAGTTTTTTTCAGTAGTATTCATTATAGCATCCAGATTCAGTATTCCTTATTTATAAAGGAAAATTACAATTGAATTCATAGATAAAAATTTAACTCGCCAAAAATTTCTGTTTCTTTTATAAAAGTATCAAAATTATTATGTACTTTCAATAAAGTCCTATATTTAATAGAAATCAAGTACATTTTTATGAAAATTTAAAATTCTTGAAATATAAATCTTTATAAAACTCTTGGAAGATTTATATGATTAAAATAACTATCAAAAGTAAGAAAGTAAAATTCATTTATAGTTCAAAAATAATTTACTAGCATGATTCATTTTATATATTTTTTAATTATAAATAAAGTTATTAAAAATGAAAAGGCAGTAAAAATAAAAGTGTATCAATTGTAAAACTGTATAAATATTTTTATAATATTTTAGATCTGTGTAAAAAATAAAATATCTCTCTACCTGCTTAAAAAATCTCATTTTTCTCCTACTGTTTAAATTCCATTGCTTTAAATTAGGTACTTGTGTACTATTGCAACCATGCCAACTTTCAAGATGATTCTCCAAATTGGCAACCCGATTTCTCATGTGTCATATACGCTGAATTGGCATCCATGGGCTTCGTTTCATATTTCTCTGCTTGCTACCATTCTAAGCCTAACTGTTCATTGGTATGGCTGGCTTGAATACTAAAATGCAAATCTGAGATTTACTGAATTCTTAAATAGTAAAATTTATTAATAAAATTAAGTAAATAATTACTCAATGGCACAACAGCCCATGAGGGCCAAGGCCTATTGTGCCATCTCAGTTTATGTGACCTTGGGCATTGAGGTGCATGTGGCAGATGCTCCAGTCAGGTGGTCAGTCTGATGCAAAAGCCCCAGTGTTTAGTTCCCAAGCAAACTTGGTATTCATTTATCGACTCACAAATAATTACTACTAATAATAATAGCATAATATATAAAATTATCTATATTAATAAAATAAATCAAATTATAAAAATTATTCTTTTTCTTTTATTAATTATTATTTATTTATAATTACTTATTATTTTTCACATGGTATTTTCTGACTGTGTGCTCCATATTCCTGTCGGCATATTCTATTTTTAGAATTCATGTAGTTTTGCTGATATCGTTGCAATAGTACATATGCACCTTAAATTGTTATAAGTCTTAAAATCTGAACAAGTTTTTAAATATCTCAATAAATGGGGTATTTTGTATTAGTGTTAGCACAGCTAACTTTGCGCTATGCAAATTGCACCACTTTCCACCCAAATCTTACTGATTGCTTTTTTTGCAAATAAAACTTGCAAGAATCTTTTCTTTTGGTGTTATGATACCATGACGCGATTCTCGTGGCACAAATTTTGACTGTGGTGACTTTAATACATAAGTACCCAATAAATAAGTGGCACTTCATCAAACGGTCTGCTGTACTGTCTCCGAGCTTAATGTAGCCATAGATTACAGAAAAAAGATTGTGAGGTTGTGGTATATTCTTTGATGTGTTTGATTAGAACTTATAATCAATTGTTAGGCTTCACTCTGCATGACACTTAAAACTGGAGACAAGAATCCTCTGGTTTTAATCATTACCCCAGTGGGGGGTTTCTTTGCAGCTTTTTCTGTTAAGGAAAATGAAAATAGCCAGATGGTGTTTGTATTTAATATAAACTCTCAGTTTCAATCATTTAATTGTTGATTCCTCCTCAAAGCGATTTTTGTATATGCTGAGGGTGTGCTTTGAACAATTTTGTTGTTAATAGCAGGAAAGAAATTCAATAATTCGATATAAATTTGATTCTTATTATGTAACTCAGCTATATACTCTCCTTTGATCATTCTACTTTTATCCAAAAAGTAGGCTTTTAAAAAGAAATAAAATCTTACAAATTGTTTAATTTATTTAAATTATTGTACTTGTATCCAAAAAGCAAACGGTTTTGTTAAAATAAATGTTATGCATTGTTATTCACACACACATTTAGTTTGTTTAAATTGTTAGAGAAGTTGATATCCAATGCATTTGAAAAAATTTTAGGAAATAACTTCTGTAAAGAAATTGGGAGTATATTGGATACTGTAAGATGTACATTTTCTCCAAAATTAGTTTTGTATAGTGTTATGAATTAGAAAACTTTTTTAAAAACATTTTTGTATATTGTGTGAAGTTTTTTGGAATAAGCTTGACATTGGTATATTTGGGTTAGAATCCAAATTTATTAAGTTTTTTCTCCCTTTAATTTGTGAAAGGATAAATTTGATTATAGGGGAAAATAAAGAAAAAAGTTGGAGATATTTGTTACTCATCCAGGCTATTAATCTTGTCATATTAATTATCTCTTTGTAACAAAATTGTAAATATTGGGGGATATTGTTTGTGACATGCTTATGTAAAAGTAAAATTTTTAATTTTTTTTATCAACAGAATTCATTCTAGGTTGTTAAAAGAGATATAAAAGTTTAAAAGAAAATCTGTGTTATATAATGAAGCACTATTAAATTTGTTTAGGAATGAATTTTGAAAAAGAAATAACTAAAATCTTAATTTGCTTGTAATATAATGTCAATTATCTTTCTATTTTGTGTATCTATTAATATATAAATAGAAAGAAATGAGCATTTAGTGCTAAATTTTAAAAGAAAGAACATATATAACCTTACCAAATCCTCTAACAACCAATTCAAAACAAAATATTTATAGTTTAAAGATATCTTAATGAAGTTATATGTATGAACAAAGTTACGTGTCTCAGAAGTAGACAGAAAAAAAATAAAGAAATAAAGCTGCAGTATCTAATTTAAATGGCTTTTAGAGTTAAGAAATCAAAAACTTGTGGGGTAAAATGAATACCAGTTCACTGGATTGTTTAATTTTGTGACAAAGCACACCTTCTTGTATTCGTGTATCGATGTTGCATTTTTATTCATGACATATTTTCTTTTTCAAATGTGGTGGATGTGTCTTATTATCATGAGAAGTGAAAAAGGTCAGAGGAATTACATTCCGCTAAGTTAATTTAAAATTGTTGAAACATTGCAAAAGACATTCAAAAATAAATAATAGACTTGACTGATGTATCAAGAAGAAAAAAAAGTAAAACATGTATAAAGCATGATTATTTTCAAAAAAACATACATTTTTTAAATAATTTTATTGGTTAATGTATAGGTAAAAGTTCAAACATTAATATAATTTTTAGATTTCAAAGGGAGGTGAAATTTTCAAAACAGATTATTACAAAAGTTAATCAAACCCTGGGATGCGTTAAATTAAACATTAAGCTATACAAGTATTGTATTTGACAAACAAAGCTCAATGATATTATTTAATGTAGCATGAAACACAAGGAAATTTATTGTAAGTTAAAGTGTATTGTTTGTATTGAATTTTGTTGTGATATTCCTCAGTATATTTAAACAAATTTTGAACCAATATAAATCTTGAGATATGGATCTTACGAATATTTTAAAAATATTTATTTTTTTAAAAAGTAATATACAGGTGGATTGATTATTAATAGTTTTTAATTATTAAAGGGAAGAGATATACATAGAAATATAACAAATATATTTTGGTCACTTTAAATATTTTTATTTATTTGTCCTGTAAGTGTCTTCCAAACATTTGTATGGGGTTGAAGCTCCAGATTCTTTAATTTAATTGTTTGAAATGATAATAAAAAATTGTTCAAGATATTTTTGAATTTATAATAATTACAATATTTTTTTATAGTTTTGAGTTTTTTCTTGCTTAGAACTTTTACTACCTCTTTTAATCTTGATTACTGAATTAATTGTCAGATCCACTACTTATTGAATTTTTGCTTTCCGATAAATATTAATAATATTTTTTTTTAATGTACTTGTTATTTTAAATTATATCTAAAATCCAAAAACATGAAAAGTCAATAAAGAATGAAATTTAATCTGATAGCCAGCACACAAGGATTGCGTATTAATCTCGGCATGGTGGGCAAGTTTGGAGAGTGGGGTACAAGTTTAGATGACTCATCACTCGACCGCATTTCAAAATTATGAGATCTGTTGCTAATAACCTCATGTTGCTTCTAAATGTTTGTCAGTTCTATGTTTGTTTTTAGAAAAAATGTTCGAATAAAAGGTTCAAGACGCATCATAAAGTTGGGCTGATACACAGAAAATCTATCTAAGCTGAAAAACATGTTGGTGTGGAAGTTTAGAGAAATGGGTGCAGACTCGGGTATTGTTTTCATCACATTAATGAGGTTCAGAATTATGTGGAATTATTATTATCACAAATAGTTTTTTTGTTGCTTCTGAATTAGGCATTATGAATAATCAACCAAAAGGGGAATTAAGAAATTAATTGCTTAATTTTTTTTAATTGTTGGAAGTTTGTTTTTTAGATTTGTCAACACATTTTTACTATATGAGTTACTGTTATCCGTTTTTCAAATATATATTATTTAGGCTGCATTTCTTTATTTTATGTTATCTTTATTTCAAGTATTTTTTTCACTCCATCCTACCCCCCCCCCCCTTTTTTTTTTATTGAAAAAGAATTGTGCCAACAGTGGTATAGACGGACTATTTTCATGGGAGTGATTATGCTTTTAAAAAATGTAGGTGAAAGTGCTAAGATACAATCTTTATGCTAAAAATTAAAAATCAGTTGGTGTACAGGTAGGGTTTGAATTAACTAATTGTTATAAAGGTTAATAATATGACACTGTTTTTTTTTAATTATAAGATTTAGATTTTTTTTTTTTTTTTTTTTTTTTTGTAATGCTGTTACATAGAACAAAACGTTTTTCAGGAAAATCCTTTTCTTCCAATCCTTTAAAGTTCTTTATATATATTCTCATTTTTAAAATTATTTTAAACCCCCAAGATGTTTACTCATTTTCATGCAGAAATATTTAATAAAACTGACAAATACTGATTTATTGGGTAGGGGGTTTTATAATTCCTCAGAATGATTCGAAGATATTTTAAAAGGGTGATTTATCAAAGTTTTGAAAATTACATAAAAGGAAAACAGAATATCAATCATCATGATTTTATTGAGAAATATTCAATAAATAAGTTAATTTTAAGAATTGTTTACTCAAATTTCATTGGTAATTATAAAAAAAAAGTATCATAATTTTTATTATTATACTTTAAATAATTTTTTTTTTGAATAAATTAATGCTCCTTTGAAACTTGACAAATAAGAAGCAGTTGAAATTTATATTTTTATTCTTTTAATAAGTGTCATCCACTGCACTTGTTAAATGTTAAACTATTAGAAAGAGAATATAGTCAATTTATGTTGATGGTTTTTTTGTAATAGAAAATTAGTAATAACATGTTTATTTCAAGTTATTCCATTTTTATCTGTGCTTATTCAAACCTGCCAACTTATATAGTTCTATCAGCAGATTCATGGCGCTGATGTTTATAATCATGTATTTCTTGTGAATTCTACCTTAGCAATCCAATAAAAAAATTAAAGCAAATATTTCTATATATATATATTTTAAGATATTGTTAAATGTATTAAATAAATCATGTATCTTATTCTTAATAAATTGATAAAGCTATTTCTTCCTGCTTGCAAAAATAACATTTTACCAAAGCTTTTTGTTACCTAACACCCTGTAGGTATAAAATGTTTAGCTTCCTTTTCTTCATTATAATGAATAATAATAATTGCTTTCCATTTAAAATACAAAAGCATCATCAAATAACTGTCAACCAAAGGAATAGTTGCTGTTACTAAGTTTGCGTCACTTTGTTGTCAATAAATCTGTTTGAAGTAATAAGATTTCAGTTTTTTCTTTTCTACTAGAAAGATGTGTGCTCCAGAAAACTTACAGTATGTACTCTTTTTGTATATATGTGTTGATGTGCATTTCAACTTTAAGTGTGCTGTATTATAAAAAACTTTGAAAATCTACCATTGATTTGCTGTGTAAATGTATTGTTTTTAATATCCTTCTCTCTCACCTTGAAAATTGAATTAGTCTTCTGTGACAACAGACAGATTCATGTTTCTGAAAGTGAGTTTCATCAGGTTTCTTTTTTTTCACAGGGAAAACTACATTACAAACAAAAACTTGGATGCTGTAAGAAAATATAGTCTTTTGAGTATTTTTCCACATAGTCATCACCAATATGTATACCTTTGTCATGCTGTGAAATCTATTTCAAGAAACCCATCTGTTAAAATTGATGTCTGTTGATTTCAGGAAGTTCTTCATGGCCTTTCGCACTTTTTCATTTCTTTCAGAGTAACATCTTGGTTGTGCTAACTTCAACATAGAAAAAAGATGGAAGTTTAATGGGGGATAAGATCTGAGGTTTAGGTCAGTGCTTTGTAGTCATGATCATGGACATGTGGCAGATGTATCATGAATTTCAGCCCCTGAAGACCTGCAGTGTAGAGAGACTGATGTATGCTAAATCAGACTAGACTCCAAGTCCTATTGGCATGGTGTTAAAGCTTGTAGAGGGGGATGCCAGCTCAATCCCTTGACCTTAGTTTAAAACTATGAGGTCCATCACCATTAGCCCTTATGTTGCTATGTTAGTAAATATTCACTTTCTGGGCTTTAAACCGGTAATTCAATCTCTCCAATCCCAGACAACAAATGTGTTTTGCAGCGTCCCTTGCTTTTTGAATCTTGCATTGCCATTCAAGAAATGTTAACTTCTGTTTCTTAATATGACTGCTGAAAGTATGCACTCGTGGGAGTTTTTGCTTGCTAGTCTGCTACTTATTTTTATTCTTTGGCCCTCCACTCATGGGGCTTTACTCTCAGTCTTCCTGTTAGGAATTCACAGATTTTTTTTTATAACCCCTAAAAACTGTCAATTAAAAGTTACGCAATTCTCTTCCCATGCCACTGTTTTTTCATATAGGTGTATGTACGTGGTGTATTGGGGGGGGGGGAGAAATGGCAGAAATAAGCAAATTTCTCTCAGAAATAAGTAAACCCTTTGCAAACACTCTTAAGGTCATTTAATCATATTCCAAAGCCTTTGGAATGGTTTTACTGACAGTAGTGCAAAGAAAAGAATTGTATTACAGAAGGACTGATATATCCACCCTTAGCGCATAACACATCGATTGAGCAAGAGGGATATATGCACAAAAGGCACTTAAGGGACTAAAAGAGCATGGTTTCTCATTTGTAATACAATTTCCCTGTGAAAAAGAACTCGCCAAACACTCTTCCAAAGTGTCCCTTTTGTATAGTCAAAGATGTTTCTGTGACCTCTGAATATTGATAGATTTGTTTATTGTTTTGTTAAAAAGACGAAAGTAATGCCTTAAGCTTGATGAGTTAAAATACTAAGTAAAACATTATTTGTAGACACATTTGAAAATCATGTGTCATTATGTATAACATTTTTGCTAAAAGGTAATGGTACATGTATATAAACTACCAAGTATTATTATTTTTTTTTTTTTTAAAGCAAAAATCTAGTCAAAAGAATTGAAAATTTCTCATTACTTTACATATACTTTCAACTGACATTTTTTGTATTTGGAATTGGTAATTTTTTTTCATTCCCTTTGGAAATGTAAAAAATTTTTGAATTTATATATTAAAAATATAGAATCTGATTATATATGAAAACAAATTTTTCACTGTCTGGAATAATGCATGGTATATTCTTCCACAATTTTGTGCAAAAACATCAATGTATGTTAGACATTGAACTCCAATGTTGTTGTAAATATTGAGGGGAGAAAAGTTATTATTTAGAACTAAATGACATAAAAACTGTTTTATGTTATTGCAATTGTAATTTTTAAGAATGTATGTACAATGTACTTTTGTATATATTACTTTTTATTTTGAAAAGCTAAATTTCTGCTTATTTTGAACTAAATAAGAATAATCCTATCTCCCTCAATCTTCCTGTTAATACTTCCTTCTTTCCAGAATGCTTCTTATTCCAGAAGTTTTTGGATACTTGAGCAAAAAGAGTTACTGCTGTAACCCAGACATATGTAATATTTATAATTAATGTGTAAAATATTTGAGTTGGAGATGCATATATATATGTTCACTACATTTTTGGATGTAAATAATTTAGACATTTGATGTTAGTTGATTAGAAATATTGTAAAATATAAAATCTAATTTAAGTTAAAATGTGTTTTAGGCATTGAATTTTTTTCATATCGAGTAATCTTTCTCCTTGTGAAAAATTTCTGCAATTGTTGTAACTGTGATAAGCATAGTACTTTCAAAAGTTCTTCTGTTTTCATTTTGTATCCTTACTCTTATCACTTCCTCTGAAATGTTTATTAAAAAATCATTTAACCACTTAACAGCTTAATTTGTGTGCATATTTTCAGGTCTTTGCTAAAAGAAAGGGTCTCAAGGCTTGGACACTTGATTGTTAAAGCAATTGTATTATTTTGTTAGAAAATAATTTAATTATTTATTTTTTGATTCTTAAAGTTATATTTTTTTTAAGTTGTAAAGGGATAGTGTTGAATTAAGGACAAAATCGGGCAAATAAAATTTAAAATCTGATGATGATTAGGTATGTAATTATTTCGAGAAGGAGTTTTAAAACACAGTAGAATCTCTGTAAATTGACCCCTCATGGATGGAAAGAAACTGCTGTACATATAGATCTAGGTCTTCAGTGTTGATGTATTGCGTTTCCTTGTATAATCTTACAAAATATATGAAATTATACTTAATATAGTGGGATTTGAAATACTATGTATTATACATAATATTTCTATTGTAAAATACTAAACAGTATCACTGAAAATTGGTACTTTCTGGTATTTTATTATGATTTGATTATTTTTGCTAAAATTGTAATCAGAATGAATTTTGACACTCAACACTTTGGACAGTGGCTAATTGCAGCAGAAATTTTATTTATATTATGATACATGAAGTTCTCATCTACAAGTAATTTGAATTTTTTTTTTAATGCACAGTTATTTTAAGTTTAAAATTTTTTTTAAAAAACAATTTTTTTTTATTAACATCTTACAGTTCTGACAATCATTTGCATGGAAAAATAATGGAATGATAAAGTAAACTTTTTTGGTGACTTTAACAAAATATTTAAATATCAATAAGTAAAATACTATTAAAAAAACTTAAAACTCACATTTTACTTGGTTGTGAATGACTCAACTCATTGATTTATTGTGCATAAATCAATGATACGTTAATATTGTGCCACACATTTTAAATAGTCAGCATAAAGAAGCTTGTCTTCCATTGAATACAAGGTGGTACTTTAAGGCATTGTACGTTTGGAAATTAAGTTAATTTTACAAATTCTAACTTTAACATTTGTAATGTAAGAAGTTTGTAACTGTTAAGTGGTTATACAGATATTTTTTCTAATGAAATGTGCAGATAAATTGTTATTTTAGTATTGCTTATATTTAAAAAAATTCATCTGAATGCATTTTGGTTGGCAGGTTTGTTACATAACATGCTTGTACATACAAACTCTTTAAAATATTTTGTTACATCTTTAAATTGTTTTGGAATTTCACTAATTGAGGATTGCTTATAAATTACTAAAAGAATAAAAAAATTTTAATACTTGTTAGAATTTCTTATCTGTACAAACATGCATTGAAAATGAAATCTTCTGATTGTAAAACCTGTGAATTTTCAAATCTATTTGTATTTTACTCATTGAATGAAATTAAGTGCCTCACATATGTCTGAAAAAAATAACGAAATAAAATACGAAATTTGATTATTGTGATTTTTGTATTTCTGTGTCTTTAAAAAGCTGAAGAAATTGTATATTTCCTTTCATTATAGGATTTCAGTAAAAAAAAGTATGAAATAAATTCTGTAGTTTTTTTTATCCTGTGCCCGTCTCCTACCTTTTGGTCATTTGTCAATGAGTAGCCCAGCACAATGTAAAACAATAAAAACAGTTGCGAAAGACACTGTCAGCAGCATTCAAAGAAATACAGTTTAAAACAGTTGGAGATATATTGAGGTGGCCCGTCAAGGTCACAAAGTGGGCAAGAGTTTGAATCTGCCATTCCCACTCTATACAGATAAGCCTGCAAAAAATAATGGCAAGTCTAAAACAGGCCATGCTAACTCCTCTAGGCAAGGAACCAGAAATTCTTGGTGACATCTTTGGAAGGAAGCTCAATTTTTTCCCTGAAGCCCTCTTTATATACAAGTTGGAACATTAATATGTGATAAACTAATCTCAGTGGCACAACAGCCCGTGAGGGCTAAGGTCTACTGAGCCAGGGCCGGACCATGACCTTTGGGGGGCCCTGGGCTAACAATATCTTGAAGGCCCCTAAAAGTAATTAAAAATTTTGCCATTTTCCTAAAAAAAAAAAATTGTGCGGAAAATTTAAAATATACGAAAAACTTGAGGTTTTTTTTTTATTTCAAACAATTTAATTACGTTATAAACAATAACATAATTTACAAAAAACTTCTCTACACTTTAGTGCTGCAAATTCTTTTATTTGCTCATCACATTTCAATTTAGTGAGATCAGTATTAATAGAAAGAAGTGATAAATAATTAAGTTTAGTATTTGTCATTGATGTCCTATATTTGTTTTCTATATAGGACATTTTAGAGACTGCACGCTCCATTTCACTAGTAATAAAAATCTTTAAAATGATAACCAATTTGGAAAAACGTCAAGTTTCTTTTCAAAAATTAAATTTAACATATCACTACAAGTATAGGATAGCTCAGTTTGTTTTAGAATCGAACCCCTTCATTTACTAATTGTTGATCTACGTTATCTGAATAGGACGTACACTCCCCAAAGAGGTCGTTGTTCTCTTTACTTTGATCTTGCAAATCCATCAAAAATTTTAATTTCTTACTGTATTCTGCACATACTTGATTTCTATTTAAATCAAGGATTAGCTTATCTAACACAACAATAAGCATGTCCCTTTTATATTTTTCTGTCCCATACACAGTTTTTTCTGTGGATTTATCTACAAATTTTGAAATAACCCGTCTCTTGTTCACATCACTGTTTCTACTCTAGGGCTTAATTTTTTGGTTGGTCTTGATACTCTTTTAGTTTTTTTTTTTATCTGAATCGTGAACATAGTTTATAAACGTTTTTAATGGCATAATTAACTTATTCCCTACACAGATGTCCAAACCAGGAGTCTAATTTTTTGTTAACTGAATTAAATCTTTCTAAAATTTTATTCCTAAAATATCATTAAAATGCAGTTCCGAGTTTTGTTAGTTTATTAAATAAATTTACAGCCCCTTTTCGAAAATAAATTTTCTCATTTTCATTGTCACTAAATGTTTAAAAAATATTACTATAACTATCTTTTAAGGCTTCACCAGCATCCTAGGGACAAGACCATCTGGTGTGACAAGCTTTTTAAGGAAAATTTCCGTTTAATTTCACGCTTTAGAAGTTCCCACCTACGGGTCAGTGAGCGAATATTAACGTTCCACTGTTCAACTACACGAGGGCTTTTGGGGACGGTCCGCGTAATTTTGAACCATGGTCAAGTGACGCGGACGACACCTGAGCTGGCACCCACCTCTCCTAACTACCACACCAACGGGAGGACGTTTGAGCTCTCGACCGATTTAACGTGCATCGCTTCCGTACACGGCGGGTCTTCAGTGGTACTGGGATCGAACTCATGATACGCTAGCCACGATCCGATGCTTAGACCACTTGGTTACCGCGGCCCCACCTACGGGTCAAAGCAGAAAAGAAAACATATGTTGCACTCAACCAAAGAAGTTTACGATTTCAGTTGCAACTTTAACTGATTCTACACTAACCAGACTAAGAGAATGTGCAGCACACGACACATAATTAGCAAATTTATTATTTTTTTCTTTTAGAAGAGCTTGCACACCATTATATCTACCGGACATATTGGCAGGGTTCACGTTCTTTATGAAGTTTATAAGTTATAAGTATCTAAAGCTCATCGCCCCCCCCCCCCATTCATCAAAACTGAAAATTTTATTTGTATATAATAACTTTCTTTCACAACACTTTTTAAACTTATTATAAAATAATAAAACGTTTTAACTTTTATGTATGTACTTTTTACTTGATTGTGAATATTCTTTTGCTTACTATCTCGGGTTCCACGAGATAATTTTATGCTCGTTAGTTAGCCCAATGTCTTGCAAAACTAAATAGTTTTCTAATGGAAAATGCATCTTTTTACATTTGTGGAAAATTACACCTATAATGAAGGAAAACGAACAGCACATTAACAGAGTTGATGTTAAAATCTAAATTTAAGCAAGAACAGCTTCTAAAAGTTTTAAGTTTCAAATTCTCTCTCATGCAAAATACACGGGATTTCTCACGCATCTATTAACATTTTAATGCCATTCAGAACATTGTGTTTAGGTGAAATACATTTCTCAACGCAGGGGGCTACAAAAACAAAGTATAAAATCAAATTAAATTCAGAACAAGTAATGCGATTGCATTTAATCTCAACAGACCTAGACTTCGACAGCTCGTGTGAAAAAAAAGCACATATCTCAGTTACTAAATATAATGCATGGATAGGTGACGAATCATAAATTAATATTATTAATGAGTTAATATTAACAAAATTAGATTAGAATTTTTTTAATAATAAATGCAAATGTGCTTTCTGTAATTGCTTTTACATGAAAAGCCTGTAACATGTTGATCTACTTTAAATATTACTCTTTGAGACATATTCTTTGGCGTATGTGTATGGAATGGGGTTCCACGAAAGCACTTTCTAGTTCTAGGATTTCCCCAAAAGCACCTTCAAGTTTTAGGGTTTCTGTGAGTTCAAAAAGTTTGAAGACCACTGTCCTAAAAGAACACTGCTAATACACAAAGTTTCGTCCCCAAATGAATTTCCTTAGTCATAATATGCTCTCCCCTTGCAAAACAAACTTATTTTCTTTTCGTGCCAACCAAACTAACATTGAATTGTTATGTTCAATGGAATTTTTATGATTTTCTAAGCAACTTGTTATGTGTTTCCAATCAGAAAAGCCGGTTGTGTATTGAGAATTTGTTTTAGAAAAAGTTAGCAGGTCAAACAAAAAACACTACCCCAATACTAGTTGAATAACATAGCCAAAAGATCTTTCCATTTTTTTAACACGTTTTTATAAGTTTCACTTGCATGTAACGGAATCTTAGAACTCGATTTTTACCCACTTAAAAAGATCGGTTTCCATTCGAAATTTCGCACACTTGTCAAGGACTGATGACAATACAATAATTTCATAATTTTGTCCCATTGTCCTTTTCAGGATCGTCAGGAATAAGGATAATCAGATTTTGCGACAATTCCAGATAAAACGTCCAGATTTGGCAATTTATTGCATATATCATTTTTAAATTTGGCGACTTGTTCCATGTACCATTTCCAGATATAGCGACTAATTTCATACATCATTTCCAGATTTGGCGACTTATTTCAGATCTAGCAACTAAAGAATAAGGTGTAACCCTAAAGAAACTGTTTTGAATTTAAAGCTAATTTTATGCAAGTATAAAATACACTTGCGGTTAATAGAAATAAAACCAAAAAAAAGTTCTTTGTATCTGAGAAATTGGATGGTCGGTGTGCGTTAGCAATTTCTAAGCATAATATAAACATTTTTCTGAAAATGAAAATAAAAAAAAGGCTTGTGCATGTGAAAAAAAATAATTTGCGTTCTAAGTGCTAAATATTTTTTATTTTTATAAAGCAATACGATTAGAAGTGATGATACGAATTATTATGAAAGGAACACGTTTAAAAGGTGAATAAATGATTGACACTTCATATTACCATGCTTTTATTAACTCGCTTTCTTTAATGTCTGTCCGGGTGGAATTTTGTAATTGATTTTAAACTGTGTGACTTCCCGAGGAGCTAGAGACTTGAAATTTGGACCATAGATGAGAAGTGGATAACAATGCATGAAAATGTTAAAAAAGAAAACGAAAAGGAGGAATTTTATAATTTTTAGTCCGTTATATAAAAACATGGTACATTAAAAAAAAATTTTAATTCGAACTTTTTCTTCTTTACACACTTTTATTTGTTTGACCTGTTCAAAAGAGACGGAATCTAATACGGGACTCATTCAAGGCCTCGTAAACAGAGCGAATAAATACACTTCAGACCCGTTAATTAATATCCATTGAAGAGCAAGACTAATTCTACAGCCACGTAATTCCAGCTTCAAATATCAAACTCAAGGATAAATTTAACAATAAATAAATGATAGTTTTAAAAACACGCTTTTATTGTAGTTCGAACTAAAAAAATGAAAAATAAATTATAGTTTGAAAAAAACTAAAAAACACGCTTTTATACTGAATCGAAGTAAAAAAATAATTCTTAATAAAGAATAAAATGATTAACAAGAAAATGAATGTCATTGGGGTAAAAGCGTGGAGTGTTCTATAAATGTATGAATTGTCATAATTTTTTTAACTTCTATTCCGAAAAGCTGAATTAGTGTAAAAATGTAGTACAAAGCACCCCACGCTTTTACCACAATGACATTCATTTTCTTGTTAATCATTTTATTCTTTATTAAGAATTATTTTTTTACTTTTTAGTTCGATTCAGTATAAAAGCGTGTTTTTTAGTTTTTTTTCAAACTATAATTTATTACGTTTTTTAATGAAATGCTTATTCGCGAAAATGATCTCTTTTGTGCTTTATATTCTCTTACCGAAACAGAATATATATTGTTTGGATTTTTATTTTGAAAATAACTCATTTCATGTGAAAGGATATAATCAATGAAACTATTACAAAGCAATTTAGGCCACGCACCCTCGCGTCAACGTATATCTTAAACTCTAACCCAACTTTTTGTAAACACTTTTCGGTCAGGGCATTACTGATGCCCTCTGGCTGAACAATATATTTTTTCGGAAGGCTGCTGTTCATTGAGATCTTTCATATTTTCATCATTAATATTTGCTTGTTGTATTTCTCCGTTTTCTTTGGCTAAGTTCCATTCCCTTTCACTTCAGTGGTGTAACGTACAACCGCGCATTGCGGGGAGCCCCAAGGTTCTAGGGTGCCTAAAGCCTATGTTATCTTATGGTTTTTCAATCTTTTGTAAGATCTTATGTGGGGCCCAAAACCTGACTTTGTAGGGGTGCCCTAGTATTCTCCGTTATGCCACTGTTTCACTTGCTAATGTATCTAGTGCAATGTATCTTATTACTTTGTTCCATTGTAAAAAAAAGTTGACATTCTGACACATTTAATTTTTTCTTTTGCTCGATTTAACAGTAAGTTTCGTTTTTACGCTCTACTTTTATATTTTCTGCCAGACATATTTATATTGTTAACCAAGGATTTGATTTTCCTGAAAATAAATTTAAAAGTTTAGGTCATGAAATTACGATAACACAACCGACTATACTTAATAAACTAAAAATATTCTCTAACAAACTTTTACAAAACAATGTAGTATATTTCTAAGACAATTAAAAAAAGTACCTGGTTTATTTAAAAAAATAAAAAATCATTGTCTATCCTCGCTAAAACCTAAAACGCTGATTATTATTATTTATTGGCCCATCACTTTTAAAGGGGTTTTTATAAAAATAAACTTTTTTTTTATCCAATGGGCTGCGGATTGGTATTTTTATCATTGCAGACCCAGTACATCCCCAAGATTTGGTATCACTTTTTAGCGCTGCACCATATAGGCGATATCAATTACAGCAAGCAATTTTGACACCCAGTTTCCTCCACAGAGGGAGGCACATGAGCTCTGACGATGCGAACTTGTACCAGGATTTAATTTTGCTGAGAGCACCCAAGCCAAACAGACACTCTAGGGATCTTTTACATGCCGTATAATCATACGACATGGCCGCTGTCGATTTTCTGCATCACGAAAATCCACCGACTTGGGCCGGGGTCGAACCCGCAACCTTGATTGCAGAAGGCCAGCGACAAACCAACCACGCCACCCAGCCGGCCTATAACAATAAACTTTGAAAAATTATTTACCCCACTTTAAATAAATACTGTTTTTCTCGTTGTCATTCATTATTTGTTGTTGCTACCTATACTTAAAAGAACCGATTTATTAAGAAAATCAAGACCACTTTATTTTTTGTCCATAATATTCGCGGGAAATCTCCATAATCCACATAAAATGACTGTTATTTTTTTTCCATTCTGCAGAAGTAATTAAGTTATCACAAATTTTACACTCATCTCAATACAACAAACGTAATTTTTTTTACTCATCGCAATACAACATACATATTTATGGGAAATCTTGGTGTTTTCAATCTTTGAAAAATTTTGAAGATACAGAAAATACGTAATCATAACTTCACAATATCTTCATACTTAAATAATTTAGAAATGTGTATTGGTATTTTTTTTACTTGAAACTTGAATAAACAGATGCCTAAGAATCTTTCAATTTCAGGTATTATGCACAGGACACAGCACCAAGTCAGTATATTATTGTAACTTAGAATTATTATTGCACAAAAATAAATGGATAAAGAAAAAGTACCACGTATAAGTGCTCGATGCTCGTCGGCGCCGTCCTATGATAGAGCCTCTGCATATTAATTATTAATTTCCGTGTGTTCGGTGGTAGGGCGGGAAGAACAAAAGTAAATTGCCCTTGCTCTCGAAAATAAAAATAAACTTGATATGGTATTTCGAGAATTTTATTTTTGATTTGTATTTTTACTGCTTTATTTTATTTTATTACTATTTTGATTTTAAGCCTCTTTTTCTGTTTGTTATCTTCAACGGGAAACGGGGGTTCCTGGAACTCAGGGGGCCCTGGGCTGCAGCCCATACGTAGATCCGGCCCTGTACTGAGCCCATCTCAGATTTCATGACCTTAGGCACTGAGCAAGTATTCCAGTCAGGTGCTGATGCGGAAACCCCCAATGGTAAGTTCCCAAGCAAGCTTGGTATTCATTTATCGATCCACTGAAGGGATTTAAGGCTGAGTTGATCTTGCCCATCCCGGGGTTTGAACCCTGGACCTGTGGTGTGGAAGCGCGATACGCTATCACTCAGCCACTGGGCTTTCGTTAATATCTAATGGTACAGGATATAAAACTCTTTATATGCTGTAAAGACAAAGGAGGATCTGGTTGGATCATTTGGGATACACTCTTGACCAACACGCCTGCCCTCTCATTTCCATATATCCTGCAGTGACGGGATACACTTCAATGCAATATGCTATTCTTTCTCTTCCCAATTCTGTATTTTTATCCTATAGGACAGAACCCGGAACCTTTGGGTCCGAAGCCGAGTAACTTAACCACTACACCAAAATGATCACCATGGTGCGGAGGTTGTTACTGGCTTATATAGATTAGATCGCTACACACTCCCCTACCAGAGAGCTGGTTAGGCGAACGATATATTTTTTAGTGGGAGCATTCAGTTTTGTGTGTGTGTTTGCGTCATGTTTATCTGACGATTTTTTTTTCTTGGTTGCTCTCTTGCGTCATATTTATCTGACGAATTTTTTTTTCTTTGGTTGCTCTCTTTCTTTGCGGGTAGATGGCGCCACGACAGATCAGAAGGTTTCGCTTTTCTTAGTTAAGCTAGGGTCACCAAATGGCGTGGCGTGCTTATCCTATAGGACAGAACCCGGAACCTTTGGGTCCGAAGCCGAGTAACTTAACCACTACACCAAAATGTGTTTTTGAACTTGATTGGCTACAAACACGTGGTTTAAAATTATCATGTGATTATGACATCACATGAATTTAGTCCATTGAACAGCATTTAAAGTCTGAAAAACATAAAAATGCCGATCGTGCTGCCGCTTCGAGTTCTTTGATGTTAAACTTTTCCCAAGAAATCGGACGCGCCAATTTTAAAGGATTTGGATATCTCCGCGGCAGAAGGCGTTTGGGCTTATCGCACAATACAAGAAAACTACAGTTTTCGGTCTAATGATTGTGCATCGAAATTAATTCAATCATGTTTCGAACCCAAATTTACATGCGCACGTATGAAATCAGAAGCTATTGTAGTAAATGTTTTGACGCCTACAGCGATGAAAGAATTAAAAGATGATCTTGATAAGTCCAATTGTATTACTATACTAAACGACGCTTCAAACCACGGTAACAAGAAAATATATCCTATTGTAGTGCGCTATTTTCAACCTTACAAGTAAAAAGTGCAAATAAATAGTTTAGATCTCCAAGACCAACCAGGTGAGACTTCTGATATCAATTATTTAAACCAAGTGTTAACAGATAATAATTTGACAGCAAAAGTCGTGGAGATAATGCTAACGTCAATTTTGGAGGCGAGGAACTAACAATGTGTTAACGAAATTACAATCATCTCTGAAAAAGCCATTAATAGATATTGGATGTGGAGTCCATGTTATTTCAAAATGCAATAAAATCTGCTGCAGCGGGCTACCCTTGGATTACGAAAGCATTATTGTGAAGATATATTAATTTTTTTATATTTACACGATTCGAGTTGAAGCTCCAAAGGAATTTTGCGCTGAAACTGAAACGGAATATCAACAAATGCTCGACTATAGCAAAACCAGATGGCTTGCTCTTATGCCTGCCTTGGAAAGGGTTTTAAAAATATATCAGCCATTAAAAAACTACTTTTTGAGTATTGAAAAATGTCCCCTGTTACTAAAAATCTTTTTTGAAGATCCCACATCTGAATTGTGGCTTTATTTTTTACACGCTCAGTCAGCAAGTTTTCATCAAATTGTATTGAAACTTGAAGGTCAGACTGTATCGGCAATTGAAGCTGCAAAAGAAATCAATGAATTAAAAGCCAATTTGACTCAGAAACAGACCAATCAGTTTCTTCCATTTATGGTCGGTCAATTAATGGTGAAATCGAAAGATAATGGTACTGATATAGATGAAGAGTTTGTGAAAAGGATGGCTACAGAATTTTATAAAATAAGCCATGAATATATATATATATATATATCTGAAGCAGTGGACTTGCTTTCTTACTAAAGAAATGGAGATATTTTATTAGGCGGTGTAACGTCGTGGAAATAAATTGAAGGTGTACGCTAAGCTAATTATTAAAGAATGCCTTATTACTGTGATCTAATCAAATGTTTATTTGACGACAACATTCAAAAGATCATTGGATAGAGAAAAAATATTCGTTACAAGTGTTCGTTTGATACAGCCAGCTATTTCTGTTTCATATTGGTGTCTGCCTAGGGGTCCGCTCCTTGCTTCTTTTTCCAGTCACCCGTTGGGTACCGCCTCAGGAGTCTCTCGTCGGTATGGATCCGAAGGGTCACGCCTTGTGCTTCCTTCCTATATCCGTCCCTAACGTCTCGCAGGTCAATCGTCGGAGTCGATCGGGGTCCTCCCCTTCTTCCTTGGTCCATATGCTTCTCTTTTTAGAATCTCTCGTTCGAGTCTGTCCAGGGTCTCTTCCTCCGTCCGCAGGGTTCAGTTACGGGAATCTCTCGTGGTAGTCTATCAGGAGTCTTCTCTGCTCCTTCCTTCGTCAGCAGGCTTCTCTCTTGGGAATCTATCGTGGCAGTCTGTCCGGAGTCCCTTCCTCCGTCCGCAGGGTTCAGTTACGGGAATCTCTCGTGGGAGTCTATCAGGAGTCTCCTTCTTTTTCCGAAGTCCACTCTTTTAAACACTATGGGCGGGTTCACTCCACGCCCCTCATCAATCCCCATTAGCTGGCCTCAGCGTTTTGCACCCGGCACCAACGGTCTTGCACGTCATCCATTCGTGCAAAGATGACAAAAGTCCGGTCCCTCTCAAAGGTTCCCGGCGACAAGGGCCCGGCTGACATCTGGCACTTCAAACACCTCGCCGCCGCCTGCAGAGGCGCCAGCATTCAAGACGTACAATCACTGCCCATGAATAGAAAATAATGCAGCGATGCCCGGTCCATAGTGTCCGCCAGACACACCGTCGCCGACGGTCCAGCTGTCTGATACAACACAATACCACCAATGCCACGTGTTCCCCGGCTGTGGATACGTTTATGAATAGAGGCGCTTTCTCCATTGTGACGACGTCACAGCGGATTTAAAAAAAAGGTCCCGGCATGGGAAAGACGTTCAAAAATCTCCGTATGTATTAATTAAAAAGGAATATATTGACTGTAATAAAGATACAGAAGTTTTTGACTAATTTTCCTTAATTTCTAACTACATTACATCAAAAAAGTAACCGAATGGAATAATCTAAATGTTTCCACGGAAACTCGTTGGGTGGAAGTATTCAAACACTTTCACGCCAACAATCTATAGCATGAAAACTTTTCTATTTTAATTGAATATATTTTATGTTTGCCTGCTACAAATGGCTCCAGTAGAAAGAGTATTTTCTATAATGAACAAATTGTGGACATCTGAGAAGATACAGTTACAAATTTCAGTTCTAAAGGCGATGTTGATAATTAAGGTGAATATAAAAAAAACGTGCCAAGAGTTTCATTCTTACTTAAAATTTTCACCAGCTATATATTAAAGCAAATTTGTTCCTTTGATAAATATAAATATAACTAAACATTTTGGGTACATTTTTAATTCGTAACTTTAAGCTATAACTAACTTTTCTGAATAAATAACATTAAAAAAGTGTTTTTTGTTCATTGTGTACCTGTTAATTGACCTAAATAAACCAATGTCCCATTTTAAGTCAAAGAATAAATGGTCACGTTATGTATGGTTGAATATATTGATCAATAATCTCACTCCTGTAGAATTCCTCCATGGGTTACATACAGGTCAATGTAACCATCGAGAGAGATCTCTGCCCAAACCATAATTCCACCACCTCTGTAATTTGCGTCTTTCAACATTGTTGGATTGGTTGTATCTGGTACACACGTTGTTGCCTCCAGATCAGCAAACACCCTGAATCGCTTTTCAGTGTAAACCTGGGCTCCTCTGAGAAGAGTACAGCAGAAGTTCACTGCTGTCTGGCCCAGGAAATGTATTCGATATAAAGGGGCACATCTCTGTCGGTAACTCGGGGGAACCACAATTAGCTGGTCGTTTTGCATAGGAACGTACTGTGAAGGTGTTTTTGCATCACTATAACGAAATATTCCAACTCCAGATACGACAAAATGATCTTTACGAGCTGAGGCCTCGTAGTGCTTCTCATTCAGCCTGAAAGAACTAGAAAGCAGCCTCCCGCAGAGATGTTGTAACTCGTTATTTACCAAGAATATATCTTCTAGATACATAGTTTTTAAATTCTCTCATTCTGGCTGCGGTATTTATATTAAGTCCCGAAACTTTTCCAGTCACACTAAACTGAGAAACTCTGATGGTTGCTCTGTCTCTCGCAGTAAACTCATTGCAATTGATACAGACCTTAAAGAGGCACTCGCAATTCCTGGTTCGAACAGCATCTGAATATTATCTGACAATCGTAGTGCCATCCAACATCTTCTAACTGGCATAAGGTGGGTGATAACACAAGATTGGCTATATTTTGGAGAAACTAAAACGTTTTTCATCTTCTCACGAGATCCATCTACAATGGGTTCCTTCGCACGTTGACGTCGTGA
>BMAO01024599.1:0-27190 GCA_019973975.1 Trichonephila clavata
TTTATAAACAGTACTTATAACTCTCATCGCAACGATATTGGCGACATTATATGAAAGGAAGCATATGGTTGCCAATTCAGTGAGTACGACACTTAAGGAATCAAGGTTGGCAACTTGGCAAATTATCTTGAACGTTGACATTGTTGCGATAGTACACAAGTATCATATAAACATATATAATTATATAAATATAATCTACATAAGCAATTTATGTATAAATATTTTTAAATAATTAGAATAATTGGCATTTCAATCGTATATACTCATACAAATTTATAAGTATACATAATTATTTAAACATTGCTCTTTATAGAAAATGAATGAAATAAACAAATTCACCGATGGATAGGCACGAAAAAGAGAACTACTTAACGCCCATATAAGAAACCGTCGTAAAAGAAAATGCACTTATTCCGAACAATTGGATTCTCTTGCCCAGAATAAATCAGAAGTTTTCACTTCTATCGCATGGTCATAAGCCCACGCACAAATTTTTATCCTAAAATTAAATATCCTAAAATTGAATATACACTTATAGCATGAGAGGATTACATATTCACTCATGCACTGAAAATAATATATATATCAAGATATAATGAAATACTGCAATAACTTCATCTCATAAAATTTTATTTTTTTCTCCTGAAATCCCTAAACACTATTTAATTAAATTTATATTAAATTAAATTAGTTTCTATAAATAACATTGGAATTATGCTTTCAGTTTGACAGCTCATGGTTCTATTCTAGTTTATTCAGTAGTTTACAGTTCCAAACTAAGAAAATTGTTTTTTGCAAACAATAAAACTAAATATAGTCTTCACATTTTCTCAATACACATCTAATTATTATTTTTTATTTTAAGGCATATGTGAATATAAATATAATTCCTTAAAAAATATTCTCCAATTTACATTTCTAAAACAATTATACATTTTTTTAATAGAATGATATTTAGATTAGTTAATTACTTAAATTTTGCTATTCTGTAATTTTGTGATGTGGGAGTTTTAGGGAATTTAAACTCATTAACTTGAATTCTGAATCTGTTTTCATAAATGATATCGGATTCGCTTTCAACATATTGAATTGGCGAATTACAATTTTTAGTATATTAAAACTCTTAAATTTTTATTTTGCTTTAATACACATTGAAATTTTGGCTCTTGCCTTGTGTATTTTATTTTATATTACGAATGGAATTAAAAAAATTTATAACTATGTTTTTAATTTAAGTTTGCGCCATTTCATAATACATTCTTTATTTCTCTTTTATACCATTTTTTTTCTTTCTTTTTTTAAACTTTTGTAACTTTTTTTGGAGATTTCTACTTACATATTGGCCTATCAAATTGTATAAGCTAAATTTCAAACAATGCAAAATGTTCAATAAATGTTTTAAGTCGCTTTTTTTAAAAAAAGAGATTCCTTAATACTAATTTAAAGTGCTTTATAAATATATTTAATAAAAATAATAATTTATATTCATAACTTTATAAAATTTTGAAATAATTTGGAGAAAACAATTCGTAGGTTCCAAAAATATGCTGTAAACTTGAAAACTCAAATTATTTAGAATTATTTAAAACTTAGTTGTTAATAATAATGTTAATACAAAACATGCAGATAAATTATTTCAGAAAATTGTATGCTGTATTTATTCTCCTTCAACCAAATCTTATCAATAAATTTTCATTCGTATGGTCTAATGTGATAAAAGTGTCATTAAACCTCTATTATATATTTAAATAGAAAAATTAAAGCTATCCAGGATGAAAATACATCTGAATATATATATATATATATTAAAATTGCTATTGAAATTATATTTTCAATTTGCTTTGAAGAGAATAGCAATATAATTTATAAATTCTATTTGATAGCCTAATAAAGGTGCTCTCGACTATTTTATGCGATTTGAGACGACATGGTTCCCAAAACAAATCATCAAACTACTGGTATTTTTTTATCAGATTATATGATACCTCGAATACCTCAAAATGCCTCAAAAATACCAGCTAAATTTCAAAGATTTACCTGCATTTTTTATGGAACAATTTTTGATACTGGACAGCAGACTAAATAAAACTGCTACGCCCACTTTTCAAATCATCTGCTAGAAATGTGCCTGATAAAATATGAATTATTTTTTTTTACCACGCGCAAATGAGACTAACAATTGTAGAATTACATATGGACTAACAAATCATTTCAAGAAAGAATTCTGCAATTCATGCAAAAATGATAGTTTATGTATTGCTTATTGAAGAGCAAATGGATTTGGTCAAGATTTAAAAGTTGTGTGAGCTTTTTATGATATTATTATGAATGAAATATAACTTGAAAAAGGATTCTCCCAAAGCACAAATAAAAAATCTCATTTTGATAACACAGATAATTAAAAATCTAATTCGCAAGAACAGCAAAACTCTCCCATTTTTATATATTTGTTTTCGGTGATATATATGTATCCCCCATGTATGTGAAATTCAACACAATTACTATTAAAATATTTATTTAAACAAATACACAGATGCAATTCTTCGATTTTGATATATTTTACCTATAAATTGTTATTTTATTTTACTTCCATTCGTGTACAATATTTAACATAAGATCATGGAAATAAAAAATAAAGTCATAAACATCTTTTGTACATGTTGTACATTATTTAAGTTGTAAAACTGAGCATATGGAATTAGCACTGAGGGTGTGTATCTCTATTTTTATCTTTATTAAGGTAAAATTTTATGAAATATTGATCTTGGATTTGGTTTCTTCTATATATTCATTTTGGTAAGCAGTCTTATATACGTTAACTAATTAACATTTCATAAACGTTTCAGACTATTCGATGAATATTATATGATGCTATATTCATGGAATGAAAACTTCAGACTGATATTTCTCTTTGTTGAATTTTTTTTTGATCATATACTATCCTTCAAAACTCTAAGGCTTTTATTGATAATTGAAATAGGGATGTGAATTATTTATAAATGTTCTAAAATGTATGTTTATTAAAACCTGTGTATGGAATTAGCTCTAAGATGCGAAGTCTTTTTTTAAATAAATTCAAAACCAAATTTATTGCTTTTTTGAGAATTTTTGTATGTTACACAACGAAAAAAATAATATAAAATTAATGGGCAGCACTATAAGAAAATCTCATACACAGTTTTATGTAGTATATTATAAGGTATATACTTTGAAAAAATGTTTTGAAAGAAAATATACATATTTAAAAAAGCCTTAAAAAAATGCTAAAAGAAAACTTTACAAAATTTAAATTTTACAAACATTTTGCAATAAATTTGAAATGTTTTACATGGAATTATTACTTAATAATAACTTTTTTAAATACAATTAAAGCCAAATTTCAAAATTAAAAAGAAAAAAAAATTGTAAAGATGGTATCCAGTCGCCTTAAAGAAATTAGTCAAAATACTATTTTTTAAAATATGTCGCTTTACAGAGCTCTAGAGCATAGGTTCCCAACCTTTTTTGAACTGGCGCCCCCTTTTCTAGTGAATATTTCGATACCGCCCCCTCCCACTCTACAGAAATAAGAGTGTACATAATACATGGTGAAAACAAGAGTTAAATTTTAAAAAATATTCTATTACTAATAGAATATATTTTTTAATTTAAGTTTTTCTGAAGCCCCAATTTTTTTTACTTGCGAATCTGAAGTAGCTTTTGCCACAAATGTATTTAAATGTGTATTATTAAAGATTTTAGTCATAGATAGGGTATTGTTGGAATTGAAACAATACTGAATTTCCTCTTCACTTAAAAGAATAGAATAAAATTTTAGCTTGCCTGTTATAAATACAGGCAAGGGTTCTGATGATACGAAGTAATTCATAGTAAGCTATTGCTTTCAATATAAATATAAATTGATAGTTTAAGCCTTTAAAGAATCCCATGTTAATTCCTGGTTAGCATGTTTAATTATGTTTCGTGGATAATATACGCAATGAAATGCAGTGGACGAAACATTTTCCCTACTGCTCACAGACAAAGACAACTCTTGCCCTACAGAAATTAAAATGCACTATATCATTCGATTTAATGTAGTTCTGATTGTCATCCAACTCCCGAACTACCGAAATAGGGGAATTTTCGTACATGTGATTTAGAAATGATTTAAGTACATGCAATCAACATAATAAACAGTATTAAAGTTTACTTTTGTTAGTACATAATCAGTGTTTTTTCAGTCTTTTTAGACTATATTTGGTTAATCTACCCAAGCTCCTCCGTGCCATTTCAACGCCCCCTAATTTTCTCTGGGTCCTTTTCTGCCCCCCTGAAAGCCTCAAACGCCCACAAGGGGGCGTTATCGCCTACGTTGAGAACCTATGCTCTAGAGATTCAATGATTTCGATAATCATTTAGTAAATGCATTCCTTATAAAAATAATAATCATCCCAAAATTAACATAGAGATGAAAACAAGATATCAATCATTGGCATGGCCAAGTAATTTTAGCGCGTTTTTCACATGTTGTATTTTACAATAATGCAACTATTGAACTTTTTACTAAGAGAAAGTAGTACTGTACCTACTACTATTGAGCTGAAAAAAATAATGACATAAATATGTATCAGAACTATAAAAAAGCAAAAACTAGCGAAATTCAGGAAAATTCGGGAAAGCTATGGGAAAATTTAAATATGATTCGGCTCATCTAGGGCACAAATGCGACCAAATGCCGAAAACCCGATGTCAATTGGTTGCTTATTGGCTGAGAAAAAGGTACGACAAAATACGGAACGAAGACGAAATTTGCGTCCTAATAGCGCTTTTGTTCGTTTACGTGAAAAACGCGCTAAAAATTCTATACGTTATAAATTGTAAAATATATGCGTACAATTTATTTCATATTTATTTCAATATAATACTTTTTTAAAAAAAATGTACTTCTAAATTATATGAAGAAAACAAAGCACACTTTTATTTAATTAAACACATCAAACTTTATGCAAAACTATTTGAAAAGGCCAACGAAGTTAAACTATTTCATGTCCTTTATTATATTGTTAAATTTTGGAAGTAAATTTTCAAAAAAAAAAAATTCATTGATTCGAAATGGAGATAAGCGTAAAATCTTTCCTTTGTTATATTAATGGGTTTAACACTTTACACCATCGCTCATGTTTCCCGTTTCACATTGTTAGTAGGCTACAAAGTCCAAGTGCTTAATCAAATTACAATCCTTTTGATATATGACGGTTACAGTATTACTATAGAACACTCAAGCCTTCGTCTTTCTGTCCAAATGTATATTACGCCCCTCTTTTCAGCTGGTCAGTCATCATGGTAACTCAATATCTTCTCTTTACACATGTAAATGTGAGCTAAGAATTGTCCATTAGGGAGAATCGTTTCCATGGAAATGGCTAGATGAGATTTAAAGATTTTGGCAGAATGCTTTTACTTGGAAATGGGAAAGGGAGTTTCTGAAACAAATTTCCTACCCCAATTGTGTATTTCTCAAATGAATTCTTTTGTAATGTTAAGAATATTATGAATTTTCCTACCTAAGAGTGTAATTATGATTTGTATTGTGACCACTGGCATCAAATAATATAGTTATTTAGTTAGCACGAAGGTGCTTGTTAATCCAAAATTTCTAAGATTATTTAAAAATATGTGACTAAGGTATCATTTCAAATGTCAAGAATAAATTTTATTTTTAAATCTGAAAGAACAGAGATCTCTGTATATATATATATATGTTTTAAATTTGGTACAAGGATATTTACTTTCATTTTTTCTACGTTATTGCTATCTTATATTTCTTCTCTATTTTTTTCTTAGAAAACATTTCTGTATTAGAAAAAGTTTCCAAGTAAATACCTTTTTACAGTATCATTTTCTAAAAAATGCCTTTTAAAAGAGTTATTCAATTATTCCTCTTACAATCTCAAAATTAATCTTATATTAATTGTCCAATATCATACAAAATAATTCAGAAGATAGCTTAAAAAATTACTAAAACTGTAAACATAAGTGTATTTATTTAATAAAAAACTAACTGATGCAATTATTCTCAACATATATATAAACAAGTTAATAAGTTTCTATATAAAATTATTAGAACACTATTAATTATTGCATTTATTTATTATTGTATTAATTATTATTATTTATTTATTATTGTATTAATTATTATTATTTATTTTTGTATTATTTATTGTTATTTATTATTGTATTAATTATTATTATTTATTTTGTATTATTTATTGTTATTTATTATTGTATTATTTATTATTATTTTGTATTATTTATTGTTATTTATTATTGTATTATTTATTGTTATTTAATATTGTATTAATTATTATTATTATTATTTATTGTATTATTTACTGTTATTTATTATTGCATTAATTATTATTTATTATTGTATTAGTTGTTATTTATTATTGTATTAATTATTATTTATGTATTATTTATTATTATTTATTATTGTATTGTACTTATTAACCATATTTCTTCTTCAGTGACTCAACAGCTCCTGGGTGAGCCCTGGCCTTAACCAGAAGTTTTCTCCAGACATCTCTACTTTTGGCAACTGTTTTCCAGTTTTTGACCTTTAAATTATTTAGGTATTTTTCGACACTGTTTCTCAATCCAACTTAACGGGGGACTGCCCCGAGGTCTATTTCCCGTGGGCTTGCAGCAGCGATCTTCATTCATTCTAGCCAGATGATCAGCCCATTTAAGTCTCTGCAATTTGACAAATTTTACAATATCAGGTTGTTTGTAAATTTTGTAGAGTTCTAAGTTAGATCTTCTCCATGATTTATTCACTTGGATCCCACCAAGAATGCAGCGTAAGATCTTTGTCTGGAAATTTCCCAAAGCTTCCTCATCACGTATAATCAATGGCCAAGTCTCTGGTGCATAAGTCAGGATAGATCTTAGAAGCTTTTTGTAAAGAAGCAATTTAGCTCTTTAATTACCGAAAAATGGACTTTAAATAGCTCTTCAAGTCATAAAAACATCTATTTGCAGCAATGATTCTTTTATGAATTTCTGGGGTCAGCTTATTTTTATTATTTATCTTAGTTCCCAAATAAGTAACACTGTTAACTTTTTCAAAGATTTAATCGCTAATTTCTAGATGACTAAGTTGTACATCGGATTTTAAACAAGGTAAATGTTTAGTTTTATTCTCACATTTACAGACAAGTTATATAATTCTTTTAGAACTTTGTTCTAATGACATAAAAGCATATTTAAGAGCTGGTGCTGTTCGGGCAATAATGCAAATGTCATCAGCATAAGCCAGTATTTATTCACCATATTTACCTATGCAAAAATATATATGCATCACCTGATTGAAAAGGACCATTAAAAATACACTTAACACTAATAATAGAATTATTGAACATTTCCCCCGAAAATTTATGAATTTAAGATTATTAATTTTATCATTATTCCACGGGATCCACGCGATGTTAAATTTAATGAAGCTGTCCGTACAGGATTTTGACAGACATGTAGTTTATTCCACTATTTTAGTAAAGGATTATCTAATCTATTGAAGACAAATGTTATAAAAATGGGCTAAATAATTCTGAAATAAAAATAATAATGAAATATGGACAGTTTCAAGATATATTAAGCGTGCAAGTAATGTTCAACTTTACCCCAATCATTTTGTTGGTTCAATTCCCGAGTAATATTCATTTTTATCCGGAATAAAAAACAATGCCATTTCTAAGAGTTTGACAAACGGGGAAAAAATATTCAATACATTACGAAAAAAAATATTTGAAATTTCTTTAGAGGACTAAGAATTTCCATTTATAAAGCTATTTGAGAAATTATATTTTTAGTAATAAAACAAGCATTACTGCAGTGGAAACTTCAAATTTTTCTTTCTGATCTGCATACTATTAAGATTTCCCCCTTAATTTAGATGTATAGAGTTGAGATGAAGTTGAAAAATCTCTTTAATAGATGCATGGATAAAGGATATAGAGGAGAGTGGAGTGGAAAGGTTGGTCAATCATTGCTGCAGTTTAGATATTCATCTTATGGGCAGAACGTTGTAAATATGAGAAAAGATCCCAAGAGTTCATTTTTAAAAAAAGACATTGATGGAAAACTGTATTTTTTGCAAAATTGATATTTTATTTTAATAATTAATTATATTGATTATCTAAAATAAATATATAATTTTTAAAAGACAAAGTTAAACTGAAATATAGTTATTTGGTCGAAACTTATTAAAATTCTACAATTTCTTACGTTAGAAATTTACACAGGAATGCGCTTTATATTTTTTATTTTCTTAAGAGATTGTTTTAAGAGATTATAGTTATAATTCAAAATTAAGAAAAATAATAATCCATCTTTTTGAAAGAAGTATTGTTTGATGAAATCAAAAAAATAAATAAAACAAAATAAGAAAAATTTAAATATAATAAGAGGATTACTTTTTATATAAAAGTTATAAGTTAATGAATTTCTTTCAGAAATCACGAATATCCTAAATAAATCTTTCACTTTATAATTTCTCAAATAGCATTTAAGTACTGCTAACATTATTAGGAAATTTAAATATATATATATGACAGTTAGAAATTTCTTTACCTGGATCATTATTTAGATGGTTGATGTAATATGGTTGGTAGTGATGAGACAGCCTTGTTGACAGATAATCCTTGTTTATTTAACAATCAGACACTTGAACAATCCGCACACACAAACAAATATGGACGACACAAAGCAGAAATAAGACATACATGTGTACTACATTGAGACTAAGACAAAAAGAGAAGGATTTTCCTGAATCTCGTGGTTTTGTATATAGTGGTATGTAGTATAAGTATATAGTATAAGTTCCAAACTAATGACCTCCGTGGATAAAAGTTTGTTGGTGGAAAGATATCATTCCGCAGATTCTAATGTAATTTTATTTTAAAAACGCAACAGTTAATTTTCAAGAGACATGGTTACAATTATCTCTTTATGTGGGTAAGATAATTATTTATTCACGCGCTAGTCCTGAAAACCAGGACCATTACAAATTAAAAAGTTGTTTAGATGAAATTAAAGAGAATTATATATATGTGTATAATTGTGTAGAAAATTCTTGCTGAATATAGTGATTTTCTTTTTGGCATTTCTCATGTTTATGTTGCCATTTCTCATGTTTATGTTGCCATTTTTAATTCAGAAGTTCATATGATGATTAAAATATTCCACATTTTCTACCAATATTAGTCCGTTGTTCCCGTTAAAATAAATTGAATTTTCTTGTGACAAGGACCATGCAAAAAATAAAAATAATTAATTCATGGAATCTACAATAGTATTACTTACCTCACTTTCTTTTTTGATTCTGAGTAGAAAGAGATGGAAAATCTGAAACTTATATTAAAGTATTTTTTGTTTTTGCAAATACTTTGAATTTTTATTATCCTCATTCATGTGTTTTAAATTTCCAACTAATTATTTCCATGCACATATAATTAATTATTCTTCAATATTCAACATTAATTCCAGCTATTGGGACTATGAAACCATTTTGAAAATAGTAATTTTTCTATGTTTAAAAACCAGTTATTTTATAAGTGAAAAGGTTTCTAATACTTTTATTTTAAAAAGGCATTCAGAACCTATGCATAAAATAAATAAAGTAACAAATATTTATTATTCAGTTAGTATTAGAATTAATAAAGAAATGTAGATTGCTAGGTAGGAAAAAAAATAGTATCATATTCAGTAATTTCTCCAGAGGTTAGTACAGGAAATTTGAAAAATTGGAGTCTTGTTTCCATAGAAATGATAAGATTATATCTTCTTTAAAACAGATAATTTTTTATGTGAAGAAGAGATTTCATCTACAATTCATAAGCTGGAAATTGAATTTAAATATTTGTTTTAGTGTAACAGCAAATAATTTATTGAAATATTAGTATGAAACAATTTCTTTTAAAAAGTAATATTATTCAATTATTATTTCAATAATATTTAGATAGTAGAACAAATATAACCTGTAAAATTAAACAACAAATCACTAACATATGATACGATGACAAATATTTTCAATTATTTTTTTTTCAGAAGACTTACTTTCTGTTAAATATATTCAGTTAGATGTTAAGTTCTCAAGATTTTTGTTTCTCAAATAAATAATTTTTACTACGATGTTCTATTAAAATTGATTTTGATAGAATTAAATATTCTAAATACTTAGGCATGCTTACTGTAACAATGGATGCAAAATTTTCTATGCAATAATTTTGAGAATACTTCTTAATGTAACTCTAAGCGTCTAATATAAGTACTGCTCTATAAAACGGTTCATAAAATGACAGATTGGTTGGTTATTCACGGCTAAAGTAGTATTCTGGAGTTATATAATGTTTTTTTGCAACACAAAATTTCAGTTTTTATTTGTAGATTTTTTGCTCAAGACATTCAAATTTTTCGTTTAGTTAGAAATGAAACATTTTGCACAATTTTTTTCCCTTTTTACTTTGTACAAATTTTTGGAACAAAGTATTAAAATGCAATTGATTATACTATTAAAACGCAATAGAAAATAAATTTCAGTTAATTGAACTTAAAACTTATTTCTGTATTACTGCTGACCCGGCATTTAAAATAATTTCCATAACTACGTCTGCAAAGAACGAGGCCTTTTTTAAAATAATACAGATAAAATGGTCGGTACTTACATATTATTGTAACCGTATTGGCTCATTATATGAAAGGAAATACATGGTTGGCAATTTAGCGAGTATGACACATGGAAAATCAGGGTTACCAACTTGGCAAGTGATCTTCAACGTTGGTATTTTTTCGATAGTACGTAAATACCAAATGGTCTAACCTAGGTGTAGCCAACCCAAATGACCTTGCGGGCCACTTCGGTAAAACATTATAATCACGCGGACACCATATAAAAATACATATCTTTATATTAGATTTAGACCCATTAGAAGCATTTATTGGAGTGAAAATTTTAAACAGAATGAACTATTACTATTATTTTCAATATTTTGCATGTATACAGACATATAAAATATAAGAATTATAATGTAATGATCAAATATTGTTTAATTTAATAATATAATAAAAAATTTGTTTCTCAGTTCTTTCACTTAGTTTTTGCAAGTCGATCTCAATCCGTGAATTTGCACATCGCAGTTGATGTTATAGTCCTTCGTCCGATAAGTTTGAGCGCGATTTATGTTTGATAAATTTCGTTTTCTAAAAGAACGATTTACGGGTTAAATTAAAAAAATGTTACAGAGAGAAATAAAAAAAAAGCGTGATGCTGCGAGGTATCGCTGCAACGCAGTACTGTCCACTTCTAAGTATCTATAAAAACAGAAGTAACGTAAGGAAATAAAAACAACTATTTTATTTATTTGTAACAAAACACTGCACTAAAAAGAAAATATTGCATAAAAGTTTGTAAACTTGTAAATAATCTCGCGGGCCGCGGTTTGATCACCCCTGGTCCAAGCATTTAAATAAAAATAAATTTTCTAAATAGGAAGAAATAAATGTATATGTGTAAATGTCTATCTACTCTTACAACTCCTATTCGGAATTAGGAGAACCGTAACATATTATTCATTTCAAATAATGAAACTTAAGCAAAAAAAAATATTTAATAAAATAAAGTAATGGTAAAATACGGCGTTGAAATACCCTTCTGAAATCACGTAAAGCTTATAAAAGTTTGGTTAAATGTTAATATGTAATAGGCTATAAACTTTATGTTAAAAATTCTGAAAGACAATTTATTATCTCATGTTTTCCTGATGAAAAGTTGACAACGTATGATCGATGAGTTTTTTTACGAAAGCTATTTAATCTCATTACATTCCAGGATTTGATCTTCTGGAAAACCGAACTCTCGGGAAACAACTCGGAATAATTAATTGGGCTTTGAAGCAGTTCTGTATTAATTCCCGTTCTATTCATATTTCTGTAAAAGCATTGATTGTTATTTTATGAGTGCTTTAATTGTCAGGCTTTCTGTTTCTGCAATGAGTTATTAATGTATCAATGATCGTATTATTGTATTGCTGCATTTTATGGTAAGCAGTTTATGAGAGTTTTTAGCTATTTGATATGATTTCGACATGAAAAACTAATAAGATATTAGAAAACGTTATTACTAGCATTCATTATAAACTATTTTTTTTAAAAAAAATGTTTGATATAAATATTGAAACAAACATTTCTTTATACGCTAGCGTCAGAAATTCTTTTTATAATTTTTTTTAATTCAATTTGTTCTGTTTATCATAAATAAAAAAATAATTTATATATTTATGTATTTTCTTTTCTTTAATATGGTTTAATTTTGAATTAATGTATTACCCTCTATTTTACCAATTCGTGCTACGTTATATATTTCTAGACTGAAATCGAAAAGCTCAAATTGATTTTATAAGTTATATTACTTAAACATAAAAAAAAAACCTATATCCAAAAATTGAACCATTTTTGTTTTGTTTAATGATAGATTTCAAAATTTCTGTTTCACAAAATTACAAATAATTAAAAAAAAATTCTGTATTAATTTTTTTTTTGTTGAAAATGTAAGGATTTTAATAGTATTTATATTTTGATCATAAAAATCGGGTTTTAACCTTTAATTCTTTTCCTATCCAGAACATCGGCTCATTCACCACAGCGCCCAAGGTCATGAAAGCTGAGATAAGCACAGTAGGCTTTGGTTCTCTATGGGCTGTTGCGCCACTGAGTTTAGTTTAGTTAAAATATATATATTATTGTGTAATGTCGCATATTCAATTTGAAAAAAAAACCTGTTATTATATTTATATTTAATTCGAGTCCTTACAAGAAAATTTAAATTGTCAAAAACAAAATTAATTAAAACACTGCCTGTATTCGCAGATGGTTAAAAATACTCTTCGCAATATTTCCCCTTTTAGAAGAGACACACATTTCCACATTTTAGAAGAGATTATAAATTCACTAAAGTATTTTCTTAACATAAAAAAGGATAGGAAGGCATTTTAGACTATTTGAAAATAGAACTTTATATATCAGTGAAATAGTTTCTTAGAAGTAATTTATTTATAATTAAAGAGCTCGTAGTGTATGTACTCTTTCATTTTTAGAAGACGTTTTTTTGAAACATTTATATTTAAAATCCCAAAAACTTGATATCTACATAAGAAGACAGATAACTCTGATTTGAGAGTTGCCCTCTTTTCTTAATGAGATTCATATTTTCTTCCTTAAACTAATTCAGAAAAGAAAGATTTTTTTTAAAAAAAAAATAAATTTATGACTTTTTAGAAAGAAATTAGTGAATAGAGCTTTTGGAATGTTCTTTAACATACAAACGCTTGTGTGCTTCGAAATTCAATAACAAGATAAATAGCTTAGTTAAAATAAAATATGTTTTGAGCACGATATTTTTTCATACTAGAATTATATCAAATGCCTTATTAAAAAAAGGTACAAAACTTTTAATGACATTAAATTTGTAATTAACATTGCCAGGAAAAATTGCAATGAGATGTTAAAGTATTAGACCATCAGACAACATAAAACAACTATTAAGAGCACTACAAATTATGTTTATTTTAAAATGAAATATCTAATCTCTTTAAATTTGTGAATATTAGCAGAATTGTAAAATTATTTAAAGTAAAATGATTTCTTTGCTTAGTAATTTAAAATTTTTATAGAATTAGGATTTAACTAAAAGTAAATTTTTTTTCTTTTCTGCTTTTCTCTATTTAGGAAGAGAATTATTTAACTAATATTTTAGTAATATACAAGCAAAATTCTCTAAAAACTGCAAACTTTTTCTTAGAAATTTAGTAGTCTTTTGTATAACTTTGAGAGGAAAAAAGAACTTATAAATATCGCACAAAATTTGCTTTGGATTACTATAAACTCATTTGTCAAATCACTTGTCTATTCCCCTTTAAACCCCAATAGCAACAGAAAAACTGCATTAAAGTCAAGATATAAAACTTTTTGTTTCCTAGTTAATCATTCATATACGAGAATTTTTGAAAGGAGTAAGGCATCATCACAACAGATTATATGCTTGTTATTCTTTTAGATTCAAATAAATAGTCTGAATAACATTCAAACAATTGAAATTTTAAAGTAGAACAACTCTCTTGACGAAGATAATTTTAATTCCTACATTTTGAATTTAAGTATTGCTTTAAATATAAATACTATTTGAATTACGAAAAAAAAATTTGAATATAAAGAAATTAACTTTCAGAAGAATTGTGGTAATCAAAAGGAACAACTCTTGAACATACTAATTGAGTTGAATGACTAAAAAAATAATCACATGAAATTTCTCGGTACTTACGTATTATTGCAACCTATTGGGGACATTATATGAAACGAAGCACATGATTGCCAATTCAGTGAATACAACACATGCGAAATTGAGGTTGCCAACTTGGTGAATTATCTTGGATGTTGGTAATTGTTGCGATAATACATAAGACCAATTTTTCTAGTTTATTTTAAATAATTGCTTATTTTGCTTTTTGAATCCATACTCTTTGCTCGCGATGTCTCTTTGATTTCTTTTTTGCTCGTGGATTTCAACATAAGACTACAACTTAAAATTTTTTATTGGATAATTGTATAAACTGGTAAAATTGATTTTTATTAGGATGTGGTTAAATCTTGATAAAAAATTAATTGAACAATTAAAACTAAATCAATCAAACAAAACAAGTAATCAAATTAATGTATTAATCAAACAAACAAAATATTATCTTGGTTTTTTGGAAGTTTTTAATAACTTCTACGAAACAATATAACCTTAACGAATAAAGAAATCACTCAAAGCTACGGCTAACGACAGGCTTACAATCTAGCCCGATGCCCTGATGAATTTCGTGGGCCTCGATCTGACTACGTCAGACAGGTGGTATTAGTAACAACAACAAAAAAGTAAAATTTTTAACTTAATTATTTTGAGAAGTGGAATTTTTTAACTCTAGAGAAGAAAAGGTTAAAACTGTGTGTGTTATTTTTAGTATAGAAAAAGTATAATTAATAAAAGTTAATAAGTTATTTTTAGTATATTAAATGTTTAGTATAAAGTGTTTCGTGAAGAATTTTGGTTTTGTTCTAAACAAAATCTTTAATGAAATAAAAATGTTTTAAAAGTAAACAGTGGCATTGGAGAAACACATTTACTTTAAAAGGAAAAGATGTAAAATAGACGCGTACGCATGCAATTCATAATGCAACACACACTTTCTAACATAATAAAATAATTACTAAGCCAACTAAAGAAAATAAAGAGGAAAATATATTTTTATTTTTGGAATTTATTAAGAAATCTATGGTCCTTGAAACTTTGCTATGCTTAAAGAAATTCTTTCGAAAGTAATTTTAATTTTTTAGTCATAATTATTGAAATGTCAAAAACCGGTAATATATGCAATTTTTTGCTCATGAGATTTATGAATGCACAATTATAATGAGGTAAAATAAGCTAAGTTTTACATTTCACAAGCAAGATCCCACATAACCATGCTCCACTTCATATAATTAATAAATGAATAATTATTATCAATCATTAATTATGTTATCCTGTAATTTGTAATCTTTGTATTTAACCAATAGATTTTTCCATAAAAATTAAACATGCATCCATATTTTTTAGGTATTTAAAATTTAATTTTGGTTAAAAACTTTAAAATAATCTGAAGCTCTTAAATTTATGGAACCGTAATTGCGAACTTAATGTGTCTTATGCTTCTTCTTATTAAAATTGTTCTAAAGGAGAAAGAGGAAACGGAAGAGAGTAAGCCATGTTAGAAACATGGCTTCAGATATTTTTTGCTTAAACCTTAATTTTAGATTGCAATAATTCGAAATTTATCTTCTAACCTAAGTACAAAGTTTTTTGTTTGAATGATATAACATTATTACATATGCACTGTTAAGCAAAATTTAAGGTACAACGTCTTTTGAAGGTCGCCATTAAAAAAAGGGCAGCAACTATGAATTTCATTGCTTATATGAATAATAATCATGCAATTTGAGAAAAATTGTAGAAAAAAAAACGATACCCGCAACTTTTATTTTAAAGAAACAGATATTTAAGTCGAAATTAGAGAAAATGTGGTAAAATCAAACTTACGTAGCATAGTGTACACGCCATCTATTTGATTGTTGACCGTTAGCAGTTGTTGGTAATTTAGTTGACTATATCCAGTAGAGTCTAGAAATAACTTTGGAAAAGTTATTCACTCAATTCATCTAGGTGGAAGACATTGATATCAAAGGAAAAGAGCTTGTCACAAGCTGATGCTGCTAGAGCGTCTGAAGTGGTCACTTAATGGGACCCACCAACTGCAGAATCAATTGGAATTTGAAGACTATATATCTAGAAAAAATGTTCTAAGCCAAACACCACGTAGGAAACTGTTTTCTAGTTCTTTCAGACAGAATGAGAAGAAGCACTACGATGCGTCCAGCTCATTTGTCGTATCGGGAACACGAAGCTACGTTAAAATGGTGCAAAAACACCTTCACAATGCAAGTTATGCAAAATGAATTATTATATGCTTTCCCCCAAACCATCGACATCTGATGGATAATAATGCAAAAAATCACCGAGCTATGATTGTTGAGGATTATTCTGTGGAATCATAGTTTATAATGAATGGAATAGCTAGCTCTATCTTCGGACCTGAATCCAAAAAAGCATATTTTGGGCTACCTTGGTAGTTACGTTGTTGTTTTAAGTCTGACTACAAAGTCCTATCA
This sequence comes from Trichonephila clavata, assembly GCA_019973975.1. Classification (NCBI taxonomy): domain Eukaryota; kingdom Metazoa; phylum Arthropoda; class Arachnida; order Araneae; family Nephilidae; genus Trichonephila; species Trichonephila clavata. The sequence goes on from BMAO01024599.1 coordinate 16,780, forward strand.
TTAGATGGAACAAAGGTTACTTCATATTTGATCATCGCTTCTCATTTTGGTATCCGATAACTCAATTGGTAGCATAGAAATGTCGAAGCCCCTAATACATTGCATTTAGGAGTGGATGTATTTCTTTTTATAACGCATTTTTTAAAGCTTCCAAGCCATCTTTCTTTATAAGTGCTTTGCTTTTATAATGAATTTTTCTTTCAACAATACATTTTTTATTGTAAAGTAAGTTTTATTTTGAACTTATGAAAATTTATGAATTAGATTCAATTAAAGATTGTTTAGTGCCCAATTCCACCAAATGTTCTGTTTTTATGTTCATTCATTTTAAAATTAAACAATAAACACAGATTATACCTCAACTTTTGGAGGGTAGTATGTATAAAGCAGAAAACCGACTCATTCACTCATCACGATATCGAGAACTATTGGACCAAAGACTTGGAAATTTGAAAAGTATGTTCCTTTCATGTAGAAAAGATCTACTAAGAACGAATTTTTAGAAAGTCGGCCTCTTAGATGGGTTACGAGGATTTAAGGAGCGTTAGATACAAATGTATTCTTGTTTTTGAACTACATTGAAATTTGTCAGAAATGATCTTTTCATGGAGTAGAGATTCTTTTCAAAAAGTGTTTTCACGAAAATCAACCCCCAAATGGTTTGAAGGTAGAGGGTTTAAGGAATGTTAAAGTCACATAATAGTTAAAACCACGTTTTTGAACTATTTGACCCTCATACTTGAAAATTGGTTTTTAATAGAGTAGAGATCCACTATAAGAGCGGATTTTGCGGAAATCCATCCCAAGGGGGAGAATTTAAAGGATTTGAGGGCTGTTATAGATAAATATTCTCGTTTTCGAGTTATTAGACCTATATACGAAATTTGATAGGCATGTTCCTTTTAGGAGGGGGGGGGATAACGGCTAGCATACTCGTATAAATGTTTACATAACTTTAGCTGTGTTGTTTTTACTAATTTTTATTTTTAGTCTTGTAATAAATTAAATTCTTGGATCATGTTCGCAATCATGTGAAATGATTAAATCCTACTTTTTTGTAAATGACACAGAAGAGTTTGTAATGAAATTAATTTTCTTGGGGTATATTATAAATAGAGTGTAGACTAAAATAATTAAAATTGTGTCACGTGTGTTCAGTTTCAACTAAAGAAGTTAATAGCTTGTCTTATATAGTGTTCTTTAAGGTATTCTTTATAGGTAGAATATCTTATGGGTATAAATTCTGTAATAAAATTGGATAAGAATAAATGAATTATTTAATACATTTAAATGAATTATTCATTCGTTTGAAAAGTTCAATAACTTATTAGTCTTAATGGTTAAGAATTTAAATGATTTATATAAAAAAGGTGAAATTCAGAAACTGTTCTCATGCCATTTTTCCACCTTCAGATTTATGTGCTTCTAATTTTTTCTAAAATTAAAAGTAGAGAACTGAATTTTACATAATGTAGATACTGCTTTAGTATTTCTAGAGCATAACAATGCTAGTATTTTTAGTTCTACCTACATACAGATAGACGTAATAATTGAACGACATATCAAATAAGAATCCCTCAGTATTAGGTAGGATGATAAACAAGAATAAATAATCATTCATATAAATTATATAAAGAAACCAGGGATATATATAGAATTCCTTACAGCACTCTAATCCTGGAATTAAGAAATTATATATGAAGAATAGTGTTTCTTTTTCACAAGAGCGTATGTAGAATAGAAGTGTTATGGAAGTTGCTCTCCTCGAGTATTTACAAATTCTTTCAATTCGCCCGGGTTATATTATATTATATTATTTCTTATTCTTATTTCTAACTTATAATGCAACATATAAAGATATGATACACATTTTTAATTCTGGAAATTATAAGGAGAGCTTTATAAACATTTACTAAAGCCAAAATATCATTACTGTTAACTATGCGTTACATATATTTTTAATTTCCCATTATGGAATACAATTATATTTGTTATAACAAAAGCTTTCGAGTGCCTTCGTAGCCTCTTACAGAAATAAAATATGTCTGGTATGAAATATTTCTCATGTGAATATTTTTTTTCTTTGCGATGTTAAGCACAGATACTCGTCTGAATGATATTTGTATTGCTTTTTTAAAAAAGTATTCTTAATAGAGTTTTCTTGAAGGGGATCCAAAAACATTGAAATGTACATAGTCTGAAATAAAATGTTCATACTTACGAATATTATTTCGTATACAGTTAAAGACTTGAAAAAATTAATTGGCAAATACAAAAAAGGCAATACAAGAAGTAATAATGGTTGTGTATCATACAGATTATGAATGCATATAAATGTTCAATAGAATAAATCACAGTTATAAGGAGGAAAAAAATATTAAAAAATCAGAAACTACCTATGTGGTAAAGATGTTATATAATATGAAAATCAGAGGGAAGGTAATTAAAAATAGTAATTTCAAAATTTAATATGACCAAAAAGGGCTAAACTTTCCAAAAAATGCAAAATGCAAAAAAAAAATATATATATATATATATATATCTATATATAATTAGTAGATTTTAGTTTCAAAATAAAATTATTTTTCTATAATATAAATAAACAAAAAGGATGATTATTGATTAATGAGTTCTGAGTAGTGTGTAGTGATATGTACATTGCTACTTTTCATGTCTACTGCTCTTCCGCACAGTGGAATCAGTCGATATAATTTTATTGCTGTCTTTCGCTAAATTGTGCACTGCAATTTTTACAGTAGACTTTTTAAAACATTCAATAATAAAGAACTTTTAAATGTACTTGATGTTTTTTCTTGTAATAATTTTTAATAGGTGTCCCCTTTCAATGCAATAAATATTAATTGTACTAAAATACTTATATTATATATATAAATGTTAGCTTGCTTTTTTACCTCAAAAAGTTCACATGCCAAAATTTCCTTTCCCTTGTAGCAGTACTTAAACTAGAAATTAATTTTTTTAAAACATTTATTTTCCCCTTTTTCTAAGTGCCTTATTATATCTTCTCCACGTAGGAAGGTTTTGAAATTTTGAAAAAGAATTTGATCTACCTAATGTACAATTCCTAAACAAACATTCAGCATACATTTTGTCGGTTTATAAAAAAAAATCTTTCGAAAACAAATTTGAAGATAATTCAGAAAATTTTACAAAAACGCATGTGTCGTTAATTCAAAAAGATAATTTTCCCAGTCACATATGATGGATTTAAAGAACTCAAATTTACTGTAAAGGGTTTCATCAAAATTCTTGAATTTCTTTTGAATATTTACCGAAATTCTGCATTAGAAAATTTGCATCAGTTGCCAACAATTCTGGGGAATATCACGCGGTAATATCTTGAAACAATTTAATTCATGCATTATTGATGCTAAAAATCAAGCTTAGTTCCATATACATGTAATAATTCTTGTACATTTTTTCTTGAGGAATTTTAATTCATAATGGTCTTGAGCCCTCCAAAACTTGACTTAACACAATTCATTTCTAGTTTATCCACCAAACAAGAAATACCCATAACCTTATCTCCCTAAAACTAAAATTCAGCATTTTTAAAACAGGATGATGCAACTTTGTATCACCCGCGTATTCGAAACAATTAGAAAAGACTTAACTGGAAATCATATGATTTTAATATCTTTCGGTTGACCATGACTAAAAAGAGATGAGAGCTCGGGAATGTCTTTGTGAATGTCTTAAATGTAGCGTGGGGTTGGGTTGTCCGCTTGTTTCGGTATTGTTCGTTGTGTATAAAATAAAATTTGGATTTAAAAATACCAAGCCTTCTCAACTTTTCCACGATGGAAATGAATACCAAAATGACGTAAATCAAAAAAGTCCATAATTTATCACACATATATTCAGTATAGTGATTCAAGCTCTGACATCCTGCTTTACATTGTTAACAATACAAAAAGGAAATGTAACAACGAAATTCCGCTTGGAAAACTAAATTGCACTTATTCCATTTGACAGCGATAGTCTTTTCATCCGTTCATAATACTCACTCAAAAGTCTTCTTTTTCCATATCCGTAACATAAAAGCCTCTATTTTCAGTTTATACTCATGACAACTTAATATTCCCGGCTCTTTGTGAATTAAGTAATTATTCAAAATGGTGTATCTCTGAAAGACTCATTTTAATTGGAATGACTGGATAAGAACTGGAGATTTTAGATGGAATTCTCTTAATTGATGGAAGAAAATAAAAGGAAGTTTCTGAATATAAGTAACGTGAATTAATTGTATTTTTCTCCCGTAACGAATTGTTCGATGTCATTGTGAATATATAGCGAATTTTTAAATAAGTAACTATTACAGGCAAATTGACTTAGGTTTTAAGAATGACTTTTTATATAAATCCTTACATTTCATGAGAGTTTTGATGTAATGAGAATGCAAAATGAGCATTTTGTTTCATTCTACCATTAACTAAATTTTTAGTCATACTTTTTTTAAAGGTAGTGAAAAAGGTTTCTTGCGAAAAAAAATTAAGTAAATGTATTAAACTCATTGAATTGCATAATATACTATATAATGTTTAAGTCATTACCTTTTGTTATAGCATTGATTCAAAATTTTATTAATTTTTTTATGTAAAATTATATTTATCTAATTTTTTTCAACATATTTATAAATTGATGTACTTCTATATAATAGGACATACATATTTATAAAAATAATGTCGTCATAAATGTGTTTCTGAATTAAATTGCTTATTTTGCTGAAAATTTTAATAAACCTCGTTATAGTAAAAATAATTTTGAATCATTTCAACTATTTGTATGTGGAGTACAAATAGACAAGATAGATATAGGAAAACATACACAAAAAAGGATAAACTGATAGAAATACAAATAAACCGAGACTAATAGAAAGATAAATAGATTTAGATAGATGCATAAATGTTGATTAAGATTTAATAAATCGCTAAGAAAAATTATCATCATGAATTTAATCACCGTAGTTTTGATTGCAGAAATTCATTTCTGCTTAAAACTTTGAAGTTAGCTGTAATTCTAAGATAAATAACTGCAATGAGTATTCTTAAATAATAATTCCGTTTGAACGTCAAAAATGTATACACATATTTAATAAATTTATAATATAAATTTGCGTTTTAAAAATGAGAAAAAATAAATCTTAGGAATAACAATTTTGGTATAGTTTTTTTTATCTCATTGCATAATAAAGCAAACTGCAAGAATTACCATTTGTCAAATTTGAAAATACTTGAGTGCTTATAAAATTGTTGTAACCTTATACAAACTGATGTTTATTGAAAATGAAACACCACGAAGGAATCATCCGAATGAAATGAAATTTGCAGCAAATGTCAATTACAGGATGTTATGCAAAGTAGTAAAGTTTCAAAGTCAGCACGCATACGCGGTGTGAGCGGCGCCCTCTTAACCGATGCTGAAAGCGTATCAATAGAGGGCTGTAGCGGACGATGAAAGTCGTGCATGGTTATTCGTTAGTGACGAAAGTTTAGTGGGGCCTAATTATGCCTCCTCGATGAAATAGGGTGAGATTACAACATCTTGCGGAGTTTGAGCAGGGGACAATCATCGGTATTCGTAAAGGAGGAGTTTTCTGCCACACGATAACTGTTCGTATGCAGCGGAACAACTCCACAGTGATGCGAATTTGGAAGTAGTAGACCGCGACGAGCACCAGACAACTCGAAAAACTAGGAGTGGAGAAATTAAGGTGACATCAGCATGATGATAAAAATCTGGTCCACATGGCGGTGAATGGCCGTAGAGCTTTCTCCAAGCAGTTGACAGCACATTGGTCTACTGCTACTGGTGTATTAATGTCGGCTTCGTCAATGTATGCTGCACCGTGGACAGCAAGCAAGGATTCCTTTAAACATGATCCCCTCAAGGCAAACTATCGATGCCTGCTTTTGCAATGGGCTCATGAACACAAAGCCTAACGAGCTGATTGGCAAAACAGTTGTCTTTTTTGACAAATTCCGCTTTAATTTGTGGAACCATGATGGCCGCATTCGTGTCAGACATTATGCTAGTGAACGCTGCCTTCCAGAAGGCATTATCAAACGTCATAGTGGCAAAACATGAAGGTTGGGTTTGAATATATGGTTTGAGTTGTGATTTTGTATCATGGACGATCTCAGTCGCTACGACTTGAAGGTAATCTGAATAGAAACAGGTACATCCGTGAAGTTCTAGAGCCCGAAGTCGTTCAGTTCCTTCAAGGCCTCCCTGGAGCTATCATTCAATAGGATAATAAACATCTAAATGTTGCAAGGAATGTTCGGAACTTTCTTTCAGTTCAGCACATGCAACTTTTTCCTTGCCTGCTTATTCGCCGGGTATGTTGCCGGTTGAAAATTAGTGGGATTTGGTTGGTTGGCGTCTCGCTCATGATCCGCGTCCTACAGCTTCAAAAGACAAACTTTGAGTGCGCATACAAGACATATGGAATTATCTTCCATACGCAGACATTTAACATCTGATTGACTTCATGCCATGTCGTATAGCAAAACTCATTGCAGCGCGTGGTGGCTACACAAATTACTAAGTTCGGACACTTTATATTTTTTTTCTTTGGAAATTTATTCATTTATTTGTACCACTACAAATCGTTTGTCTATTACATTTCATTTAATTCTGATGACTCCTTCATGGTGTTGCATTTTCTTACAAACAGCAGTATAATAAAAAATTGTTTTTAATGATTCGCGGTTGCTGTTGTTTCTTATGCCACCTGATCTCGACTGTGTCAGATACAAGCCAACGAAATTCATGATGGTAAGGGGCTAGATGTACGCCTGTCGTTAGCCTTAAACACCATACAGGTGACAGTACAATTTAGCTCGATCCCACCCCAATTTTGAGGGAGAACATCCTGAGGGTAGTTAGAGGCTTCCTACCTCTCTTCCCCTTTCTACCAATCTCACGAGAGGACATTTGTAAATGTATAGTGCCATGCCGCAAAGGCAATATACATGTACAAAAAAACCATGCCTTCTCCGGGATTCGAATTCAGGCCCTACGGCCCAGCAGTCAGTGTCGTAAGCCACTCGCTTTTAATGAAATAATACTGCGGATGGTTTGAGACAATATTTATATATTTTTGCTTTACTGGTTTTCCTTTTTTGTTCCTATGTGTATAAAACAAATTGCTTTTAACCTACATAAACTACTGTCCAATTAAATATTTTTATTTTATGTTTTTTTTATTTTATCGAATTGTTTTCTCATAAAAAAGATTCTCAAAATAACATTATTTTGCAACATAGCACAAGGAATTTCTCAAACCATAATTTCTCTCATACAAAGTTATAACCTTTATATAATACACGGTCTCAGTAGCAGCTATTTTTGTATTTTTTAAATTTGGTTTGTAAATTTCTGATAACTCTTTAGAAATGCCAAGGAAATATCATCGATGAATAACTTAATACTGCTTTATTGAAATAATATTACTATAAACATGATGCTAAATTTAAAGCACTGTTTAAGATGTGACTCACGTGTAATCCTAAGAGACATCAATGTGATTTGTGATTTAAAAAAAAGAGAAAATATTACTTGAAAAAAAAATATTATTTGAAATCACGTGATTACATTCCCCAACACACGCAAATGCTGCATTCAAGTACTTTTAAGTATTTCGAAGGGTATCAGCAGAACTACGTCTACAATTATGTATTTCACTACTTGAAGAACATTTTAATTTTCAGCTGTGTAGATTAATAGGTGTACTTACTTAATAAATAACTTTGAAATACAATCTTGTATTACACATAAAGATAAATATTTCATAGTAATTGTTAGGTAAAGATGGAAACAATACAAGAACAATAAGTAAATCAGTTTTAATCGGAAAATTAATTGATTGAATTGAAATTATCATAAATCTTTGACTTCTTTTATTTATACTACCTCCAATTAGTGCAGAGTATGTCTTGCGTTAGACTTCATTTGACTAAATTTAAATCTAGTATTATTTTATAATAAATTTAACAAGCAAGAAAATATAATAAAATAAATTAATTAGTTTACGTAATTGTTGCAAATTTGCCAAAAAGATAAATAGTTCTGGAATTTATGGTGTATGTAAAATATTTATGGAAGGACAATTTGTTGAACTGTCTGAGTTTTATAACAGTTGTTTAACCGATATGGTTTCAGTTTTACATAATTTTAAATTACAAGGAAAACGAGTTTAATTGCAGTCTTGATAGCTGTAAAAGGAATCGACTTACAACTTCTGAGAAAATCTGTATGCCTTCCATGAATTTTTCAGTTATTGTGTCACTAAATATAACTAAAATTAGGATCATTATTAGACTAACTCTGACAGCTTTCAGAAGCAACTTTGATAATGATCTCAAGACTTGTCAATCGAGATTTATTTTCTGTCGATTTCTTCAAGTTTCGACTTCTTTCCAATTCTTCATACAGTTTTATGTCATCTTAATCTTTGAAAGGACTTTATCAATATAATTTAGAAGCAAACTATATTAAGGTAGTTATATTTTATAATTTAAGGAAACTCATTTGCTCAAAAATTTCTAATAGAACAAAATGTTCAAAAGAATAATAAATCGAATAATAAATACCTCAAAATCCGCGTATGACGTGCACTTTTAACACACACAAAAAAAAACAAGATCAAAATTTTAGGTCTCGCGTTATATATGGGGTATAAAAACGACAGCTTCAAATTAACAAAGGAGATACGTAAAAAAAAATTACTTCTACACATATTAAAATACTTTTTATTTAAAAGAAATGACATGCCTAATGATCTAAAAGAGTTATAGTTCTAGAGGTATACTATTTTTCAAAAGTAGGAGATAAGACCTCGAATAAATGACTTCAAAACATAAGAGCATTATATATTAACATTTCAGATTTCATTGTAAAAAAGGGGGTGCGCGTTATTCGTCGAATATACCTAAAAGATTTAAAAAATGCAGCTTTAAAGTATAGGTACGCGTTATACGCCGGATTTTACGGAATTATTTTAATAAAAATAATTATCTCACACATAATTGTGTTCTAAAATCGTAATGATATTTATGATTTGGTCAGGAAATGGATAACCTTGACCATTGAAAATTGCTACCTACTGTAGTTCGTTATCAGCAAAAAGATATAAGTTATCATTTTGTTAATTAAGAACCGGAAAAGTATTAAAGTATGCAAATTTTTAAAACACCTTGGTAATTAGTTTTTTTTCCTGATTTTAAATATTTTTACGTTACAATTAATGTAAACATTATGTAACGTAAAAATATATATTATATTGAATTACATTAATGTAATTCAATATAATATGTGTTTAACAATAAAATATGATGAAGTGATGATTCATAAGTTGTACGCTAGAGTATCTCACTTTTAACGAAACTCACTTTAACGAGACTCCTTTAACGAGACTCACTTTAACTAGATTTCACTTAAACGAGTTTAGAGGCTGCATCCAATTTAAAAGATGATTCTCCATAATTTCTTATTATGAAGTTTGTGTTATTAACACAACACTTAATCAGGCTTAAGGTTAAACTAATAAAAGTGATTTTTTGTGAATATCTTTTGATAACCATTTCGTATCCAGGTAAATGGTGTCTCATTCATTACTGCGTTCGGCTTCCCTCGAGTATCTAGGACTTCCACCTTAACTAACACGAGGAGGAGATACCGCAACAAACAATTAAAACCAAAAAAAAGGTACACTCTAAAAGGGGTTTTCTTAGTATTCAAAATTAAAAAGCATCTTTCAACATTTGACAAATATTGATAAATAATTATCAAATGTACAGTAATTTGTATTAGTCGGATTTAATGGAAGGATTTTTATTGATTGTTTGTTTATGTCTTAATGTAAATAATTTCAAATTTGAGTTATTGATGTTATCCAAATGAAGAGATATAATTGAGTTTTATGCGAATAAATAATAATAACTTTGCATTAATCTTAGAAAAAAATATTAGAAATCCTACCTATAATGTAGTCCACTCCTATTTTTCATTATTTAAATTTTAAATATGATTTTGTTATGTTGTATTGATTCCACTTCTACAAAGCTATGTTTATAACAAAATTTTATGTGAATAGATGCTGTTGTTGTTGTCTTGTTCAAGTAGTGCATTTCAAGTAGCGCTTGTCAAGTTAGTACATTTCTTAGGTAAAGGTATATGTAGGTTTTTTTTAAATAATACTTTTATGGATACAAGTTCATTACTTTTTCCTCGAATAAATTTAAAGTATTTCTTAAAAAATGTTAAAATTTCTCATAAAACTGTAATTTTTGTAAAATTTTGATAATTTAATTAAATTATTGAAGACTAAGCAATAATATTTCTTGGTATATATCGAGAAAAAGTATTTATGATGTTTTAATATGCT
>BMAO01024600.1:0-17569 GCA_019973975.1 Trichonephila clavata
AAATACTAAGATATATTTAAATAAAAAGATTAATAAAAATTTTAATGCGAAACTAGTGCTTGCACCGCTCTACTTTCATATCGCAAAATCAGGTGTATTATGAGCGATTTTAAATTTGACACGATTCTGAGCATTCAGTCAACAACTTCTTTGCGGGCTCAAAAAATTTTTCATGCGAGGAAAGATTTTTCATTTAAATATATAGAACCAGAGTGTATGCAATTTTTCTCTCTTCAAACAATTAAATCTTTCCAGTAATGACACTCAATACATTTACAAAATAGCTGTAAATTTATCTTTAGAGTTATCTCTTTCATTTTTTGTAATTCATTAAATGTCCGTAATTCTGAAGATGTTAGTCAAATAAGGTCCAATACAAATGTATCAACTTCCATCCTCTCAAAAATGGACAAATTTGTAGAGTAGTGCAGAGTGCCACTGAAAACTGTACCGCGTGGCACAGGTTGACGACCTCTGATTTATACCTTTACTGAGAAGCAAAGTTAACTAATGAATGCGGCCCTCTAGCAGCATTCTCTACCACAATGTAGTCCGCGAGCCAAAACAATTGTCTATCCCTGTTTTATGTATAAGCAGTATTGGTATCTCCAACAAAATGAAAAACATAATAAAGGTACATTGCAGTATATTTACAAACACAATTACAATAAACACGTGCTTTAAAAAAAAATCTTTAAGAAATAATGATAAAGAGCTCTTGAGGATTTAATACACATAGCACACTGACATTGAAAGCGAATCCTATTTTGAAACATATCAAAGTCTCAAACGAAATCGCGCCTCAAATTAAAAAACAAAAATACAGCCAAGATCTTTAATGCCAAGAATTAAATAATGTCACTCTTAATAACTAACCCTGCTGCCATCCGAGGAGGATTCAAATGGATTGTAACCGAGCCCTCCACAAGGCATGTTAGCTGCAGCCTTTACTCGCCTTCCAATTCGCGTTCCCTTGCCGGAAGCCGCATTGAATGTATGCACTCTCCCAAGAAATTATACATCCCCCACCGAATTCCAGGTCGCTTACGGATAATAATTAAGCGATTCACTAATTAATTTCGATGGTTGCGTGCCCAAGGTCACATCACAATCTGATTTACGACATCGTCCGCGTGGTGTCGGAAGGGTCCGGGTGATTTGGAAGGCAAAGTGCGTGCCGTAAAATATGAAGATAGTAAGTCTCCCCAGCCATGAAGATGTCAATTCATCCGGCATAAAGCAGCAGTGAATGGGACGTTAAAGTTTGCAATCGCTTAAGGACCGGATACATAAGAGATCTTTTAAAGGGTAATAAACTTTACAGCTTTTATTTTCCAAGAGACGGCATTGGATACTTCGAAGTTATTTAATCTTATGGGAATAGAATGACGAATCGAACACGTGCCGCAAATTATTCAAAATAGAAGCTTCGAATGCGCATAATGAAATCAAAAAATTAAAAAATTTATTTGTATTACAGGGAATTTCTTAATATTAAATAATCTACACATGCAATGAACTTTATAACCCTTAACCACGCGTTATAACTTTATTACTCTTAACCAAGCACATGTGAACTGATATCTCATTCCATTCAGGCTGTCATCGGCTAAGAATAGGACCCAAATTCGGAATACTTTTTCAGATATACAAAAGTACTCTAACATTATTAAATTCAAGCTTCACAATCCTGTAGAGATAGAGACAGAATCACTTATTTTACCATACTACTCATTTTTAACCAAGTTCATGCATTTTTCTCTTATAAAATGCGTTTCCCATTTTTTCCTCCTATACCGTAATGCTAAATGAGCAATCCCTTTAGATGTTAAAAGGAAAAACTGATTATTTATGAAATATTTTGAAATTTTAAGCAAATGCATGAGTCACAATGTCACAAATTTTTATAAAAATTGAGGTACTTTCTCTGTCCAAAAATGTGCTCCGAGTTAAGCTCACGCTCTTGTACATAAGGCGAAAACGCAGCCTTAATTTTCCCGCCACGCGAGGACATGGAACCCAGTTGAATTCAATACAGTTCTCGTAAATCAACTCAATGATCTTTTGTAGAATCAGGACTCAAATATGGATGGTAAAGAGTTGATTATTAAAGAAATAAAAAATCATCTTCCATCGATTTGTTTGAGTTTCTATCGTTTATAACGATCAAGAGGGACAATGTGTAACAATGGGCCATCTGTGAGGTCTATCCTCCAGAACTGTGTTTTTTTTTCCCCAGTCAAACTGTAACTTTAAGCAAGAACACTTCAGTACAAGTGAACCTCACAGCCGGATAGTAAATAAACAGTAAACGAGATTGATCTCATAGAGGAATAGAGAAGATTGTTGAATGTTTGTGGATGTGTTTGTCAAAACCATATTGTCGTATCCACTTTACAATTTTAGATTACGGAGGTATCTTAGTTGTCAAGTTTATGAGGTTAGATATTAAGTGTAGAAATTATTTTTACCCTGTAACCTGTCTGCATATCACGTAGTCATTTCTAGTGTTGGATTGATAAAAGTAAATTGATATTTCTTGCTGGTAACAATTTCAAGTTTGATTCAATGGCCTCTCCACCCAAGCTGCGTTCGGATGCCCGGGGAATCAGCGCATTGGGCATTTGGGGCGGGCGCCACGGGGAGCGGGGCCTGGAGGGGCTCGGAAGGGCCCAGATAAGTTGTACTTAAACAGATTTTCTGGTTATAAATTTCGCTCCTCCAGTGTCAAGGGAACCCGTAGATATTTTGCGCCCAGGGCTCGAAATGAGCTTAAATAGGCACTGCCGGGAATCCTAACACAATGAGCGAGATATTTATTTCAACCATCATGAAAAAGAGACACCGCGACAAAGAGTGGATTATTAAATAAAATTTTCTTTCAAAGATTGGTTTAAATTTATATCGCTCAAGAAGCGCACACACGGGGCTATAGATGACACATCTCATAATTACTATTCACTATCTAAAACGACAAGTTCTTCTCTGCCTTCAATGTCCAATCTATGAGAATATTTTTCAGGTCTCGGTAACATTTCCTGTGTATATATATATAGTATGCCTCCTATCAAGGACATCTTAAGATTCCTAGAGGCCCTGGGCCCCTACACAAATGTAGGCCCCCTTTGACCCTTAACAGTATATAGTGCATAGAATACGTTGTCAAATACACGTACAATCTATAACCCAAAACAAATGTGCGGTGACTTACAATCGCACAAACCTGCTCAACCAACTACCGCCTTTTCACTGCATGAGTAATGATGGTGTATGGGGGTAGGCCTGGACCTATACGTGGACGAAGAACATCAAAAGCAGCATGTTGACATATCGTCCGAAATTCCCAGTTTTTCGGAAAATACAACTGGAAATAATATTTGACCGCTGAAATTATTCGAATTATGATATTATTAAGGCTGAGTCGAGAACGAGACAATGCCCTGGACCCGGGCCCATGCCTTAGGACGTCCCTGTCTCCTATTCCATTCAATGCTCCTCAATGGGAACGAAAATAGAAAATTAGGCCTACCAGATTACCATAATAACTTACCTTTCTTTACCAATTTTCCATAGGTTCATAAAATACTGAATAAAAGAGAATCTCCCGGAATTCCATACCCGAATAAATTTAAAAATTTGGATTCGATGTTTTCCAAATTTAAAATCGTATGCAGCAAAGCACTTAAAAAAACATGCAAGATGTGTCCGATATTTATAACATCAAAACCGACAATTTCAGAAGATGACAGAAAACTCAACAAGACGATGAATTATCGATTAATCATATCCACAACCAAGAAATAATGCCTGTAATGAATCTCGCGAACTGAAAAGTAAAAAAACGCGCAACGTCAAAACTTTTAAGCGTTAAATTTAAGTAAAGTCGTTTTACAACGGGTTATTGACAATGCTTAAAATTTAGTGAAAAAGAAATTTTAAAGCAATACATTGCAAAGAGAGCATATTATTTCGATAATATCAAAAGATTCTCATAGATGGATTAATTACAAGAAAGTCGCAAAGTTAAAAAGGAACATTACAACAAAAAAGGAACATTTCAATACATTTGAAGTTGCAGCATACTTTTAAAATAATGTTTATAACAACCTGCAGGAGAGCAAAAAAGCAGGAGAGAAAGGAAAGAAAAACTAGCTCAAACTATATAACTACTCAAATAATACTAGCCCACTTAGCTGGGTATTTCACGATGTTGTATGACTATATATTGTTTTATTAAGTAATTGGTATTTAAGTATTAAGCTTTCGATTGAATTAAAAAATATTTTATAGCTCTCTGGCCTTGATTAGAAAAAGATAGGAATTTCTAAAACGGAGGAGTACTCATCTCTTACGCTTCCGTACCCCGTACACCCCACCTTTGGAATTAATATCCACAAAAGATTTTTTTTTTTTTTTTTTTTTGCGGATCTCTACTCAGCAAAAGAAACATGTTTCACAAATTCCAAGTTTTGCAGATGTAGTAGTTCAAAAACTCGATTTTTTTATCAATACATCACCTGCCAGCTCCACAATCTCCTACTAAAAGCCGGTTCCTACAAAACACCCGTTCTCAGCGAATTTCTACTCAACAAAAAACATGTGAGCCAATTTTCAAGTCTGATGGTTCAGGAAATTTCGTGATGAGTGAGTCAATGATCGCTTTTACATTACATACAGAAAGAAAAGCAAAAAAAAAAAAAAAAAAAAAACGCGTAGAATGCAATAGAAAGCTCTTAAAAATTCATTCTAAGCAAACCCCAAAAATTATTACAGAATTAACAAAAAAAGAATACTTATACTTATACAAATTGTAATTCTATCGCATACGAAATCATAAAATGGAAATAAATTCTAAAAGATTGTTATTGAAAAACCCATTCCTCAAAATAAAATTCGACTAGGCTTCAAAACGTCAGGAAACTTATTGTCACTGATCTAAAGTATTAGATATTTCTTTTAACAATGACATTTCTCTATTTTTTTTCTCATAAAAAAAGAAATATACATCGCTTGATTACCGTGAAAGACAGGGAGGAAAAAAGATTCGGCAAAATCACATAATTTATTCATAGATAAATTATACTTGTCGTTTCCAGTAGGCGGTAACAATGGCTTGCTTACAGCAACAATGTTTTGCCAACAGCAACAAAAGAAATCCCATCATGTTATTTTGACAACACCATAGAAGCTATTCAACACATAAAACGTTTGTCATTTCCATAATTTTTCCAGTTTACAAAACATCTTTTTCCACAACAAATTTGTAATTCATTCAAATCACATATATTCCATCGAAATCAATGGAAGGTTTCTATAGGGGAATGTTGCTTTAAACACAAAAGGAAAGTGTGGTTCACGTTCATTAAAAAACATATAGAAAGATTTTAATTACCTTTCTTTGTATGTTAAATCATTTTTAAAAATTTTAAAATTGACATAAAAAAGGAAGACTCAAAGTCTTCCGATCACGCGCTTTTTTTAAACCATTTAATGTAATTTTTCACATAAATAATTGAAGTATTCATTAATATATGATGAAAATAAAAATATATACTTATAATAAATATAAAGTTTACAACTTTTATTAACATTAAAGTCATAGACATAATGTTATACATTTATTAATTTTGTTGTGATGATTATATATTTTATTTTCGTAAACATTGCAAAAAGTTTGAAATATGGAAAAATTGACAATTATTTCATACGCGTTACTATATTATTGCAAAGGATGATATTGAACCAAAAATATAATTATTATAAATCTCGGTAAATATTAACTTATAAATTCGGTAAATATTAATTTAAATTACAAAAAAATTAGATATTTGGGAGCCTTTTAATATGCTTACATCCAAATCAAACCATAGATTAGAAAATTATTGCCAATAGCATACATTTGCAAAAACTAAAATCGCACTAATAGTGAAAATCGAAAAGATCATTGACAAATTTAACTGCTTGCATAATAACATAAGTACATTTATACATAAATATTATTACACGACAAAAATGAATGCAGCAACATTGTTATTCTGTCATAAAGAAACAGATAAAAAACAAAATAGGAAAAACATCAAAATATTTATTTTACCAATAACAATTTGCGTAACATTATCTATATTATTGCGCGAGGGGGAAAAAATTCTGAGGGGAAAAATTATTTGTTGTTGTCTGGCTACCAATAAGAGACATTTATTTGAGAATAAAAGAAACTAAATACATTCCGGTTGAATTTAAAACATTTTTAATTATTAATTACCCTATAAAGTACATTTAACCCTGAAGTCATTATAATTTACTTTTGATTCCAGTAACGATTGCTGTTTTTCTTAAGAAACTGCAATGTTGTTAATTGATTCATTAATTTGTATTGACACAAGGATCTTTTTGGTCCAACTAGCACCAAAAAATTGGCATGAATATTTGAGATAAAAACGATCCTTTAAATAAATATATAATGTATAAAGAAGAATACATTTGATTTAATTGAACCATACTGTATATTACACTAGTCATGAAAATATGAATGAAGTTTCTAAAGAAAAAAAATGATATTGCGTAAAAAAGCCATATTAGGTAACATGGACATAATTACAAAATTAAAATCAGATCAAAACAAGTTTGACCAGTAGTGATAAATTTTTAAACCGCTATAAGAGCATCGGAACATTTAGGTTAACTTTGCACCAGAGCTTAAAAATAATTTTTGACCCAAAACTTTTTTTTAAAAAAGAATTCAAAAAAAAAAAAAAATGGACGACAAATTGGCCAGACAAAATAGATATGATTTATCAGAAAAACTTTCATACCTTTTAGGAAAATAGATTTGAAGTGTAACACTCCCTTTTTTTTCTTTCCAACCCGTCGTCACATACTATAAGTTGTCTTAACTTAGTATATTTTCACTTATATTCAATTTTAAATCAATGAACCAATTACAAAAATTCTTAGATCAAATCCTATCAATATGGCACCTTGTATATTTAATTATGTACAAACTAATAAATGCTAATTTATTGAAAACTGAAATGGAAGGAACTTAAACAAATTTACGAAATACATATTTGGGGGAAGAGAGAATGACACTCTCTTTTTAATTACATCGTATTATTGAAGTTTTACATTTACGCCAGGCTTCTTTACCTTTATCACTGTCATATTTAAATGCCAATAAAATTAATCAAGCAAGGGAAATAATATACAGCTTAAATGTTTGTTTTTTTAAAAGTCAAGAACAAAATAAGCATAACAACTTCCAAAATAGGCAGTATATTAAATATTTTAACATTTATTCACACACATACATATATTATTTATGTATATAACATATATTTATACATATTTGGGGGGGGAATGATATTCTCTTATTAATTACATAGTATTATTGAAGTTTTACATTTATACCAGGCTTTTCTTTACCTTTGTCACTGTCATACTTAAATGGCAATAAAATTAAAGGGGACTTGGCACCTTTCAAAAGCCGAAAATCGATGAAAATATCGATTTTTCAATTTTTACTTTAAAATGTAGTTTGATACCTCTGGCACAACTGTGCGAAGTTTTGAAACGATCTGATTATTTTAAATGTAGTAAAATGTATTTTAAATATTTTGACAGCTCTGACAGCTGTTTAAATGCCACGCCCCCTCAATGTTTACACTTTTTTACTTGAAAATAAATCCAATATTTTATATAAAAAACTACACAGAAGAAGAACGCTTTAAGCTGTAACTGTAACTATCAGCCAAGTTGTTTGTTTACATTAGGTTTGCCATTTTTGCTTGCTGTGTGCTTTTTAGTTTGATTACTTTTTTACTTCATAGAAACTTAAAGCATTTTTAATGCTATTTCAATCATAATTCATTCATTCTTTTAGTTTTATCAGTTGTTATTATCACTAATACGCCTCTTAGGAAGCGTTCATTGCATGCTTCGCAAATGAATGAAAAGCGATGGCGTAAAGAGAATGTTGACTGTGAAGTGATTAAAGATTCATTAGTGTCAAATGTACGCCTTGAAAAATTAAATACTGAGGTAAAAAAGGATACCTCTGCTGTTGGACATTATATATTGGTGGACTTCAACCAAGTTAATAATCTACTTTTAAGTGCAAAGTGCCAATATTGTGAAAAACAAGGTTTGAAACTGCAGCTTGGAGCCAAGTTGGGATTTTCATACAATTTAAAACTATTGTGTAGCAACTGTGATGAAAACAAAACTGTTGTAAATACTTCTCTAAAGTCTGGTCCTACCAGCCATGATGTGAATTTGAGAATAACTCAAGCCTTTTCACACATTGGGAAAGGTTATTCAGCCATAGAAAAGTTTTGTATGGTGATGAATATGGATCCTTTTTCATCAACTACATATGGGAAGTGTGCAAGAAGGCTGGATAACGCATACACTCTGGCATCTGAAAACATATTTGCGGAAACCCACAGAGAGATTAAAGATGCGTACAAGAATGAAGGTCATAGTTCTGCTGAAATCACAGACCTAAGTGTTAGTTTTGATGGCACGTGGCTAACTCGTGGTCACTCCTCACTCATCGGTGTAGGGTGTGTTATAGATATGCTCACCGGTTATGTCGTTGACTTTGAAGTGATGAGTAAGGTGTGTCGTCAATGCTCTGTAGCAAAAAATAAGTTAGGCGAGTCAAGTGCTGAATTCAGCATATGGTATGAAGGACATAAAAGCGAATGTGATATAAACCACTTTGGCTCATCTACATGGAAGCTGCATTAACTTTACGGAAAAAAGATCCACATCACTCGGATTTCGTTATATCACAGTTTTATCTGATGGTGACTGTAAGACATTTCATAACTTGGTTGAGAAAAAAGTGTACGGACCGGATGTTGTGATAAAAAAAAGGAAGAATGCATAAATCATGTCAGTAAGCGGTTAGGAACAGCTTTAAGATCTACTGTTAAAGATTGCCGTGCTCAAGGTATTTATTTAGGTGGTAAAGCTCATGGTAGTTTGAAAGAAGCTACAATTAAGAAATTAACCACTTACTACCAAAAGGCTATTTTGAGAAACAAAGGGGATGTGAAAGCTATGAAAACAGCAATATATGCTACCTTGTTGCATAGCATTTCTACAGATGCTAAACCTCAGCATTCAAAGTGTCCTGCAGGAGCAAACTCTTGGTGTTTCTACCAATCTGGCGATTGCTAACGGTGCAAAACCAAGAAATCATAAATTAAATGTAGGAACACCAATAAATGAAAAGTTCCTTCCAAAAATTCTTCCAATTTACCAAAGACTTGCATCTAATGAATTTTTAGAAAGGTGTATTCGATGCGGAACGCAAAATGCAAACGAAAGTTTGCATAGCATGATTTGGGCAAAGTGTCCAAAGGAAATTTTTCTGAATAAAAGACGTGTTAACCGGGCAGTAACAGAAGCTGTCTGTGAATTCAATAAGGGTACGGCACGTACCATAGTAGAAACACAGAAAGCATTAGGTGTAGCTACTGGAGGTTCTACCAAACAACTTGCTACTATCTTAGATTGTCGAAAACGACAATTTAGAAAACGTCGTCAAAATACCAGTAATAAGCTGGCTCTTAAGCTTATTAAAAAAGCTATATATAGAAAAGAATTCTTAGCTAAGCGAAGAGAATGAATGACTTATGGCGCAGGCCAATTTTAAAACAAAACTGTTTTGGAAAAATAGTGAATTTTAGATTCAACATGTTTTACTTTATTTTATATTAGATATTGAATTAAATAGCAAATTAATTTTTAAAAAGTTTTTAAATTTTCTCTATTGTACATTTCATATACTTTCATTTTATTTATTTTATGTATTTCATTTATTTTTGAATATATTTAATATATGTTTCTTGCAAAAATTAGTCAGATAATGATATTTCCTATTTTTCGTAATTTTGAGGTCAGACAGGCTTTTTATAAAAAGCTTATATTTTTGTTTAATGTTTTGAAATTGAACTGTTTTATGCCTTATTTTAATGGTATATATCTATACAATATATTAACAACTTATTACAAAATTTAGATATTGTTTTGATATTTATTTATTGATTTGTATTCTTCAAATTGCGTTTTCTCAGTTTGAGTTTTTTCATGAAAACACAATATTTAAAAGTACAAAACTTCTACAGATATTTATGAAACAACTTGAATTTTGGTCTGTATGTTTATTACAATGTACTTAATAAAATTAGGGATCCATTTTTCAATATTTTGATTAGAAAAAATTTTATAAAAGAAAATGTAGCAGAAATCATGCTTTTTTAGCCTTTTTTCCGTTGTTGTATAAATTTTAATTTTTTTTTCCAAAACTAATTTGTTTATTGCAAAATAGATCCCTAAAATTATTGCTAATAATCTTATAAGCCTAAAAAAAATTTTTGGTGTGAAAACAAAAATAATTGTAAAAGAAGAAGAAATTTAAAAATCGCTAAATTTTTTTTTAAATTAAATTTTTAAAATTTTTATTAAAGTTAGCTTTATTTTTCATGGTAAAATTTCTTTGTTTAATGGTAACTGTTTATAATATACACAAAGGATATTTTAAAACCCTTAAATAAAAAAAAAATTGAAAAAAGGTGCCGAGTCCCCTTAATCAAGCAAGGGAAATAATATTCAGCTTAAATTAACTTTTAAAAAAAGTCAAGAACAAAATAAGCATAATGATAACTTTCAAAATAGACAGTATATTAAATATTTTAACAAAAATTTGGTTGTAATCAAAGCTAAAAATATGAATTATTTTGCTAAAAATTAACGGAAAATGAAAAAAGAAAATTGCTTGACTTAAAAAACAAAAATAAAGCATCTGTTTTGCAAGATTACGATTATTCTTGCCCAAAACAACTAAATGCCACACACACAAACCCATATCTTCATGACAGCCACAAGCTTCAAGTTTCGCAATCAACAAATCTTGACAACGAAAATATCAAATCTTATCTGTATTCCAAGAAGTAAAATAAAATTGTCTTTATTGTTATTTTATTTATTTATTTATTTATTTTACAATTTTTAAGTTGCTTGGGTGACACAATGTGTTTTTTTTTTATAAGTACACGAGACTATCTCTATCATGGTTTTAATATAAAAATCCTTATCCTTTAAAAATTGATATCGTCGTCAAGGCTTCACGAATTTTACATCCACATATTTAAAAAAAGAATCAATATGCAAATACTTTCGATTAAAAGCCCAAAAATCTCCCTAACCTTTAATTTAAGTGAATGTGAATTTAAAATTGATAAAATTTATCAGCATCACAAAAAAAAAAAAAACAGACGCATTACTTGAGTGACAGATTTTATAATTTTAAGCAACTTATCCAGGAGACAAAAGTAAACATGACCACGCATGGCGTTAACAAGGGATTTGAGGATTCAGACCCCTTCCCCCACCGACCAAAGGATTTTTAATTCTTACCATTAAGATCCATTTTGGCGCTTTCGACTACGAGTTTTTTAGAATGCACCCCCCACCCCCTTCATAAGAACTGCCTATGTACGCCAATGGTTTGAGATCTTGACCACTCGGCTACCACGTTCACAATCAGAACCTGCATCTCAAATATAAGAAGAACATTAAAGAAGCTATAACAGCAGAGGTAATTAAGTCGATCGCGATCCACTTTGTGGACCACCAAGACATTTTGGGGTGACCGCCTTTATTAAGATCCAAGACGCGCATACTAAAAGAAAAATTGACACATTGTGATGTCAGTAGACAAAAAAGAAGTCTATACTGTAGTGCTACGGACCCCCAAGGGCCCCCCATATTATTCAGGGGATCCGTGGAAAATTAAAATTGATTTGAGGGACCCTGAACAACGTCTGGGGTACACGCAAGGTTTAACATAAAAAAAAAATAAAAACTTTGACCATTTTTATTGTTATGGAAATTTAAATAATAACTCATTTGGATATTCCTGACTGGGTGCTAGATCCTTTTGCGCGTAGACTAACTCAGTTAGATTCCAAACACACATGAATCCATACTAATACAGGAACATCTTATTGAAATGTCCACAAATGAGAGATTTAAACCAATATTTGAACAAGGATACCACAAGTTCTGGTAACAAAAACAGATCCCAATTTTATATCCTGCATTATGGGTTACTTTACAGAAGTTGTTGACTAATTTCCCGTCTTCCAATTTGGTAGAACGTGGATTCAGTGCCATAAAGAACCTCATCACAAAAAAAGAAGCCAACTAAAAATTAGTGCTTGTGGGGGATTTGCATAGTTACTACTCAAACATTAAGATAGACATAAATACACTCATCAAGTTCATCCAGTTATTAATTTTTTTAATTTTATTTCAGTTTAAAGGGGGGGAGTTTTAATTTTTATAAGTTATTCTTCAACAAAAGTTGTTTTTTTTAAATTTTGTACTTTTATACTATGCATTTATGTAGCTTTTTCACTAGGGGTCCTCGGGAAAGTTTTGACTTGAAAAAGGGTCCGTGTGCGTTTTGACTGGAGGGTTCGTGCAAGTAGCTTTGACTAGAAAAAGTTTGAAGTGAAAGTTAGAAAAGTTTGAGAACCACTGGTGTAGAAGGTGTATATTGTAGAAGTAGCCCATACCCTGGAAAAATCTGGCCACCCCTGACCCTGACCTCCAACAACAAATGAATCGCTCAGCCCAATTTCAAATTAAGTCATGACTTGTTTTTGAAATTCATACTACAGGTCCAGATAAAGTACTAACTTCCTGAAATAATGCAACAGCACGCGAAAGCGAAAACCAAGTGCAAGAAATACGATTCGGCAATTATTCAACATATCAACCTCCAGCAGTATTCCAAATTCACTGAAACACCCGTCATTCATTAAGTCATCTTCAGGAAGAGGACCTAAAAAGGAAGCACCCAGAAGAAACAAGTAAAAAAAAAGGAAAGGAAATCACGATTGTAAGGTCATAGGACCAAAGCAATGAAAGCAAAAATAATAAGCGGAAGAAAACTAAAAGAAAATTGCCGTCTCTCAGCCAGTATAGTCATTCATAAGCTGGTGGAGGAGGATGTACTTCACATGTCACGTTTATCTCTCGTACCCATAAAAAAATACAATTTTTTTCGGCTCTTTGGAGTGACTTTATGTTTTTCTCGTCTCAATTCCTTGTAAAAAATATAAATAAAACATTTAATAACGCCCGTTCTTATCAAAAGTGTGGCAGATGTCGCTGTGTTGGTCCACGACCAACTTGAAATAGTCGAGGAGGAAGGTCAATAACTTGGATTAAATGTGAGGTGAAGGAGTACAATAGGTGTTAACCCTCTATCGAAATAACTCATTCCGAAGAGTCGCCGTTTCGCATCCCCAGAAAAATTGGAAATGAAATTACTGTTGTGGGAAAGACTCATGACCAAGGTGTTGGGACTCTTTTTAGCATAGACCAATTAACAATAACATGGACCCCTTATCAGTTAAATGCTTTTAAATTCATTAAATTAAACTACTAATAATATCAATAATTTGAAAAAAAAATCAACATTATAAGTACAATGCAACATTAGTACATGCTTCAGATTTAGAACAATTCTACAGAAAATGTAATTAAATTTGGTCACATATGTCAAAAATAAAAACATAGAAAAAAGATTCAATTATTAAAATGTATCAACTCAATTTAATCTATAAACACTAATTATCAACAAAACACTACTTCTTTTGAAAATAAACATTAAACTGCGACATAATAAAAAAATGAAAACATAAGGGGTAGACTATTTGAAATATGAAAATGCCATAAGGATAATACTAATCTCAACCACATATATAACAAGAAAAAAAAAACTTTCTTTCCAAAAAATCCCACTACGGATGAGTCCCCCCCCCAAGTCGTAATCAATATTTCCTTTATAATTACTAGTTACATTACTACAAAATTCCATTGTGCAAAAAAAAATTCCCATCTTAATCTGAATATTTAAATTAAATCAATGTTAAATAGCACGCGTCTATAAAAATAAATGATCAAATAATACATATAATGTTAACTACTAAGATTAGTATGTGTATCAGAAATATTCTGTATAACAACAGACAACGCGATTGCCCTTAAAAAATACCCTTCCCCAAATATATAATTACTATATTCTAATAAATCAAGTAATATAAAAAAAAAATTAAGTCAATTCTTACTTTGAATGGATGAATAGAAAGTATTTTATTAACGATTGAAAATTTGAAGATGTATAAAACAAGATATCAATCATTGGCATGGCCAAGTAATTTTAGCGCGTTTTTTCACATGTATTTTTTACAATAATGCAACTAATGAACTTTTTACTAACAGAAAGTAGTACTATACTTTAAAAAAATTTAATTTTAATTATTAAATTTAAATATGATTCGGCTCATCTAGAGCACAAATGCGACCAAATGCGAAAACCCGAGGTCAATTGGTTAATTATTGCTGAGAAAAAGGTACGAACAAATATGGAACGAAGACGAAATTTGCGTCCTAATAGCGCTTTTTTTTTTTTTTTTTTACACTACGTGAAAAACGCGCTAAAAAACATGGGGAGAGAGTGAACTAATATTAGGAATTGAAAAAAGAGGAGATTTGTCTGAATTGTTGTAACAATGCACCCGGTTTGGGTTGAAAACCGATTTTCAACCCAACTTTTGTCATTGTTTTAACAGTTACATTGTTACAACAATGGAGATAAATCTAAGTTGGCACAAAAACTGGTAATTAATTTAATTAATTAATCGTAATTAATGAATTAATATTTGAAAAAAAAACATTTTTACTCCACTACAAGTTTTAAAAAATTTATTTGAACTTGATTCGATGAATCGAACGTATTTTATTAACGATTGAAAGTTTGAACAAGATATATATAGAGAGAGAGAGCTAATAGTAGGAATTGAATAATTCACACTCAAATGATTATTTTTATTCGTCTATCTTTTGTGCTTCTTGTTATAATGTATCAAAATCCTTTAAAAATATTTGCCTCGAAAGACATCGATTTCACAAAAGCTTTTAAAAATAATAGTTTTCATTTTTCACGCATTTTCGTTTTATCTAATACCTTAGGTCAGTTATACAGTAATTAAAATCCAATAAAAAAATTAAAAATGAGCTTAAGTCTAGTATATAAAATGCAAGTTACACTGCAGTCATGCTTGTACGTATTTCTTAAACAAAATCTGTAAATTTTAATAATTATACTTTCAAAATATTTTTAATTCTATACTACGGATCAGCACCTGTAGAAATCGCAGATAAATAGATTCCAGATATCGAATTATGAATAATTTATTTTATATTCCTCCAAAACAACTCAATTCGAAGTTCAACTCACTAACAGGTACAATCCTCTCGGAAAAAGAAAACCCTAGTAAAACACAACATACGGGCGTAATTTCAGATGGCCACAGCAACTTTTTTTCGAAACGAGCTACAATCCATCCTCACGTTAATGATCGCCTGCCCACGCTGTGCCAGGTCAACCAATGAGGTCTAAAAACAAGGCAAATCCGAACAACACCAAAAACTTGAACCGACGATTACGATGGTACTCGTGAGGTCTTTTTGTTTTATTTTTTTAATAATAATTTAGCGTTTAATTACCACGCTATGTCGAGGACTAGAGCAACGACAGCCCCCAAGGTCGTGAGTTGAATGAAAATTGTTCTTTCCGGTCAAGACCGTTAGATGGGAAAGTTTCCGGTAGAGTGAGAGTAGAAGGGAGATTTATTTTCTATTCAACGTTTTGTTTCCACTGCTTTACATAGTATTCGAGTGAAGCGAGAGAAAATTCATCAGAAAGTGATATTTTGATTTATTTCTCACAAACAGTCAGAAATAGATATAAATAAATACATAGCATGAATAATAGAAAAGAGATAAAGATATAGAGATAGATATGAAAAGATTTGCACTCGAATTAAGATATTTAGTGTGATGGAATCAACTATTTATGCGTTGAATGGATTGACGAGCAGGCATGTTGCTATTTTAAAATCCACATTTTATTTTACACACACATAAAGCAGCGATACGAAAAGCACATCACAAACACACACACAAAAAGGCGGACAACCACACGCGAACACATAAGACAATAAAAAAAACATTCATTGTGCCATCTAGAGATCTCAAACTTCAATGCTTTAGTCAACCGAAAACTTTTAGAATCATATGATTTTTCCGATAAAGGCTTTACTGATAGGTCCGAATACACGAGCGATGCAAATTGCATCATCCTGTTTTAAAAATGCTGAAGTTATAGCAGTAGCGTAGCGAAGAATATTAGGGCCCCTGCAAATTCAGGTTTGGAGCCCAAAGCCGGAATCTTACAAAGCGCGTACTTTGTATCAGTCAGGCTTTGAGCCCCCTAGAATCCATCTTCCCTAGCGAAGCGGGGGTGTACGCTACGCCACTGAGTTTCAGAGTTTGGGAGTTAAATCGTGGTAATTTTCCTTTGGGGCTAAAGCAAAAATTAATTATCATGCGAAGTCTTGGAAGGTTCAGGACCATAATGAATTAAAATCATCATGAGAGAATTTAAGTTAATTATTACATTTTTTAAGATATAAATATATATAGAGAGAGATATAAAAATACGTAGAAACAGAGATACATAGATATAAATATAGATATAGAGACTGATAACACAAATATATACACACACAAGCATAGTTTTTTAAGTGAACGCAGTTATTTATTTTTATTATTATTGAAAACATTTATAAAGTCCCCGTGCACCACAAAGTATCACACGGGGCTCACAGAAGTAAATATTAATCACACATAACTACACATTAAGATTACAAGCATTACAAGAAATTCACAGAACTTTTTTAAAACACTTCTGGTGGAAAGAATTGGTGAAGATTAAGGAGGGCAATTTATCTTAAGTCCCTTGCAAGCCAGTCTTAGGATTTTCGTTTCTTTCAAACTTGGAACACTGAAGAAGCACATGTTCTACATTTCCCTCACCACCAATATCACAATCACAGGAAGATGACGTAGCTAAATTAAATTTGTTCAAGTAGTTTTAAAGTTGCCATGATCAGTTAGAAGTTGAATTATTTGTAATAAGTATAAAAAGGATGGCAGGCCAGTCTCTTATGAATGGTTGAAAAAAAATTTCTTTGTTAAGCTCCTTTATTTGAAATGAGATATTCTTGGTTCCAAGATTTCACCATTCTTTCATAATCTTCTTGAAAAATGATTTAGGAATATCAAAGACAATGTCATGTTTTTATTGTCTTAACAATTAAACGCAAAAATAAAATTACCTTTGGAATTTTAAATATGAATCTCAAACGAGCATTTAGAAATTCAATAAAAAGAAGTAAGCCAATTAATCCCCCTTTATTGCAAGCTTAACACATTTCTTAGAAACAGATTTTTAAAAAGTAGAGGTAACTCATCTCCCCTTCCATTGTTTTCAATACAAAAACTGTCACCACGATTTGGGAAATTTCTCACGAAGATACCAAAGGTAAATTGACGCGACATTTTAGCAGCTGTACAAACACGCTAAAGATCTTTTTTCGCCTCAGCTTCCTCAATTGAACATTTCCTTTTCATTCAAAGAGAGAAA
>BMAO01024601.1:0-19624 GCA_019973975.1 Trichonephila clavata
TTTCTCGTGCTCTCTCAAGATACGGGTCTGATAGCTCTTGGACCTCAGGGGGCCGGAGATATACATCGCTGTTTAAAAGCTTATTTTAAATCAGTGTACTAAATACGTATTGAAAATGAGCTACAATTAAAAAGCGCTACACCAGGAAAAACAATATAAACATATAGTCGACTCTCGCTAGTTCAAAACCTTCGAAAATACCAATCTCTGTCTAATTTCTAAGTATATGATCGGTCCCTAGAAAAACTCTTGATATTTCGAACCACATAATTTGTTCGGGTACACGCAATATTTCGAAGTAAAATCTGTGGCCGACTGGACTGCAACATGCGATAATTAAGTTATCTTGAAAAAGTCTCGTTAATTTGAACTCTCACTATCATGTACAGTCCTGTAGCAAACGGGTTTGGAGCTTTAAAATTTTTTTTTTGTCTCTCTGTTGTCTTTTTTCCCCTGTCTCTTTTTTGTCTCCTTGAAAAACCTAAAATTGTGCGTTTGGACCACAATAACACAGAAAAATGATGAAGTCGAATTGGAGGTGTTGACTCTGATAAATCTGACAGAAAGTAAGGTGTCATTCGGCAAACTAAGCAAATCTTTCTTTCGAAATCATATTTATGCAGACGTTTTTCCAAGCTTCATTTATTCTAGAAAAAACTATTGTCAAAGTTAGATTAGATGTCATAAAACAAAGAAAACATAAGTTTTTTTATTAAGAAAGATTAATCATGTACAGTATATAATTTTAATACTTGCTTTTAATACATAAGTATGTATTAACTTCTCATATAACGCATACTTTTTAAAAATACTTTAAAGTAATTTTAAACAAATGTACACATTTGGTTTTATTACATAGTTTCAAATTAAAATGTGTTTGAAAAAAATTCTTTTTCTGTTTTAAGGAGTTTTTTTCTCTACTCTCTTAATAACTTGTAGTTTTTCATTGGTCCCTTCAACTTCGAATTATCGAAAATCGACTGTATTCACTAAAACTAAGACCAAACTCCATAACCCAAAACGATGCTGTGCATTTATTATCGCATACTTCATAAAAGATACTATAAAGATGGTAAAACACTTTAGATTTCAGAAGAAAAACACAGTGGCACGACAAAATAACGGAAGAAAACTACAATTAGTTTTCAAATAAGCAATATAAACAACTAATGTCACTAAGTTGAATGAAATAATGGTTAGTAAGAACCAATTTTAAGTACGGTGCACGACCGCCTCTACTTTAGATGTCAGAGAACATTGAAGGAAAGCACTTTTGTAACTTAGTAGAAAATAATGTAGACCTTATTGCTCAATTTAACCGGTCTTGCAACAAAATTTAAATTGTGATCAGCGGTTGTGCACGAAATCAATATTGGTGCCTAACAATGACATTGTCAATAAAATCAACACTGATAATTTGAAGGACGTGCGGGGGAAACAAAGGAATATTTATCAATGAATACAATCATGTATAAAGAGCAAAGTACCATGGAGATTTTAAATTCGCTTGAATTTTCGGGTGTACCCTCACATAAACTTCAATTAAAACTAGATGCGCTGAAATTCATTGGGCACTGCGTTCTCGAGG
The DNA here is from genome assembly GCA_019973975.1 of Trichonephila clavata. NCBI lineage: Eukaryota > Metazoa > Arthropoda > Arachnida > Araneae > Nephilidae > Trichonephila > Trichonephila clavata. The sequence continues at coordinate 1,589 of BMAO01024601.1, forward strand.
AACCCGCCTTCCCATCAAATTTGTGTATTTTTCGGTGTGTAAAATGTTTCATGCATCGAAAAAGGCATTGCATTTTGAAATATATTTATGTACCTTTTACTAAGAAACTATTGAACACTAAAGCTTGCGAGCATTAAATAAACATTTTTTATACAGAAGTGAAATTTTTTTAAAAAAAGATGAGGAGCCTGTTTAAAAATGTAATTTTTGCAAAGTAGAATAATGAATTTATAAAAATTTTCCTTTTCTATGTTTCGACATCTGCTTTTTAGCTAAATGTCTGAGGAATATCTCACAAATTTCACTTCAGTATACACAATATATATGAAATATAAAATAAAAATTTCCATTTCATGTGCATACTGTAGATTTATAAAAAATACACACATAATTTTTAGAAATAATTTTTAGGAAACAGCTTCTGTATAAATTTTTACCTCATCAAAAAGATCCTGCACTGTAACCAATTTTTACTTTATTTTTCATAATATTATCTTCTTCTTTCTTTCTTTTTCTTCTTTTATCTTTTCTAATTTTCTGAAGTATTTTAATTTGGATACATTACTATCATCAAAGGAACAAACGGCATAATAAACCTCGAGTGAAAATTTTTCAAATTGTACAAATGTTGTTTTGGGAACGCATGACCTATTGACATTATGAAAACTTTCATTCGGGTTTTATTTTTTCCGATGCTTATGGGTCCTATGTTTTCCTAAATATAGGACGCATTGCTACTACAAGAGCGACCGGAAGACTATTTTTATGTTAGTAAGACTTACCTCATACTTCAGCCTTTTTATATCCACACCATCAATCTTCACCCGACAGGACAAAAGCCATGTTTTTACGTGCCCATTTTTTAGATATGCAATATTTCTAAAGAATATTAACAACTATCACCTTACATGTATCAATGCTGGTCACAGTAACTGCACCATTTATGATGTGTAAACCGCGCTTCTGCTATGTCCACAATATTATTATTACCTTCTCATTTTCACAAATAGCTTCCCTCGCAGCATTTTAAAAGGAGTTCTCGTAAGCAAATTTTGCAGCATTTGAGATTCGCTTGCCGTAAGGAAAACACCTTGTAGGTGGTTGCAGAACATTCACTATGGCGCAAAACATTCTCCCAGCTTCTGCACCTCTTCCAATGGAACACGTAGCATATACAAACCTGGTATTTATTGTAGCAATTTGAGTACCTTCATGAATATTTAAAAAAGAGAATTCTACATTATATGGACAAGCTAAACAATTCAAAACAAATTTCCAGTCCAGACTTACCTTTTAAAACTTGCATGTCTAAACCTCTTTTACAAATTTTACATTGAACTTCATTCTTGAAAACAAATACAAGTATATTCAAAAATTCATAATGGTATTCTTTATACTTACTTTAATAAGAAGAAAATCTCTAATTAAACTTTCTTTTGCACATGCCTCCTTTGAGTCATGTGCATGTTCAGCTTCAGGACCTTCTGCTTGAGCATGTGCTGGACCTTCTAAACATTTTGCTTTCTTTCAGTAGTGAACACTAACCCTTCTTATGGAAGGAAGGGGGGTAACAACCTAAAAAGCTCAAAGCCATGGGCCCCGAGAGGTAATTTAAGGCTGTTTTCGGTCAATGTTAAAGGATAGGGATCAAACGGGAAGCACATTTGCCGGCAGGAAAAAGCTCCAATAATAATTAAAATTTCTATGGGTATAAAAAAAAATATTGTTTAGTGGATAGTGTTCTTTGAATTTTGATTTTTGAAAAAAATATGCAGTTTTCAGCATTATTGCAAAATGAAATTGGAGTTTTCTATGTTAAAGTATAGGAAGTGAAAACGCAAAACACATTTTAATAGAAAAAAAATTTATTTTTTCGAGTAGAATTAAATAGTATATAAGAAAGCATGCTTCCCTCTTTTGACTAGTGTAGCCATAATTAAGTTTTATGTTTTTATTAATGAACTTTTTTAAATTTTAAGTTCATTCTGAATTATTTTTGGCGTAGTTAGGACTATCTCAAACAGATGGCACCACCATCGTTTTGTAAAACGAATTTTACTTGGCTACAAATACTTAATTTTGGCGATATCTTTCTGCAATATAGTCGCCAGCTGAAATTATGGTAACTTGCAAGTTGTGACAAATAGTGTGGAAAATAAAGAAGATTTATGATGTACACAGGGATTTAACATCTCAAACGTGATTAACTTTCCTACTTAGGAATGTTTTTAACATTTTCTGCATGTGTGCTTTAAAAGTTTAATTTATATACATAATTTATAATTGTGTTGCTTAGATTTTTTTTTTGCCTGTTATTGATGAAATGCATATAAAAATATCTAAATTCTGTGAAGCGACTGAATGAAAAATTGAAAGTATACTTATTTCATACTTGACCGAAAGTTATGAATTGACTAAAGAATACAAATTACTACTCCTTGAAGCTCACAATTTAAAATTTTAATCTAATTATTGTAATGCAATTATTATTATTTTTAACTAACAAAAAATCGAATCGATTTTATATTTAACGTACAATTTTACCATTAAACCATTGGAACAAACATTAACCAAATCTTGTTTTCTAATTAAACTAGCTTTCATGGCCCGGCGTTGCACGGGCTTATACCGAGTGTATAATTTAATCCCCATGTTAATTTCCTCCTTTTATTCTAACGGCAAAACTTTTGTGGGGTTTCACGCGTACGATGTGAGTGCATGTCCCGTGAGTGCGTGTCATGGCTTTGTCGCTTAACATTTTCCCTTCTTATCACAAATTCTCGATCCTAGTACCACTGAAGACCCGCAGTGTAGGAGAGCGATGCACGTAAAATCTATCGAGAGCACTTGACCATGGTTCAAAATTACGTGAACCGTCCCCAAAAGGCCTCGTGTAGCTGAACAGTGGGACGTTAATATTCACTCAATCTTCACAAATTCAGCACTTCCAATATTATTTTCCAAAATTACTTTGATTTCTTTCCTCTCTGCTTAGCCCGGCATTGCACAGGCTTTTACCGAGTGAATAACTTCACCCTCATGGAAATTTCGTGTTTCCCTCAGGCTGATAGCACTTGTGTGTGTGTGTGCGCGATGTGAGTGATTTCTTTAACTATGTCATAAAAACTCCCTTTTTCGAAATTTGTTCTTGCGTTGGTGTGGTGTGGTAATTCTTAAAGATGGGTGAATGCTCAGGTGTCGTCCTCGTCACTTGAGCATGGTTGAAAATTTCGAGGTCCGTCACCAAAAACCCTTGAATAGGCAAACAGTGCGAATTTAAAAATCACCCACTCACTTTCCAATTCTTTCCTTTTCCTGAGTGAATAACTTCATCCCCATGGAAATTTCGTGTTTCCCTCAGGCCGATAGCACTTGTGTGTGTGTGTGTACGTGCGATGTGAGTGATTTCTTTAACTATGTCATAAAAACTCCCTTTTTCGAAATTTGTTCTTGCGTTGGGTGTGGTGTGGTAATTATTAAAGATGGGTGAAAGCTCAGGTGTCGTCCTCGTCACTTGAGAATAGATGAAAATTTCGAGGTCCGTCACCAAAAATTTTCGAATAGGCAAACAGGGTGAATTTTAAAATCACCCACTCACTTTCCAATTCTTTCGTTGCAATTTTTTATTTCCCGGAAACGAAAATGTAGTCTTTTCAAAAATAGTTGTATGCTGAAAAAAAGACAGAAAGTATAAATTTTTCAAATTACAAAATTTCACTACTATAAATCTTGTTTTCTAATTAAATTAGCAGAAACTTATTTTTTCAATTAATTTTTTCCAATTCTAAGCTGTACCCCAAATTCTCAGGCCGTTTTTGCGGGGAAAAATTAAAAATAGTGTAAAATATGTTATTGAGATATATGATATATTTACGAAATAAAAAGTGGCTGCGGTAGCCTAATGGTTATGTAACAGAATCGTGGCTGCCGTATCATGAGTTCTAGCCTAGTACCGCTCAAGACCCGCCTTATAGGGGAGCTTAATCTGTCGAGAACTCAGATGTCCTCCTGTTGGTGTGATGTGGCAGTCAGGAGAGGGGGTGGTAGCTCAGGTGTCGTCCTCGTCACTTGATCATAGTTCAAAATTACGAGATCTGTCACCAAAAGCCCTCGAGTATAGCTGATCAGTACGACGTTAATATTCACATAACGAAATAAAAAAAATAAAGGTGAATTAATAAGAAATGAGTAATTAATTTATTATTTATTAAAAACTTTTAAAAATAAACGAGAACCACAATAACTTTTCTATCCGACAGTATCTCGGTTTAAGCTCATTTCGATGCCTGGGAGAAGAAGATCCACAGATACTCTTGGCACTGGAGAAGCCTAATTTATAACTAGAAAACCTGTTTAAGTCCAGCCTATCCGGGCGCTTCCCGGCCCAGGGCCCTCCCCAAGTGCCCAATGGATAAACCGATACTGACTGGTATTTTCTAACATTGAACATTTTCAATTCCCTGGTCAAGTCTGACTAAATTTTTAATATAATAGATGCTGCAGTTTCTTTGCGCAATGCATTTTACACATATCAAAGTCAGAATTAAAGTTAATTCGGAATATATCCATTTTAGTTAAGTATGTAAATAACATTTTTAAGTAGTAAAATTTTTATAAAATTCTTTTAGTACTATAGTTAAAATTTTGATTCGGTCTAGTTTATTTTTAAATAAGAAAATAAAGTATTCACACAAAATAATAATCCACTGATTAATCTTTTAAAAACACTTTCTTTTAAAAAATAAATTTTCTAAATATGTAAACGGTGTTTTCATTAGTTCACGACAAACACTGGTCCGAAGTCTCTAGGAAAGAAGAGAAAGGTACAAAAAAAAGGGGGGGAGGAGAGGGTAGGAAACTTTTATTGCTCTGGGGTAATAAAACAGAAAAAAGAGCTGAAGAAACTGCAGAGTGTGAAGGGGGAAGGGAGTCCTTTCTTTTGGTGATACTTGAAAAGTCTTCTGATGGGGTTTTGCGTAGAACAGGGATGGCCAACCCAAATGACCTTGCAGGTCACTTCGGAAAAACATTACAATTCAGCGGGCCACATATAAAAATATATATCTCTATGATAGATTTGGATTTATTACAAGCATTTATTGGAGTAAAAATTTAAAACAGAACGAATTATTATTGTTTTCATTATTTTTATATGTATACAAACAAATATAATAATGAAAATGCAATGAATCAAACAATATTATTTAAATTTATTTGATTAGTGAGATATTTGTTTCTCAACTCTTTCACTGAGTTTTTGCAATAGATCTCAATGCATATATTTGTACATCGTAATTGATGCTGCAGGTTTTCGTCCGATAAGTTTGAGCTCAATTTCCTGTTAGATTAATTTCATTTTCAAGGGAAACAAGTAATATAAAACAAATTTAAGACAATTCCTACTCTGAATGAATGAATACAAAGTTTTTTTATCAACGATTGAAAATTTTAACAAGATATATATAGATATATGTATAGGGAGAGAGTGAACTTATAGTAGGAATTGAAAAAAAGCATGATTTGGTCCGAATTGTTGTAACAATGCGCACCCGGTTTGGCTAGTTTGGATGAAAAACTGTTTTTCGGCGCCAACTTTTGTTATTGTTTTGTTTTAGCATTTTCAATGTTACAATAATGGAGACAAATCTAAGTTGGAGTCGAAAACCGGTAATTAATTTATTTAATTAATTGGTAATTAATAGATAAATATTTGAAAAAACTGTTATTAGCATCAAGTGTCATCCACTACATAAAACAATACTATTATTTTGTTGCCAAATATGCGTTAAAATTAAATAATCGTATGTTTATCCAACGGTATAAATGTTAAATTTAGGTTATTGTATACTAAAATCAATAACTGTATGTGATTTAAAAAGTGTATTTTATTCTATACGTATACGCAACATAAAATATATCATGTCTATTATTATACGCTTTATCAACGTTGATATATTTCAGAATTTGTACTGAGAAACGCCGGGGAAAAAATTGTAATATTTTTCTTTTGTTCGTACTTTCTTTATTTAAAAATTGTTAAATATTTTTCAGATACACATGATATTATTGATCCTGCTATTTATAATAAAAAGTAATGTAATGAGGCTATTATTTGCGTATTTTGTTTGAAAAATATTTAATTATATTTTATAGATAAGAATTTGTCTAAGAAGAAAATTGAGACAATTCTTTGTTGATTTTCTATGTGGACTCGAAATATTTTTCTTATGAGGAAAGAGTTTTTACTTAGATAAATGGAACCAAAAGCGGAGAGCAGAATGCATACAATTTTCTCTTTTGAAACAATTAAATCTCTGCAGAAATAACGTTCAATAATTTACAAAATATCTGTAAATTTATGTTTGGAGTTATCTTTCCGATTTTTTCGACATTTCATAATTGTCCATAATTTTGGAGATCTATTTCAAATAAGATCCATAACAAATTTATCAACTTCCATCCTCTTGAAAACTGACGCATTTGTTGAGTAGTGCAGAGTGCCACTGAGAATTGTGCCGCGTGTGAAATAGGTTGCCAACCCCTTTTCTATCACATGAAAGTAAAATTGTATCATATTGTTTGTTCATTTAATACAGCAGATAAAAACGTGAAATTAAATTTTTCACTGCCTTAAATCCACCTATTCTTTGTTTGAAAATCATTTATTCAGAAAAAATTAAACAGTTTCGTTCTCTAAATCATTTATCTAGAGCATTGATCTTCAAACTGTGTTCCAGAGAACCTTGGGATTCCACGAGTCACAATAAAAAAAAATGGAAAGAAAAACTATAAATGTGTATGTAAAGCGGATTAAAGTTCTCATGAAATTCGTATAACCACAATTATCTAAAGATGATCTCATACATTAAAATTAAAAATTTTATTTATGCATAACTTAACTTTGTTGTGAAAAACTTTTTAAACTTTTATTGTATTATAATAAATGAATTTAAAACATTTTTCTTTATCTATTAGATTGTGAATATACTATTGTTTACTATCCCGAGTTCCAAAAAGTAATTTTATACTAGTTAGTACAATGTTTTGAAACCTTTTACATTTGTGGGGGAGAAAAACACCTATAATGAAGAAGATGGAACAATTTATCGACATATCAACAGATTCAATGCAAAAATTTAAATTTAAGCGAGAACACCAAAATTTTAGGTTGCCAATTCTTGCAAAATGCGCAGAATTTCTCACATAGCTGTGAACATTTTAGTGCCATGAAAAATATTTCTCAACGCGAGTGGCTATAAAAACAAAATATAAAAACGAATTAAACGCGGAATATGAAATGCTACTACACATTATTTCCAAAGGACGACAGTTTGTGTAAAAATTGAGAATACTAAATATAATGCATGCGTGCACAGGTGACATTTGGATCAAAAATTAATATTATCAATGAATAAATAACATTAACATTACATCATAAATTTTTTTAATAAGAAATAAAAATTTTAAAAGTCTTTTCCTATAACATCAAGAAAATATGTTTATCTATATACTTTAAATATTATTTTAAGATATATTCTTCTAAGAGTGTGGAATGGGATTCCCCGAAAACCAGTACCGAATTACTTATTAGGTGGAGTAGGTAATTAATTGCCTATGGGTCCCAAAAATAAAAAAAGAAAACCCCAAATATTTAGTTATTTTTTGCTACAAGAATTAGTTTTTATTAAAAATTCGAATAAATAATTATTGTTTAGTTACATATTTTTTAATTTGCTGATTATTTGTTATTTTATTTGTGCAATGAAATATATTGTTAAAATTTTGTGTAATAAGATTATTAGGCTACAGGGCCCCGAGAACTGGACTGCCTAGGGGGTCTCCATGTCGTTTTATCCAACACTGTGGAAAACATCTTACATGAGCCGAAAAAGTTTGACCACTGATCTTTGTCCAGAAATAAGAACTCTTCCTTGGACAAGATTCACTGCTGTTTTACCCCCTTCCCCTTGAAAAAGAAAAAAGAACTTCTCTACCAGTTTTACGATTTTGCCCCCCCCCCCGTCAGGGAGTGTCTCCTTTCGCTGAGGGGAGAATTTTGTTGAAAGGAGTACCGGAGAGATAAATTTATTGCCCATCTAGGGAATCTTTAGAAAAATATTTGTGCCAAAAATTTCGCTATAGCCAGCGCCATCTAGATGTCATGTAAGATGTTAAACAAAGGAAGTGATTCACCATAATTGGGGAAAATTAGAAATCTGTTGGTCTTCAGGAAGGGTGCTTGAACTCCCAAACCTCACCCTTGAAAACCCTAGTATTTTCCTTTTAAGATCTGTGATATCTCTTGTAGAGGTGGTCGTGCACCGTACTGAAAACTGGTTCTTACTAAATATTTTCCCCTCAAGTTATTAACCTTAGTTCTTATTATTGCTTATTTGAAAACTAATTTTTTTTTTATTGTTTTCTATCCTTATGTGCGTGTAATCTGAAGTGTTATAGTATCTTGTGAAGTGTTTTGATAGTATCTTTTACGAATTTCTGCGGAAAAAAATTCCCAGTATCGTTTTTGGTTACGGAGTTTGTTCTTAGTTTTATTGAATATGTTCATGAATAGTTTTTCCTGACATGTAGCGCTTTTTTAATCATAGCTCCTTTTCAATACGTAATTATTACACTGATTTCAAATAAATTTTTAAACAGCGAAGTATATCCCCGGCCCCCTGAGGTCCGAAATGTCTCAGTCCCGTATCTTCAGTCTTGAAAGAGCTCTCGGAACTTGGACTTTTCATGCATATGCCAAAGAATAATCACACAGAGCTATTGTTCGAGACTGGGAACTAGTGGACGGGCTTTCGTGGTGCCCATGCTTCTAGTTAATATTAGATGCAGATGTGTGTTATTGTTCGTAAATGACCAAGTACATCTTCAACTGCGGCTGATATCTTGAAAGTTTCGATGGAGTTTCCAGTGGCAATCCATCAACCAAAGCAGGGGCATAGCTACCACCGTATCAATTCTACGTGGCCCCCAAGCTACAGGGACCCCAACTTGTATAGCTACAATCCCACTAATATTGCTCCCATATCTAAAAATGGCCGGAAGAAATATTAATGCAAGCCCCCTCAGAGCTAGCTTCGCCAACGAACCAAAGTCTGAAAACGACATGTTCCCAGTCTTGAGAGCTTTGAAGCCTGTATCTCTCTTGAGTTTTAAGTGTTTATGAAACTAAGATTTCCATGCTTGTCAGAAAGAATCCTTGTTAAAACCCCCATTGTTCGAGACCAGTGGAGCTAGTTGAGGGGCTTTCGTGGTGGTTACGTTTTTGAATACTTCGGTAGTTGTTATTCTTTGTAGTGGCTTTTTAAGGCTCGTTTCTTTTTTTTAAATTATTTAAATCGGTATATTTTACTAGAAAAGACAAATGAAATTAAAGGAAGTTATGTGATAAACGTTACGTTTAGTGCAAAGCAAATTATTTCAAACTAGTTGAATTTAAGCCTTAATAGCAAGATTAAGTTTAATAAAAGCGTCCCCGGCTGAAATTCGCAATTCGAATGAGGAAGAAAAGACCACACAATACTGAAGGCACACAACTTCCCTTTTGAAACAGATGGACAAATTTGAAACTTCCTTAATGAACATATTCTAGAGAATAAATGCTACTAGCAAATTATTGCAATAAGTGTTGTGGGAATTATTAAATGGATATAATCTACTAAAATCTCCAAAAAATTATATCCAAAATTTCAGAAATGAATTAGGAAAAATAGGAGCAACTGAGTTATCAGAGCTCTCATTTGAAAAGGAAGCAGGACTAGTTCGCTATTAGCACTGGTCCTGTCAGTGGAAGAAAAGAAGTCGGTTGTGATATTTTCAAGAAGGTAAAAAATTTTTTATAGCCAATTCATTTTATGTTATATGCGATAGGGAAAGAGCAGAACTATCCCGAAGAGCTGAAATTTATGAAACTATGATAGAACACTTTACTATTACTACATATTTTTACTATTTTGGTTTTTTGACTCTTGTGTGAGCCCATGGACCTCAAACTTTTTTCCGCCAGGGGTCCGCAATTATCTTAATCCGCCTCTGGGCATGGTATACTCAAGAAAAAATGGTGTATTGCTTTAAATTTGTTACTAGTTTGAATAGCGTTGTGTTAAGACTACACTGTGCCCTTTTTTCAAACATTATTTTGGAGACAGTAATATTAAAAGTAATTCATGTTTTTTTTTCTTTTCAGATTTTTATAAATTGATTCTGGAAATAAAAATTCAGTTGACCATTCTTTATTTTAAATTTTTTAAAACGTACAAATTTTGGAGATCTTTTTCTTGAAGTTTCTCATTTATAAAAATGTTTTTGTTATTTCAAGTGTGATTTCTATTTCTTAGATAATTAAGAATAAAAAGTTAGAAAATATGTCTTGTTGAATTTTAATAATTATTTTTAAAACTAATCCTGGAAAATACATGAAAATTTTTAAAATGGGAAACCTGGAAAAAATATGAACATTTTTATATATTAACGTATGTATTTTTAAAAAACTAGCTAGAGTTCTCAGATCTAAATCTGTATAAAATTTTATAGAACATATATGTGTGTGTGTGCAGTCGACTCTCGATAATTTGAAGAATGTGCTCAGTCCCTAGAAAAACTCTTGATGTTTCGAACTAAAACAATACATTTGGTTACACTCAATAATTGGAAGTAAATTCTGTTGCGGGCCAGACTACAACATGCAATAATTCGAAGTTATCTTATAAAACTCTCGACAATTCAAACACTCAATATCATGTACAGTCCCGTAGCAAACAGGTTGGAGCTTACAAGTTTTGTGTTGTATTGTCTCTGCATGTCTCCCCTGTAACATAGCCCCTTCAATGACCATCTGTCCGATACCCCTTCTTAGTGTATCCCGATTCCTCAGGCGAAAAGACACTTTTGATACTTTCTTTCTTCATATGGACAGTTCTCACCGCATCTGAAGTCAGCCGTCCATATCTTTCGTTTAACACGTGGCCTTGCGACACATGTGTTCAGAAAGGATAGTCCACTGTTTTGAAGAAGGGATGCGTAGGATTGTTGATATTCACTCACTCATCACAAATACTGATATATTTATATGCGTTCATTGAGTGTAAATGTGTATTTTAGTTTTTATTGCATCAGATTGTATATATATATATTTGTTTCCTATAAGTAAATTAATTCTTCTTTAATAATCTTTTATTTTGAATTTTCGATATGTACGAGCCCTCCAAAAAGAATTACCCCGTCTCTGAGGGGTTGCGCCCCAAAGTTTGAGTGAGCGTGTGATTATTAAAGTGCGTGCCACTCAGCTATTCGAGGGCTTTTGTTGACGGACCTCGTCATTTTGAATCATGGTCAAGTGACGAGGACGACACCTAAGCTGGCACCTCTTCTTATAACTTCTACACCACACCAATTGAACGACACTTGAGCTCCGAAAAATTGAACGCACATGGGCCACATCTGCAAGGCGGGATTTTAGCGGTATCAGGCTCGAACATATGATACGCCGGCCACGAGTCTGTTACCATGACCATTAGGCTACCAGGGCCATTTTACAATTTTTTAATCACTGGTATAATTCTCTTTTCACAACATCGGATATTGCGGAAAAGCATGATTCCGCTTAACAAATCATTTTGGTCCATATTCGGATACTCGAATTGGTGTATAAATATTTGTGCTAGGAAGCACTTAAGTAAAGTTATAAGAATAAGGATGATAGTTACATCATACGCATGTCTCTTTGCACCATTAACATAGCATACACCCACGCATCGGGGGTGGCCAAGGTTCTAGGGAGCCCAAGTATGCATTTGGGCTCAAAACCTGACTTTGCAGGAGGGGTCCTGGTCCTAATACTCTTCGTAACGCCACTGGTTTGCATGGGGGAAAAAATCAAACATTTCTTGGACCAGATAATAACTAAGAATGAAAAGTAGATTACCAGCGAAACCATTGCTAGGAAAAGCGCACCCGGTAAACATGATCCATCCACCTCTAAACTGAAGTTGAGACAATTCATAAGGATGAACCTTTGGTGTAATTGTCGAATCGGCCACTGGTCCGTCAAATTTTGAAAAATCGCCAACTTAGAGCGTTTTTACGCCACGATCCAACTTCACCCTCACTGATACAAAATCACGAGGGTTACCATATTTGGCACATTTATCGTGCCACAGTATTTACTTCAAATTACATATATATCAAATCATTTTCTTTTCGTTATTTATTTCTTTTGAGAATTTGAAAAAACATGCTTAACACAATACTAAGAAATTATAATGCTGTGATATGTTGCAGAGAAAACTGCCTTTGGGAGTCTCCAGGAAAAATATAATTTTTCTCACGAGAGGACGCTAGTGTATGTAGTTAGAGAAAACATGGCAAATGCAAAATAAAAGGGTTCTGCAGTCTCTGCCTTCTGATTTTGAGTTGTGAATTTTTAATGGATTTGAATTCTGTGGAAGAAACATATATATATATATATATATACATATATTGACCTTTCTGGAAAAAAAATTGATACAGCCACTTCAGTAATCTGTAAGGTCTCTGCTTCACCAGGGGAGCGACCAATTTCCATAATGAATGGAAAATCTGGTTTACATTAAGAATGAAGCCACCAGCTATGCATCTTATCGTCACTAGAAGACGCTTCACACCTTCCATAAACACCTACATTTTTCAATACGTGCTAATATTATTACGGTGATTGATGTATTTGTTGCTTGAAAATGATATAATTTGCCACCGAAATCATTTCAAACCAAACGAGTGAACTTGAGGAGAGTATGAGCTAAAAAAAATTTATTTGATTATTTACAATTTATTTTTAATTCATATAAAATGCGGGCGCATTTTGTTTCACCTTGGCTTGTGTGACTTGGCTTGTCCGTCTCTTCTTACTTTTACTTAAACATATTTTCCTTATAATATGAGCCTGCTTCCACAAACATTCAGAGGCCAGCCTGTACATGGGGATCAACGCATACAAATGAAAAGTTGAAAGTAATTCAAATTTAAATGCAAACTGTAAAATCAAGTTTGATGAACAAAACGAGCGCCATATTTCGTAAAATTTCTCCTAATTCTGCTTTCTGTACGACAAATATTTTCGCGTAGTAGGAAAAAAAAAAACTTCCTGGGTAAAATTTAACACAATTTTAGAAAAATTGAAGATTGGTGATGTCCTAAGAAATCAGCAAATATACTGCCGTAAATAGAGATTTTATGTTAGGCTTTAAACGTAAAGATATAGATATGAAATAGAAATAAGTGCTTAATTTATTAACCTAAAGCTTAAGAATATTGATAGGTTTAATTTCTTCAGTTGTATGGTTCATTTCGTGTTCTTTCTTACACCTCTTGTCGTGGTTGGTATGGTATTATGTATGTGTCATATTAAAAATATTAGTAATGGTTTCTGCACTTAACACATCATTGATATTGTTCTGAAATTATGTTTAATATTTTAATATTTTTTTCTTGGATTTCCATCAAAGAGCCCAAGAGAAGGCACTAAGTACAGCTGCAAAAATTGTCTCCCTTATATATTTTTAAAACTTGACTAAGTAGAAGTGTGGTATCACCTATTGAATGGTTTATTTCAAGAAAAGCAAATTTCTTTTTTAGTACAAAATAGATGTTGGATATGAAAATAATTCTGAAAACACACACAAACAATGTGAAACCAAATTTGTGTTTAATAAAATTTCTTGGGTCCACCTTACCTGGCACAGGTGGAGCTCAACTTTAGGGGAATCCTGAAACTTAAAATATGAATAAATAAACTTTTGACATATTCCTAATAAAACTCCAATTTATATTTAAAAAAATTGATTTTTTTACTTTCTTTTTTACAGATGTTTCCCTGAATGCGAAGAGTTTTTCCTGTGGTTATTTTAATATCCATATTTGTATTTTAACATAACAGTGAGTGGATATCCATGTCTTTGCTTCAAAACTGTTCTTCCTATGAATCTATGTTTTTTCCTAATAACAATAGATTCTTTCTTTTGACAAATAATAAATGATTCCACGGCAGGAAATTATATATATGCATGTTTATGAATATTTGTTAGAATAAAGGTATTTTGAGCATGAGCATTACATAATGTCAACAAAAAAATGTTGGGGTAAAAAAAAATGAATTAGTAGAACTTTTCATCATTCAGAAGGAGACGGCGCTGTCTTCGGGGCCTGTCTAGTGAAGGAATCTGATGCATTCCATAGATCTATCTCCACTTATAAATCAAAAGAAGGACGTTTTTGTCTGGTGTTTAACAGTTGCAAATTTAACTACAAAAATACAATATAGATATCAAATTGGTTGTTACGGTAACTACAACATATAATAAATACAAATACTAAAGTCTGTGAACAAAATGTCACTGTTACCACTTTACTTGTTAAGAATTAATATATATATATATTTTAAAATTCTTTATTTGCGGAGGGTAATCTTTGAAAACGAAGCATAATATAGTTGGCTGATTACAGCTGACATGGAATATATTTTTTAAATTCTCGCACAAACAAAACGCTCCAGCCACATAATTCATTCTTAAGGTTGCGGTCCTAATTTTTAATTTTTGAACTTAATTTTTATTACTTCAAACCTTACATGACAAATTAATTAGTAGAGTCAGCAACCAATTGAGAAGATAGGGGAAAAACCCTATTATAAGATCATGTGCCCTAATGAACATTCTACGTTTTCTTTGAAGATATTATATCGTGTCGTTTTCGATGGGGCGTGAAAAATTAAATAGAAACGAACTTGAAAGTGTGATAAGCTGAAGTGGTTGGAGCGTTACTCTCCGTGTAGTTGTCCTGTGCGTCGTCACCGTAAATACCTGAGAGTCCGAATCTTTTCGTGTGGCTATCAGTAAATTTATTCATAGTAAAAGTTTTGTGGTTATAGATTAATTAGGAGAAATTTTACAGCTAAATGTACCTAGAACGTCCTCTGGTGTCTTTTCGATACCAAGGCAATTTATCATCATAAATAGCTGTCGTTCATCATTACTACTAGAAAAACAAACTCCTCAAAGTACTATCACTCATTTATTTGACCTTGAATGGAGTGTTATTGGTTTAACAGGGGAAACCAATCGTATTTTTCTAGAATTGTTGTGTCTAAGTGTTTCGTTTGACATAGCATTTGGTAACCCGATCATAAAAAAAAATTCATTCGATTTTCAAACCTTGTGCAAAGCTGACAGACACCCAGAAACGATGGCTCATAGAAAAGGTACTAGCCTGATGAAATTGCTAATTTATTGCGGGAGATTTCTGTGAATGAATCGGTTGGTGTGGCTAGATGTCTTCCTTTAATTTAAACTCCAATGAAGACATAATATTGAGTGAAAGTGACTGCAAAGAATTTGAAGAAAAAACAGATGTAATTGATTATATTCCAGTAAATCCTGATATATACATATCGCTAGGAATGGCACAGAATGGATACCGCATAACAGTAATGTTCCTGGCAGATTTGCTTGAAATTTTTTGCGACAAAGTCTAACAATCTTCGCGAAACATAATGTCAACGTCAGTTTCTTATGATATAAAGGGTCATAGAATATGTTAATTATACGAAATAATATTAAAAAGTCTTAAACTAAACCCTACTGAACAGTATCCTGCAATTATTTAGTTAAAACAATTATTTTATATATTTCATGTTGTGGTGTCAAAATGATACCGGTGGATGTTTACGGGTAATTAAAACCAGTAGGGTGGGGGACTCTAACCAAACTCACTCATTTTTTACTCATAATTTATGATTTTTACTTATTTTTCGTCACTGAATTCCAAAGCCTAAGTATTGAGAGGTGAGATGTTTTTCTGTGCCGTATGTAGAGCGGAGAGAGAGAAAATGTAAATAGTGTATAAAAACAAAAAAATGGGCTCACATCACAGGCTGTTCCGAGGAAAAACCATTAGATTCCTCTCTACGAAATTACGTGAAACCACCTCTTGTATTTCACACACTTTTAAATCTAGAAGCTGTTTTCCGTTTTCTGTTCTTTCTCAGAAGGGAAATCTTTTCGGGTTGAGATAAAAATATGCATAAAAACACATAGTAAGTTTGTCGGGACCGTTTTATCATTTCCTGTTAGCCAATATTTGGTTTTAAACGATTGTAGGTTAAGGCAACTGGGACATCTGAGACAAGGAAAAATGAACTTTTTTTGCACCAAATTTAAATTTATTTCACTTACTTCAATGAAACCAACGAAAAGTAAAAATTTTACTTTGAATTATCTGCATATTTCTGTACCTGTTAATGTAAAAAATTCCATTTTAAATACAAATAAATCTGTATGAGCAATAATTAATCAATAACTATTTTTTATTTTCAGGCATGTTCTTACCTTTAGGTACACTTTGTATAAAATCCACTGCGTATATAAAGCTAAAAAATTGTACAGCGTTTTTGCAAACATAACAATCCATAAAATGAGCGAAATAAAATTTTGGAAAATATAAATTTATGAAAAAATATAAAAAATTTTAATTTAGTGATTTAAATTTCCTTTAAGTTTTATGCAAAAACTGTGCTATATTTAAAATTTCTAAATGTTTTTTGAAAAAAAATTCGTTTACTTTGTTAAAATTTTGGGGATCTAATAGTATGTTTTTTTTTTTTGTTGTTGTTGTGCTTACTGAATAACTAATTTTATATCTAAATTCGATTTATTCTAGTTAAAATTGAAACTCTGAGCTTACAAACAAAACTTTCTTCTTTTCAAGAATAAGGAGGGATCTATAAGATGTGCCACAGCTTCTTTCACTAGTGCCAGTCGCCAAAGACACCAATTCACATATTTCAAAAAAATTCCTTTTTTACTTTTGAAAATGCCCACATTATGTTGTGCACGACCTCAGAGGTGAAGTGGATTCAACAGAATTTATTAAGCATAAATTTGGTTTCACATAATTTATTTGTGTGTCTTTTAAGAATTCTCTTTCATATTAACATCTATTTTGTAACCGATAAAGATATTTTTTGGCTTATTTACTTAGGATTTATTTTGCATTAAAATAAATCTTTTTACAATTAAAATGTATCCATTTCATATACTGAGGCTTCTTTTTCCATAAAGTGCTCATGCATATTTTTCGACTCATTCTCAGTGTCTTACGAGCTTCTTTTGTGAAAAGTATAGAAAATTTACGCTCCCCTTATTCAAGCCTGAAAATCAGAAAAATGCTTCATTTTAAAACCTGGAAGTTTCATCATATCTAAGCGATTAGCTAGTCCATCATTAAACATCAATGGTGCTTCATTTTAGACCAATATCAATTGTTGTTTGGGGAGATCCTGAGATTTTTGACCAGTTATTCTAAGCTGTAAAACTGAGATGTCAACCTCATCACTTGACTGTGATTTAAAACTAGGAGGCGAGTTTTTAACAGACCTCGTGTTGCTTCAATGTGCGAGATACTGATGAAACAAATAACAAATAAAAAAATTTCAAACAGAACCAAACGAAAAATCTGTTTGTTTACATTTTTCTAAAGGTCAAGTCTTTTTCGACACTTACATTTTCACTGCTGAGAGCGTAATTATTGTCAGATTTGGACGAGGTTTGCTTCAAAACGTTTTTAACAATCTTTATTAATTTCTTAAAATGTTTTTGAAAATTCTATTTTCTAAACGTACAAAGGCAATACCCATCTTAAAACAGTACTTTTCCGTTCCGCCTGTGATAAGGTCACCGAAAAGTGTGTGTGTGTGTATCTTAGTGCATTAGGCCATGGCCAGATCACATGTGTCCCACAAGTTTGGTATCACAGAATAAAACCCTTCGGAATCATTTTACGCATTTGGACAAGAGTTTCGAAACGTCAGAAAAATACGACGACAACGCGCAAAAAACTTGTCAGCAAAAAAACCATTTTTGATTTGTACATATATAAGTCATATTAGCCTTGAGTTCAAGCCCTTCATTAACTTTAATTTTCCACGCATCGAAAACTATACGTTTCAAGGAAATAAAAGGGAAGAATTGTTAGGGTTTGCCAAGTTATCAT
>BMAO01024602.1:0-137267 GCA_019973975.1 Trichonephila clavata
TTGTTGTTCTTTTTGTAAAATAATTCTTCAGACCTCTTCTGGACAGCACACTTTATTATGGACAATTAAATAAAACGATTAAGAATTCTGCACACAGCATAAATAATGTTCATAGCACACAGCGTGTAGATCGTGTGGTCCCCGTAGAAGAAGTGCGTTGGATTAAGCGGGAAAAAGAACGCGTGGGCGCATCACACAGATATCCTTACGCCAGAAAAAATAGTTCGCTCGCTTCAACCCAACACACCTCCTGCGAGTGATACATTTTTTTTTTCAAACACAACAATATCATAAACACATATACATAATACACATAAAATATAACAATACAGTGACATAAAAATCATGAGAGTAATGAAATTTTTTCCATTGAATATTGTAACTTTTGTACATTCGTGGCTTTAGTAAGAAAATCTGCAATTAAAACATCAGTTTGAATGTATTCCAATTTTATTGCAGTATCTTCAATTAAATCTTTCACAAAATGAAAACGTAAATTCATATGCCTTGATTTATTTGAAGAACGGGTACCCTTAATCCACTGAATTGCTGCTTGACTATCTGAATTTAAAGTTACAGCATTATTTATAAATTGTTTACATTTTAATTCAGTTAACAAATTTACAGTCCAAATTATATCTTTACAAATTTCAGAAATAGAAAATAACTCTGCTTCACATGTTGATAGACTAACACTTTTTCTGTTTACGGCATTTCCATAAATTAATGAATTACCAAGTAAGATTACACCACCAGAAAATGATTTTCCATTTTCTGCATTTCCCAACTTGCATCTGAACTAGCATTTAAAATACCAAATTCTTTTTCATAAAACAATTTTTTCTTTTTGTACCCATCAAATATCTTAATACTCTTTTAGCCAAATTATAATGTCTTTTCTCTGGTTTATGATTAAATTGTGATAAATAAGATGTTACAAATGAAATATCAGGGCGAGTTCTATTAGCTAAATACAAAAGTTCACCAATTAATTCCTGATACATAGTAATGTCAATAAATTCATTTGTAGAAGAAAAACTTTTATCTTCCCCTTTCACAATTGGAGTCTTAACACTTTTACAATTTTCTAAATTATATTTAATCAATAATGAATTAATATATTCACACTGAGATAAATAAATACCATTTTCATGTTTTTCAATTTCCATACCTAAAAACTTATCAGTTTTGTTTTCAACCACTTCAAATACATTTTTAATCTTATTTACAATATCTTCATACATTTTATCATTGTTACAAAAATAGCTAAATCATCTACATACATACATAATATAAGGACACTTTGATTATCAGTTTTAATAAATACACAATTATCAGAAGCTAATTGTTTTAAACCAAATTTTTCTAATTCACACCTTAATTTCATATACCAGTTTCTACCTGACTGTGGCAAACCATAAATACTTTTTTCAATTTACAAACTTTGTCATCTCCAATTAATTTCTCATAACCAGGTGGAGGTAACACATACACAGTCTCTTCTAAATCACTATATAAGTAAGCAGTTTTTACATCAAAGAAATTAACATTTAATTTTAATTTAGCTGCAAGTGCAATTAACAATCGAAAAGATTCAATATTTACAACTGGTGAATACGACTCTGAATAATCTATATTTTTAATTTGATTAAAACCAGCTGCTACAAGCCTGGCTTTGTATTTAAAAATTTTCCCAGCATCATCTTGTTTTAAACTATACACCCACTTAGTTTTTATCAATTTTGATTTTGCAGGTTTTTGTACTACTTCCCATACTTTATGTTTATCTAACGAATCTAATTCATTCTCCATTGCTAATTTCCAATTTTCCCAATTAGCACTATTTTTTGCCTCAAAATAAGAGTTCGGTACATTATCCGTTAAATGAACTGACATCTGCTTAGATTTTAGTCTTTCCGATCTTCTAACAGGGATTTGATTTTGTACATCATTCAACTCAAGTACTGGGAGTTGGATTCTGCCTGTCTGATGCGATGATGTAGTCTGAAGGGGAATTGAGTTGTCCTTCTCAATTGCCACAGGCTCATTATTTATTTCAAAATTAGACAATACTCTATTTTCTGAATTTTGATTAATTTCGTTTATTTCGGGAGAGATTTCAAAAAACGAGTCAATATCCCATGTTTCATTTTCAATTTCACCTAAATAACTACTACCCTTTAAAGATTCATTGAATTTAACTGATCTCTCTTCAATTACTTTTTGATTTTTAATATCATAAATTCGATATCCCCTCCTTTCTCTAGCATATCCTAGCATAATTCCCCGTCTTCCTGGAACTTCAAATTTATTTCTCAATACTTTCGGAACGTGAAAATAGGCCACACAGCCAAATTTTTTCAGATAATTTAATTTCGGTTTATTACCTGTCCAAATTTCTAATGGAATTTTTTCTTTCCCTTTTCGTGGTGTTACATTAGATACCTGAGTACTACAATTAATAGCTTCGGCCCAAAATTTTAAAGGAAGCTTACTTTCATATAATAAAGATCTAGCTCTTTCTAGAAGAACACGGTTCGCTCTTTCTGCTTTACCATTACTTTCACTGTTGTATGGAATAGTTTTTTTTATGAAATATTCCTGAATTAGCAAGGAAAGTATCTAGTTGCTCATTTGTAAATTCTAACCCATTATCAGTTCTCATCTTTTTAATCCTTTTATGAGTTAAATTTTCATATTTAGCTTTAAATTGAGAAAATATATCAAACACTTCATTTTTATTTTTTAAGAAATAAGTAAAGTACATGCCAGAAAAATCATCTACAATTACCATAAAATATTTTGCACCACCATATGATTCGATATTAATTGGACCACACAGGTCGGCATGGAGCAACTCAAGAATTTGTGAACTCTGATTTATTTCAATACTACAATGAGTTTTTCTGGTTACCTTACTTATATCACAAGTTTCACATCTGAAATTCTTTACATTATCAATATCAATATAATCTTTCATTTTAAGCATATATTTACAATTTAAATGACATAACCTGTTATGCCAAATTTCATAATTATTAGTAGATTGGTCAGAAAAATAACACTCAGAATTATACACAGGTTCTAATTTTATTTCTAATCTACCATTATTTTTAAATGCTTTTGTTATTAACTTATTATTTTTATCATATATCAATACACAATTATTATCTGATTTAATCTTACAACCTTTATCCATTAAACATGTTACAGACAGTAAATTACATCTTAATTGAGGAACATAACTGACATTAGTAATTGTCAAATTAATAGAATTACACTGCTTTGTACTCACAGTTTTTAGCCGAAACGTTACCTGTTCCTTGACTTACAATTTTGGAATCTTTATCTGCCAAATAAATATCCATATTTTCTGGACTTATTTGCTGAAACCATGCAGGGTCTTTGGCCATATGACAGGATGCTCCACTGTCCAGGATCCAAGTGTTATCACAGACGTTTTCTTCGCGGTTTGAAGCTGTGAAAACTGAATTTGAAGAAGTACCTGGATTTCTTGATGGATTATTTCTTTGGGTCGTTCTGTTTGGCATGTTTTTATTTTTGTAAAAACAATCCTTTGCAATGTGATTTTGCCTTCGGCATATATAGCAAAGCCTCGTTTGTCTTTCATTTTTCTTTCTAGAATAAAATGCTCCAGCATTTATTCCTTCCATGCGATTTTTAGATGGTAAGTTGACGGATGCTTCTTCTTCCCTTAGAATTTGGAGGATTTCATCTAAAGATTTCTCTCGTTGGGTCTTCAAAATTTCCCTGAGGCGTGTGATTTTTTCTGTCAGTCCTCGAACTGTATAATACACCAATTCCCTCTGTGAGACTTCTAAGCCGAGGGAGTGACACTTAGTCGAGATGCCCCTCGCTCTTGCAATGTAATCCACCGCGTTTTCTCCTTTGTTCATGATCAGGTTTTTGAGTTCATTGCCCGCGTCGATTTTGCGGTCCTCCGTAAGTCCAATGAAAGTCCCTCTAATTTTTTCCCACAGCACTTTGGCGTTGTCCTCTTCCGCAAACTGTAGCGCCTGTTCGTCGGCAAGGGATAGCTTTATATACGAGACGGCGTCAGCATTTCTTCGTTCCCAATCGGAATCCTCCTTACGGCTAAGGTCTTCGGGTTTTTCGTTGGTAACCATAGTATCCAATCTCTTCAGGCTCAAAGCAGCCTTCATTTTAAGAGCCCATATAAAATAGTTCGTCCCATTTAAATTGGGGACAGTTATCTTATCCATTTTTGGCAAAAAGTTCACACAGTTCACTAAGACTATTCACAGTTCATCAACCACGCTCTGCTACCAATTTGTTGTTCTTTTTGTAAAAAGTAATTCTTCAGACCTCTTCTGGACAGCACACTTTATTATGGACAATTAAATAAAACAATTAAGAATTCTGCACACAGCATAAATAATGTTCATAGCACACAGCGTGTAGATCGTGTGGTCCCCGTAGAAGAAGTGCGTTGGATTAAGCGGGAAAAAGAACGCGTGGGCGCATCACACAGATATCCTTACGCTAGAAAAAATAGTTCGCTCGCTTCAACCCAACACTTTTAATACACAGGACTTTTAACTTCAGTTAAATATTTTTTATATGTACTTTTTAAAAATACTTTAAAATAATTTTATACATATGTACACAATTGGTGTTTTATTGCATAGTTTCAAATTTAAATGTGTTATAAAAAATTAATCTTTGTGTATTTTGGGAATTTTTTCTACCCTCTTGATAATTCGAAATTTTTCATTCAACTTCGAATTATCGTGAGTCAACTGTATATACGGAAGCAAATTAAATTATAGATTTTCACCTTACTTTCTAATAACAGATAATCAACCTTTTAAGTTATGAACAGAAACATTTAAAAGAAGAATTAAATTTTAGAAATAGAACAGTTAAATTTCAAAACAACCTTGAAACTAAGAAATATGTATTTCTTGGTCAAAAATCTATTTAAGAATGATGTAAAAATACAAAGTTTTCACTTTGGATGCAATCAACTTAATGGAACGTATTTTCATTCAGTCAGTCTACATGAAATAAAAATATATTTAATTCAATTGATACGACGATATAAATAGCACTATTTTAATTATATTTTTTTTAAATTCTTTTCAAAAATTTTCTCCAAAACCCAGAACAAATATTTCTAAAAAAGAGAAATAACACGGATTCTCGAAACTAGGATACACCCAATTCATATGAAAAGGTCTCTCTTGAAGAAACACATTAGTTTCACAAATCCTCCCACGGGAATGGAATTGAGCAACAAAATCCAATAACTTTTTTTAAGGTAATGTTGACCGGATTCACCTACTGCGCAATGATTACGTAATACAAAAAGAAAGAAAAAAACCTTCCTTACTCCAGTAGTAACGCTGCCATATCAAAAAGCTAATAACCTGTACGTGACCAACGAAGAGGGAAAGAAAAAAATTATTTAAAGCTTCCAAGTAAGCAAGCCACTTGTTTTCAACCTACTGACCTGTAACTTCAGATACAGAGTTTATATACTGGAAGAGAAACTTTTGGTGTGAAAATGTATTCATTCTTTAATCGTCGTCTGTAAACAGTTACCCATGCAGAGATCGGTAAAGGAAAAAAATAGTGAGCATTACTTTTCAATGGTTTCTAAGGCAATTATCAAATGTAACTATAATTTTTAAGTCCTTGTTGAGCAAATCAAATTAAGAAATTATTTTTTTTATCTACAACAAAAAATATTGAAGTACACATATACTATATAAAAATTATATATATATATATATATATATATATATATATATATATATATATATATATATATATATAAAGTATAATAATCTCTACTAGAGAGACAGAAATTATTTGAATAGAATTCTTAAGATAGATGATATAGTTTAAAGCAGTGATTCCCAAAGTGGTCTATATAGACCAGGGGTCACCAAACTTTTTTGATCATCGCCCCCTATATAATTTTTCGAAATCACCATAGACCCCCACAATTGTAATTTTCAGGTAATTAAAATAAAACTATATATTAGTCTAAATTTTTAATAAATCAGAAACAGTAAGTAAAGTAGCTACAGATTTTTTTACTTCTTAATGAGATGAGTGTGCCTGGTGTTTCTTGGCAAGGTTCGCTATATTGGGTTCGAAATTAGTCAATTTTAACCGTAAATCCCCTCGAAGCTCCACATTTAATTTATTTCTGTTTTTAGTTAAAATTGAATTAACGTGACTGAAACCGGCTTCAACCATATACGAACTTGGAAACGCCAGCATAAATGGCTGAGCCATTTCGTAAAGTTTCACATAATTTTGCTTTATATTTATATTAGTCCAAAATTTATGTATTGTCAAATTTTTAATAAGTTTTTAATTGTTTTCTGATTTATTATTTTATTTTCTATAAAGAATATAATATTAAGTCAATTATAAAAATATTTTAAATTTTTACGTACGCTGTTAGATATGTGTAATTTGCGTATTAAGAACTGTTTTTTCCTTCGAGTCCTAATAGACCCCCATTCGACCCCTTGGGTCAGATAGACCCCATACTGTTGTTAAATAGACCCCTAGGGGTCTATATAGACCACTTTGGCGACCCCTGATATAGACCCTCAGGGGTCTATGATGACCTGAAAGGGGTCCACGTCAGCATAAAAATAATTTAGAGGTTCATGAGGTGTAAATGGGGGTCTATGATAGCAGATCTCATTAAACTAGATCGTGACTTTAATTTTAAAAGAAAATTTATTCTAGTTGAAACCAAATTTCACCTATTTAATGGATTTATTTACTAAAATTAATGAGGTTAATTTGCACTTAACAAGATGACAGCATAAATATTATTAAAATGAGAACCATTTCAGTGTTTCTTTCCAGAGTTTAACTAAAGAAGTATAATATTAGAGGGCCCGAATTTTCTCAATTTGTTGCAGACAATCTGCCAGGGCGTTTTAACCAACGTTCAACATTTAAATGGCTTTTATTCAGATTTTGATACCAGGTTTAAGAATACTTTGAATTCATATGGTTATATTGAAAACAAAATGTCACATTACAATAGGAACTGATCGTAATAAGCACTAACGAATATCTTAAAAGTTTAGAAACGGATGTCAACAGTTTTGGCTCTTAAAAGGCAAACCTGTTATTTGTCCCGAATTATAAAAATCGAGAGGAAGTCTTTAATTGCTTTTCCTAGTGAGAAGGAGTTTCAAAATAGAAACAAAGAAAGAAATCTGGACACTACTAACAGAGGAGATTTAAGGTTAAACCTGACAAGATAGATACCAAATGTTAAAAATTTGTTATTGTAGCGCCAGATTCATTCCTCTCATTAAAATAATTTGTTTGTTGTTTAATTATTTTATTTCACAATTATTTTATGTATTAAATGACTTTTAATTAAATTAATTAACATATGGTTTTTAAATTTTAATCACTATACTTCATTGCAATTATAAATTTAACTCTTTCAAAGTAGTAGTAGTACCGGCTGTCAAAAAGACATTTAAGTTGATAAATTTGCAAAAATTCAATATTTATCAATTTTATTTCTTGTTTATTTATGAAAAATAAAAAATATAGTTTAAAAAAAAACTAAAAAGTACCTTTTTCTAGTTAATTGCAAACTAAATTTTAACTTAATATTTAGTCGCCAAATCTAGAATTAGTCACCAAATCTGGAATTAGTCGCCAAATCTGGAAATGGGACTTGAAATTAGTCTCCAGATGCGGGATGGGATCTGAAAATGAGAAATCGTTAATCCTGATGATCCTGATCAGGACAATGGAAAAAAAATATTAAATCATTGTATTCTCATCGATCCTGAACAAGTGAGCAAAGTTCCGAATTAATCTAACCTTTTAAAGTGGGTAAAAATTGATTTCAAAGATTCTGTTACATGCAAGTGAAGCTTATAAAAGGGTGTTAAAAAAGAAATATACGAGGTTCGTTGCTGGAGTATCAGATACAAATATATAAGTAAAAAATAGGGCTTAATAATCTCTTACATGTTATTTTAATCCAAGTTTTCCTTCAATAATAAACGCATTCATTGAAAACAACATTTGTGACTTTATTTTGACAAGTAATAACGGGATGTCTCAATGAGTTATTCAAAAATTAACTTTTAAGAACTAAGAAAACAAGTTGAAGTTCCTTTGAATTCATATCTTACGTATCTCCAAATTGCTTTTTATTTCAACCTTTGTACCTGTATTTTGACATCTAGTGACGTTGAGAGCTCAATGACTTGCTCAAATGAATTTTTAAGCACTAAAATAAGCAAAATTTAAGTCTCGACGAATTTAATTCTTGCTTGTCTTTTGTCTTTAACAATTCCAGAAAAACTTGTAATTATGTTTTGATAATTAAATACTGTATGAAATAAAAATGTTGCAGACAGAAGTCGAGAAAATATTTTGAAATGGTGGTAATGAAAAAAAAAGAAGGATAATTGAATTTAAAAAACGCAATTGCGTTGAATTTCGGTGTTTTTAGTTATAATGGGTATTTTTAAAAAACAAATGAAAAATTATTGCAGTCAAACGCCGTTTATCCGAATCAATTGGGACCGGACACCATTCGGATACGCGATTGTTCTGATAACCGAAAATCGAATGCGATCCATGCAGTATATAAAACCAGACACCATACGAATACTGAAAATCATCACATGCGGGAAACGTGCTTGAAGAAATGCAAAATAGGTGCAAAATGTCACACAACCTTTATTGTAGAAAATAATCTCTTATTTTTCGCTGTACTATTGTACACCTTCGTTTTTTCGCTGCAAGGTCTCTGATTCTCTTGAGCAGCAGTAGTTGAGTAGGACAGCACTCTGATTATTGTTCGCACTACTCCATAGCTGTCTTAAACGCAAAAAACGCGTCAGCATTTGATGTACTCTTGCTACTTTCGTCGTTGTTGTTATCCTCGTCTTCTTCTGTTTCATCGTCGACAGGGTCGGATTTTTCTTGCACGGAAGTCACAATCTCGTCATCATTTAGCATTTGAAATCCAGTCTTCTGCATCGCATGCCATCCTGGTTTCTACATAAAAAAAACTCAACAAAAGAGCAAGTATACACCCCTTTACTTAGAAACAAACTGACCTAATATTCCGCGTAGATGTTTACCAAATCCCACAACTGAAATTCCCCAAATATCCCTCATCTTAGATTTTCCCGCCACTTTTGGCCTCACGCGAAACAACTGTTTAGTGTTACACTGTTCGAAAACGTATCCGGACTTCGGTTCGGATATTTGATGCTCCGGATAGTAAACGTTCGGATAAACGACGTTCTACTGTACCTTATAAAATACAGTCAACTCTTGCGAGTTCAAACCTTCGATAATACGATCCTCTCGATAATTCGAAGTATATGCTCAGCCCCTAGAAAAACTCTTGATATTTTCAACTAAAACAATACTTTTTGGTACACAATATTTCGAAGTAAAATCTGCGGCTGTCTAGACTACAACACGCGATAATTCGAAGTTATAACATATAACTCTCGACAATTCGAACTCTCACTATCATGTGCAGTCCTGTAGCAAACAGGTTGGAGCTTACATGTTTTGTATTGTGTTGTCTCTGCGTGTCTCCCCTGTAACGTAGTCCCTTTGATGACCATCTGTCTGCCCTCCTTTCTTTGTTTTTTCCCGGTTCCTCAGGCAAAAAGACACTTTCATTGTTTTCCTTCTTCAAGTGGACAATGGACCGGATGCATTTGTTATCAGTTGTCCATATCTTTCGTTCAACACTTGACCTTGCGACACATATGTTCAGAAAGGATAGTCCTCTATATATTGTGAAGAGTTGCGGAGGATTGTGTATTTTGCGTCGGAGTGACATGATGATTTATGATTCATCTGTGTACCTTATGACATGTGCCGGACTGGACCCTATTTTGAAGAACCAATGGTGTTGGGGACAGTGTCTGAGGGAAACGATAACAAATTAAATAGATTTCTAAAGATAACAGATTTTTTTGTCAAAAAGATTAATTATGCACAGTATGTATTCTTTAATGATTGTTTTTAATACAGAAATGTATTCTTTTAATACAGAGGGCTTTTAACTTCTGTATAATATTTATACTGTATAATGCGTACTTTTTAAAACTACTTTAAAATAACTTCACGCATAAGAACAATTGTTGATTTATTACATAGTTTCAAATTTAATTGTGTTAGAATTAAATTCCTCTTTGTGTATTTTGGGAGTCTTTTCCTACCCTCTTGATAATTCAAACTCTTGATAATTCGAAGTTTTTCATTGGTCCCTCCAACTTCGAATTATCGAGAGTCGACTGTATTATCCTTCAAAAAAGGCTCGGAAATTATATATCAACTGCCAAAAAAGTGAAGAAAACAAGTAAAAAAAATTAAAAATTATATAATTTCTCTGAATTATATTAAACAGTTTCACAAGTAAATATTTACAATTTGAGTAATTCATAAGAAATAAGTAACCATTTTAGGCATGTATTCATTAGATATTGTAAAATAATACAAACCGCAACAATAATGGATCCGATGTAATGCAAAAATGGAAAAAAGATGCTAGCTCACAGTATTCAGCAACACAAAATTGAGTTCCCATGCATTTAATATTTAACACGTATATTAACATCAAGTAACAAACTATATATATATATATATATATATATATATATATATGTATAAGTAGGTTACGTTTGAGGTTATTTTAAAAAGCTGCAGTTTGTCGCGAAGCATTGCTTTTTCGATGGATTAGGAAGCTCTTCGTACGTAATAACCTGTGTGATCAATAACTTTTTTATAATTCAAAAAATGTTATCAGTTATGAATGTATTTCCTATAATTAGAGAAAAAAAATTTACGCAAATACAATAGATAAAGAAATAAATTTATTTGTATTACGCGTTTCTTATTTTCTTAGCCTCCAAGGGGGTTATTGTTCTAGCTATCGGTGAATTGGCCTGGTAATGATTTTTCAGTTTTGTTTATGTTACAATTTTCACCTGTTTTCCTCAATAATAAAGGAGAAAAACTTATTTTCAATATTTTATTCAATTGAACTTTTTAATAACATCGCTCCTTGGTGTGGCTAAAACTATTCTTTATAAAACTTTGAATAGAACAATTACATATGTTGGGGTTCAAAGTCGGAAAGAGAGGTGCCGACTCCTTATCGAGGATCTCATTTTTTGATTGTGTTTTTCCTGCTGTTTTAGCAAGAGAAAATATAACTTGCTTTTAAAACGTAATGCTCAATTTGATCCCCATAATATAAACCCTTTTTTGATGAAAATATTTTATCTTCAGGAAAAGTAGTGCATATATAGATAATTTTGTTTGGGATAAATAAGAATTAAAATAAAATTGTTGAATTAAATATCCTCAAAACGGTGTAAACTTACGAAAATTGGTTAAAATCAGCTTATCAGAAAAAATTATAATTGTGTGAATTTTAAAAAAAAAATAGATGCAAGAAAGTTCTGTACATAAGATTTACCAATAGGAGAGCATGAACAATATTTTTTCCCACACACAATGAGATATATCACAGTTTCTTTTAACTGTGTAACATAATCAAAATTAAAATATTTTATCTTCAGAAAGAGTAGCGAACATAGGTAATTTGGTTTCTGATAAATAAGAAAAATAAAATTGTTGAATTGAATATCCTCAAACCGTCGCAAGCTTGCGAAAATCGGTTAAAATCTGATTATCAGAGAAATTTATAATTGAATTTTTAAAAAATAGACACACAAGAAAATTCTTTACATAAGATTTACCAATAAGAGAGCATGAACAATATTTTTTCACAATGAGACATATCACAGTTTCTTTTAACTGTGCAACATAATCAAAGTTGAAAACGTACTTATGATTTCATTCAACAATTAAGTTTTGATCATTGAGGAGTAATAAATATATAGTCAAAATCTGCTACATGAATAGGGGGGGGGGGATCGAATATTCATGAAGTACGAGGGAAGAGGGAGAGAAATTCTGATGAATCGACAGTTTCGGTTTTTAAACTGCAAAATTCATGAAATTTACAAATGCAACTGATTTCATTCGTTTATTAATCAAAAAGAGTGGGGGAGGGGTTTAAAAGAGAATAGGGTTTTACAGTTTTAAGTTAAATAAGCTATATCGTAAGAAAAGCTTAAAGTTATTAATTAATGTTGATAAATTAATAAGGTGAAATAGAATGTAATAATTAGTGAATACATTTTCCGGGAGAGGTTCCTCAATCTGTTTTATGGTTGAGTTTCTTAAATTTACACCTGGTTTTAATTGTAAGAACGTCGTAGATTAAGTGTAAGTTTGTAGACTGTCTTAAAAGTTAGTAAGGAATATTTTTTAAATATAAGTGCAAATGTGAGACTGTATGTATTTTAGAAGTGACTTGGCCATATGTATAAAAAAGTAAATGTAGGATTTATTGATGGTATTTCAAAAATTTTCAATGATTTTTGGCACCTTAAAATTAGAACATGATACAATGAATATTTTTAATCAAAGCATTGAAGAGTGTCTGGATTTTTTCATTGTAGAACAACTCTAATAATTAGATAATGCTACCAAGATTGAGGAAATAACAAATCATTATTTAGCAACTGGAGATGCTCTCATTAATATAGAGCTTTCCCGTCTAAGACAGAGGTGGCCAACCCAACTAACCTTGCGAGCCACTTCGTAAAAACATTATAATCTTTAAAAAAAATATAACTTTATGTTAGATATGGAGCCATATTACAAACATTTATTGGAGAGAAAATTTAAAACAAAAGGAAAAAAATATTATTGCTTTCCTTATTTTTCATGTATACAAACATAAATAATTTAATAATAAAAATGCAATGATCAAATATGCCTAGCTCTAGCAATGAGCAGCACGACCAAGTTATAGGAATCGAGCGTGATGCTGCGGGGGTAGCTGCAATGTAATACTGCTCACTTCTAAGTATGTATAAAAACAGAACCAACGTAATAAAACAGAAACAGTTTTGGGATATATTTGTTACAAAACACTACACTAAAAGCAAAAAATAATTTTATTTTGTAAAGCTGTAACGAATATTGCTGGCCTCAAAATTATTCAAGATGGGCTGCGGGTTGACCATCCCTGGTCTAAGATCAGGCCTGGCTAACACGCTGCCCATCGTTTGATTTATATCTCTATTGAAATTTTTGTTTCTCATTTTGTGTGTCTGTACAAAAATAATAAATTATTGAAAAATTGCATGTGTCATTGTAAAAATGCGCAAATACGACTACGAACTCTAGACTACACTTGAACTGGCACTTCTCTCCAAACTATTGGGCTGATGCATAATTATCCGGCGTTTTTTCAACAAACTTTATTTAACAAAATCAATAACAATATTTGACAAAAACATGTTTAAACGATTATTCGGGAGCGTAGTCACCGTCTACTTTAATAACTGCTTCCCATTTGCTTGGAAGACGGTCGATTCCACGAGCGAAGAAGACACGATTCTTGGAGGCGATCCACGCTTTGACATCGGCCACCAAGTCATCCGATCGTCGAAATCCGATCTCCAACCTCTTCCTGGCTTATCCTCTAAGCTGGTATCACCTGATTTGAAACGGGCAAACTACTCCCTATACTGACTTTCGCTGATTGTTCCTTTGCCAAAAAGTTCGTTGAGATCGTGAAATGACTGTGCTGTTTTCCATCCTTTCTCGAAGTGGTAGATCTTAATATGACGAACATGACAATGGTTTTTGACGCGCATTTTTCTAAAACAATGGAGAAGATTATTTTTATACAAAAATAATAAACAAAATGATACTTTTCAGTGATAAAAAACGCACTGATATAAACGCCGAATAATTATGCATCAACCCGATACTACACCAATGGGAGGACATTGAGATTCGACAGATTTAACGTAAATAGGTTCCCTCTACACCCTAGGTCTTCAGAGAGATCAGGACTCGAGTCCCCGATACTCTAACTACGAGTTCGTGATCATTACTATTTGGCTACCGCGACCACTTAGTTTCGTTAGGCAATCATCGGAAACGTTCATCTTTCATTTGAATGCAGTTATCCGATAAGGAACCAATTCATACATCGTTCTCTTAGTAATATAGAAGAGTGGAATGATGTCGGAGGTGGGTTGTCCGTGAGGAACCGATGCTCTCTCGAGAGTAGAAAGAGAAAGGTATACATACGCATGACAGGAAAATGAACGGAGGGCACGCGCATCTCTCTCTCATTCGCACAAATAATTTTAATTCTAATTGATACACAAATATAGGTACATTATCCTACAGTAATAGACGTTTAAAAAACATAATTCCCTGTGCACTAGAACGTTGTACAGAAAAGATATTCAACTTCTTTCTGTATTTAGGACTTTTTCAGATAATTTTAAAAAATGAAAATTATTTTGTTTTATTGAGTTGATTTTTTAGTGCATTTTGCTCCTATCCTCGCGAACTGAGATAATTGAAAAAGAACGAGTTCTTTTGTCTCCGTGAACGAGTTACCGTAATCATTAGTTTGTTACTTTTGTTGTGCGAACAATCACAACATCATTACGCTCAGGTTCATTTTTGCAATTACAACCGTATTTTCTATCTATACACTACATATACAATGACGTCTTAAGGCATTGGCCTACTGGGCCCGGTCCCAGGGCCTCGTTTCATTCTCGACTCTATCTTAAAAAAAATCTTGATTCGGTACTTTTGGTCAAATTTTATTCCCGAACATATTCTTCGAAAAACAGGGAATTTCAAACTGCATATCAACTGGCAAAAGAAGTAAGACTGTATTATTATGTGATGATCATTGTCTATGTCTAGGCCTAGGCCTCAGTGGCGTAACGGAGAATATTGCCCCCCCCCCATGCAAAGTCAGGTTTCACTTTTAATATTTTATAAATTGATTAAATACGTACTTGGCGTCAGTCAGGCTTTGGCCCCCCTGGAATTCTGCCTCCCCCTCCGTGATGCGGGGGTGTACGTTACGCCACTGCTAGGCCTAATACTTTAAGCAATCATTCAACTCATTTAGTAGAGATAGGGCCATCGGTCGAGCTGGTTTGTGCCTATATTTGTAAGATTCTGAGTTTTGCACATTTATATGTTTCAAATTAACGTTTGTACGAGTATTTGACGATGCATGCTATATACTGTCTACTTTTAAAGATCACAGGTAGGGTCTACATTTGCATAGGGTCCTAGAGTCTCAAAAAGTCTAAAGACATCCCTGTACATATCGTCCTTAAAATGAAGAGGAATAGCCCAAAAACTCAGTAAAAAAGAGCCCAATCCATTTTTATCACAGGGAAACATTTATTTTCTCTAGACAATCATAAGCAGTCAAACGCACACACTAACAGAAGAGCAGAATTATATATACGAAAACTACTGTCCCTTCATGTAATTCGACTGTCTGGAAAATACTGATGGAATGAATCAAGAAATTTGATGCTTTTTTATTCTTTTATGAACCGTAAAATGACACACAAAATTCTATTTACATATTAGAAGACTGTAAATCGCCCTCTGGGGCCTCTCGAACCATGTTTCTCTCCTCATTTCTCCCTTCAGTTTCAGTTCTCGTTTTTGTTTTTTTCCTCGTTGCCGTCTGCCGTCCGAAGAGAATATTCCTTCTTTACAGGTATCTTACACACTACTCCGCCTCTTGGCAGGCATAATACATCACTCTGGCAGATTTGGCAATCTGGGTAAAAATGAAATATGACATTAATCATTCAATGAGAGACCTTATTTCTAATATCCGCCATCGGTTCGTTATCACTGTATGAATGAAGCTATTATTTAAAGTGAATCTTTGTTTATGTGTTAGGTTTGTATTTGACTTTCTGGAATATTTTCTATTCTTTTTGTGTATAGTGCTGATATTTGAATAAAAGTAACGTCCTTATGACATAGACTATTTTTCCCAAAGAAGTCCTGTAATTCATTCGAGTATATTTTTACTTATACAATTAAAAATAAAATGAAAATTAAGGGAAATGTTAAATTGATCAAAGGACATGCTAAATTGATAAAAGTTATAATAAATTTTCAAGAGTCAAGCAATCACTATTAGCATTAAATTAAAAAAGTTATTAAATATTGGTATTTTTAAGTAATTTTAAAATATCACACTAGAAAACTAGGGTACTAAATTTGGAGCATTAAGTTTTGTTGCTCTATATCAGGGGTCGCCAAAGTGGTCTATATAGACCCTAGGGGTCTATTTAACAACAGTATGGGGTCTATCTTACCCAAGGGTCGAATGGGGGTCTATTGGGACTCGAAGGAAAAAACAGTTCTTAATACGCAAATCACACATATCTAACTGCATACCTAAAAATTTAAAATATTTTTATAATTGACTTAATATTATATTCTTCATAGAAAATAAAGTAATAAATCAGAAAACAATTAAAAACTTATTAAAAATTTGACAATACATAAATTTTGGACTAATATAATAAATAAAAAGCAACTAATAAAAGGACTAATAAAATATAAAGCAAAAATATGTGAAACTTTACGAAATGGCTCAGCCATTTATGCTGGCGTTTCCAAGTTCGAATATGGTTGAAGCCGGTTTCAGTCACGTTGATTCAATTTTAACTAAAAACAGAAATAAATTAAATGTAGAGCTTCGAGGGGATTTACGGTTAAAATTGACTAATTTCGAACCCAATATAGCGAACCTTGCCAAGAAACACCAGGCATACTCATCTCATTAAGAAGTAAAAAATCTGTAGCTACTTTTCTTACTGTTTCTGATTTATTAAAAATTTAGACTAATATATAGTTTTATTTTAATTACCTGAAAATTACAATTGTGGGGGTCTATGGAGATTTCGAAAAATTATATAGGGGCGATGATCAAAAAAGTTTGGCGACCCCTGCTCTATGTAATACACCGATATTTTTAAACTAACATTTATTTGTAATTTTTTTTTCACTTTTCAGTATGGATTAAAGGAAAAGAAAAATTGTCGATGAAATTAGGAAATTTAATGATCATTGAGAAAAGATTATTTTTTTCACAATGCATAATTCGAAATTATGTATTTAAGGAACATAATATTAGAAGGCAACATGGGACAAAAATATTGAATATGTATATTTCCTAAAGAAGGATAAAGTTGTAAGTTAATTGCACATAAATTGCATCTGAAGGTTCAGTAAATGGTGTTTGGTTCATCATTACAACAGAAAAAAAGAACTATCTACCATTGTTAAAGAAAATTACTCTGTCCGCCTGTTGAATGTAAAGTGAAAGTTTCGTAATGTAAGCTGGTGAAAGACTATTTGGAGGCAGTTATAAAAAATGTCTTGCCAATAAAAGCATGATTCATTCCAAGCAATAAAAGAAATATTAAATCTCTTAAGTTTAAGGCGCATCTAAAGGAGAAGATATTTTCCAGACGATTGAAAAAAGTTTGGTCCAAAATAGCTTAAATTTTGAGGCTCTTTCCGAATTAACAACAGATGAAGCACCTGCTTTGGTAATGTAGGAGAAGAAGTATAAAAGATCTGTAAAATTATTTATGGATAATCTAGATTGAAGAGGCACTTAAAATCTTAATGATATTTTATTTTTCACTATTTGATTCATCAGTAAAATCAATGGGCTTGTATATAAGGCGATCGCGCTTCTCTGGTTTTGTATCGAAATTGCAAGGACACGCGATCACGCTGCTGTTGGTTAGTATAATTTTCACATCAGTTGAGAGCAGTTGTATTCATATCGATTTATTTATTTTAATTATTGATGAATTTTTACCCGTGGACACAACATTTTCGAACGAATCGAGAACTTTTTCTGAAGTTCCTTGTACAAAGCATGCCCCTGCTTCTGATGAGAAACCAACTGAATATTTAAATGAAGTTTCTTCAATTTTGCTCTTAACTACAATGGCGATATAAACGAATTTCTATGCTGGGTAATTTTTGAATTCCAAAAGAACATTGAAACGACGTTCACACGCGAAATATTGGGTACCAGTAACTGCTGCAAAAATTAAAGCATTTGTTGCGATTCTGTTTCAAGTTGGCATTATAAAACGACCATCAATGAACCCCTATTGAAGTAAAGGTTCGAGAATCATCGCGTGGTTAGGCAAAATGTTTGCTAGAGATTGGTTTCAATGGATTTTGAAGTTTTCCCACCTAGTAGACAATAGCAATTTAGCACCCTCAGAACACTCAGATTACGATACGTGTGGTAAATTCAACTTAGTGGATTACGCGAATAAAACTTTTGGGAGAAATATGCGCCACACCGTCAGTTGAGTATAGACCAGAGGTGGGGAACCTTTTTACCATTAGAGGCCACATTTAAATTAGGCAGCAATAAGAGAGGCCGCATAAGCTGATTGACCTAAGAAAGTGACTTTTGTGAAATTATTATAGTTTTTCTATAGATTTAACAATTTATTGCATTATATAGAAAAAATAAAATATAATACTACAAAATTTTAAATATAATATACATATTAAATAATATAAAAATATTATAAAATATACAATAAAAAATATTTTTTTATTCACATTTGGCTTTGTTTTTTGTTTGACAGTAATTGTATATTTGGATCAAGCTTCGTAACACACAGCTTTAATTGATCCTCTAAATGTGCATCTGTAATTTGCGTTCTTAAATTTGTTTTTATTTTTGACATGAGAGAAAATGTTGTCTCGCAACAGTAGGTACTTCCGAAGCAGGAAAGTAAACGGCGAGCATGTTCTCGAAGGCATGGATATTCAACAGCATTTTTCCAGATTTCTATGGGATCCTTTTTAGAGTTAAAAAGGGATTTGATGATACTATCTTCCCCTAAATCAATTAACTCCATTTGTAGTTCTGCAGGAGCCTCGGATATATCTATTAAATGTGGTTCAAATGCCAGTTTCATAGCAGGAGTGTGCTCGTCAAAATCAGAAAATCTTCTAGTATACTCTTCTATTAAACAATCCAAGACACCTACATATTCATCGAATATTTTATTTTCACAGTTCTGCTCATTTAATATTTTAGCTAGCTCCGGGAAGTGTTGTGCAGATATTTCCGATCTACAAAGCAATGTTTTGAAAAATGATAATTTTTTTCTAAACGCTTGGATCTTTTGCCACATTTCATAAATATACCTCGTTTCACCTTGCAGGCAAATATTTAAATTGTTTTGTTTTGTCATCATATCAGACAAAAATGCAAGGTTTCTGAGAAATACTTTATCTGATAGATCACATTCGTTTCCTTGTTCTTGATAAAAGTTTAAAATTTGTCGTCGTAAAGACAAAACTTTTATCAAAACCTGACCTGTTGATAGCCAGCGAACCTTGCAGTAGTATGGTAGGTCAACACTATACGTTTCCTCATCTAAAGAGAGCATCTGCCGAAATTCACGATGACGCATTGCATTTACGCGAATATAGTTGACAATGGCAATGGTTCTATCCAGAGTGTCTTGCAAAATGGTAGATTTTGCGCAAAGATTTTGCTGATGCAAAATGCAGTGAAATGATATCAATTTTTTCAAGTTTAAGTTTTCCTTTTTTAACAAAGCAACGAATCCTTCTTTTTTGCCTCTCATGGAAGGTGCGCCATCGGTGCAGACACTGACTAAATTACTGACATTCAATTGTAATTTATTACATACTTCTTTGAAGTTTTCGAAAATATCGGCTCCGCGAGTTCTTCCAGTTAGTGTACCCAACGCAAGTAGTTCTTCGTAACATTGAAAATCTTTAGTTATAGCACGAATAAAATATAAAACTTGTGCCGAATCTGTTTTATCAGTGCTTTCATCTAAGGCAATTGAAAAATAAACATCTTCATTTTGTATAATTGTATGAAGTTGCTCTGTTATATTTTGCGCTAATTCGTGCTGTCGATCTGTTACAGTTCTTCTTGAAAGAGGTAATTGTTTGTATTTTGTCGACATTTCTTGGATCGAACATACTCACTGCTTCAACAATACATTCTTTAATTATTTCAATGTCACTAAATGGTTTGCCCCTTTTTCCAAGTATATGTGCTATTTTATACGTAACAGCAACTGCAGCGGAATTTTGATTTACAAAGGCACTAAAAGATGCCTGCTGATGATGCTTCTCATTTTTCAACTTTTGAAGTGCAGCTTTTCGTGATTCACCTTCTAAAGCGAAATATTTATGTTCTTTATGAGTCAAATAGTGTTTATTTGCATTCGCTTTTTTTAAAGTATTTAAAACTGTATTGCACAACAAACACATCATTTTATCTTTCTCAGCAGTAAAGAAAAAATCTAACTCCCATTCTACATTAAATGTTCTGTTTTCATCACCTAATTTTCTTCTCTTACTATTTGACATGATGGATAAAAAAACGAATATCAAATATCTTCAACAACTGTTATAAGCCGTGTAACTGTTATAAGAACGCACTGTTAACTACAGTTTGCTGAAGATCGCAACAGGGAAGCGTTGAGAGATGCGAGTCACAGAAGCCAAAGCAAGGTGTGACACTCAAATGGGAGATCTGAAACCAACAAATTTTGTAAATAGTATTTTGTAATTTTAATTTATTTTCAAATAAATATTACATAGAACATTATTCGTTTCTTTTAGATATGTAAATTACATAAACATTGTGGAATTTTCAGTAAAGAAATTTGTGGAATTTTCAGTCTTTGGCGGGATTTTTCGTGCAACTGTCATGGCGTTGATGTACAATAGTTGTTTTTTTAAACGAACTCTACCATTTTGCACTAGGTGGCAAAGGGCCGCACAAGAACCTCGCGGAGGCCGCAGGTTCCCCACCTCTGGTATAGACGAATCTTTAGTTGGTACTCATTTTCACTCTATTGTATAAAGCAGTATCTTCCTAACGAAAAACATCATAAATGGAGAATAAAGTTCTGGATAATTTGAGATTCTATTTCGAATTATTGTTTGGGATTTTTTTTTGTTTTGTTATCAAGGTGCAAAATCAAGCGATGATAAAGAGGAAATAAAAAAGAATGGTTTCGGTTATGTAGTGGTTGAGAAATTGTTAACAGTAGGCAGTTACTCGAATAAAGGGCACCATTCATTCTTAGATAATTTTTTCACAAGCATTCACCTTTCAAAATCATTGTTGCAGAGAAAGACATATCTAACTGGCGTCATTCGGAGAAACAGAAAACAAATTCCAAACGAGGCAAAATTTGCACAGGTTGGTCATCCAAAATATTTCAAATGTAACAAAATACTTATGTGCTCTAATAAAGACCAAAAAAATCTTTAAAAAAATCCCATCATATTGATCTCTACCAATTGCACAACAAGAAATATAACCGTTACAAAGAAGAAAGGAAATTATCGGTATGTAAAGCAAAAAACCAATTATAATTCATAATTATAGCAGGTTTATGAATGGAGTTACTAAATCCGATAAAATGTTATATATGTATTTCGATGAAAGACGAACTATCAAATAATGGAAGAAAGTTGTTTTTAATATTTTTGTCAGAATGTACTGAACGCTAATATAATATATTCGTAAAATTGTCAGGGTAAAAAATTAACTAGACTGCAATTTACTTCGAATATTATTGATGCTAAAGAGAAGGAATGGTTAACATGTAAAGTACCACAGGAAGACAACCAATAAGCAAAGTTTTTTTTAGAAAAATTGCCTGGGCGAAACTTGCGAGACAGTGTGAGGTATGCAAAAAAAAATGTGGTAATGGAATTAAACGATCCAACTTAATTTGTGCTATATGTAAAAAAAAAAAGGAATTCATGGAATTTGTGCAGCAAAACATTTTTGTAATAAGGGTGAGTAAAAAGTATTTTTGTGGTCAAAATTACTTGTTACATATTAATTAGAGTTAATTATAACCTTTTTTATTATTTAAAAAAAAGATCTAAGTATTTTATTCCGCTTTTTTAGCATTTATATAGGAAAATTCTTGAGCCCTCAGACGGTTAATAAAAATGTACAAAAATAAAATAAAAGGTACGATTAACAAATATTTCATTAATAATATATTGAATTCATTAATAATATATTGACTAAATATATTGATTGAATATATTGACTAAATATATTATATTGAATAATTGTATTAAAATAAAGTGTTCATTTTGTGTATATATTATATTCTTAAAAGCATATTTACCTAAAATGAAACCCTCTGTAACGTTACGTATCATCAAGTGACCCGTAAAACTATTTTGGTTGTCCAGGCCGGGCTAAATGTTGTTCGTTACTCTTTGACCGTAGTCGTCAATTCTGTAGTGTACGGTTGGTTGATAAGCATAGTATTTGGTAACTTTTCTGGGTTTCTCTCAAATTAAGCATAATTTCTTATACATGTTTCTCTAGTTATTTTTATTTTAATCTGAGACATGTATGAATAATTACATGAAACGAATAAAATTGCATTGAATGAAAAAATAAATTAACAATAACAAGTTTTATAAATTTATATCTTTAGCTCAAATCTGTCTTTACAGAATGTAAGTTAAGATCTCCCAGAAATTTCTCAGTTAGCCACCTACTAGAAGTAACAGCCAGTTTAACTAATTTCATAAAATTTGATAACTAAAATAGATGAATATATGTGGGGAAATTTCTTGCAATTCCAACTATTTAATTTTGTTCATGTATAATAATTCCACTGGCAAAAGTTCAATTTATACAGCTTTCCCTGTTTTGATAACCTTTAAAATTTTAATCCAGTGTACAAATATAGTTATTCCTTCATATCTTTAAGGTAAATATAGTTATTCAATTGATTCAAAACAATCTGAATTTAAGTTAACTATGGAATTCACCTAAAATTTTAAACTTCTTTTAGAAGCAAAGGAAACTAGAAACATGATTTTAACTCAAAGGCAATTGTATTTTTACGCAATTCTATAATAAACACTATGCAATTGTTTACTTAAACACTATATATACTTGATAAAAATAGCTGAATATTAATCATTTAGTATAAATCAAATTATTTTTTTTTAAAAACTGAAAACCGCAACCGAATATATATTTTGTGTTCGATATTTCTTTCTCAAAAAGCATTACATTCTCATTTTATATTTTATTTATTAATTTCAAATGAAACATTAATTTTTAAGCTAACATTAACTGTAAAAAAAATTTATATTTTCTCTATTTATTTATAATAAGCGATATCGTAATAGATTACAACAATTCAATTGCACTTATTTCAAATATAATTACATATGTAATTTTAAAAAATCTGCAAGAGATCGAATATAAATAACTCAAATAATGACTGTAATACTTAATGTGACTAATCTTTAAATAAAGATTCAAAATATTGAAGAACTTTTTAGAATTTATTTTTACAAATAGAACGAATTAAAACTGAACATTTTTCAAATTTGACTCAAGGAAATGGAAAATTTGAAGAAATACCTGTTTAGCCTTTCTATATAAAATATTTAAAAATGATTATTCTAAGTTATGAAATTTTTGTATAACTAAGATTTAAAAAGTAGCAGTTAATTTTTTTGCATTGTATAATTGACGAAAGTGAAAAATAAAACATTTAATCTCTTTTATAATGCGAATATTTAAAAGATACAACACACACATTTGAAGTAAATTCATATACACTGAAGCTAAAGAGATGAGTTTTGTTTTCAACGGAAAATTTAGTTCAAATACATACATATAACTGATAGATGTAGTTTTTATAACATAACTTTTTTCATAACTCATATAAATAAACCAAAATAATTCTCATCAGATAATCTTCAATATACTCTGCACCATTTACCATATCGTCCGGGACGTCTTAAGACATTTTGAGGCCCTGGGCCTAGAGAAGATTTTTTGAGGTTCTGGGCCACAATGCAAAAGTAGGTCCTACCTGTGATCTGAAAAAGTGTTGATTAGAAGAAAAGCATTGTCAAATACTTGTACAAACGATAATCTAAAATAAATAAATATGCACGACCCACAGTCTCACAAACCGGCGCAACAGATAGTCGCATTTTGGCTAAATGAGTTGAATGATTGCTTATGGTATTAGATATGTATATAGGTCTAGACATGGAGAACTGTCATTAAATAGTATAGTATATGATTACCACTTTTGCCAGGTGGCATGCAATTTGAAATTCCCTGTTTTGCGGAGAATATGTACCGGAATAATATTTGAACATTAAATTTATTCGGATCATGATCTTATTAAGACTGATTCGAGAACGAAACGAGGCCCCCACTGAGGGTGAGGCCCTGGGCCCAGTTGGCCTATACCTTAAGGCGTCCCTGAATGCCGTTACTTAAATAAAAGTGAAAGCCTACACAGTATTTCTAAGAAAGCGATCCCCTCCACTTTTTTTGATCGTGTACTACTGCACACCGTATGATATATGTATATAAGTGTGTGTGTGTGTGTCTTTGTAAATAAATTTGTATTTTGAATTTAAATTTAACGTGAGCAATGTGTAGCAGATTCTTCTTGAACACGCGTTCAATGGGGGTGTGTCTCCCTCTTTCCACCTTAAAAAAAATGACTTAGTCTCCCATGTCTTCATGCACGTGCGCTTCTAAGCAGGAACATTCATGACGTTGAGATTTCCTAACGCCAATGAAACGAGACATAGTGATCAATGAAAGAATCTCGTACTTACGTAACACAAAATCACTCGTGAGCCTACTCTGCCCTGACGGGGCCCCAAATATAACTTTACGCCCCCAGGGGTCCATGTACCTCATTTTGGAGACCACTGCTTTAAGAGACAAGTTAATGACTAAACCATGATGTTATTTATTCGACTATAAATAAATGCAATTATGTTACATTAAAGGTATCCGACTACCCTAAAACTGTGATTTTTGCCAAAAATTGACGCATTTTTTTAATGATTTTATTTTATAAGCCACTCATTACCTTTAAAAATACCAAGTTTATTATTTCCCGTTCACTAGAACAAAAACTACAAGTGTTTTAGTAAAAGCAGATGCGATTACTTTAAGCGTGGTGTCATACTTTAAAACGCGTTTTACTCGAAATGTATTATTTTTTTTGAAAATGCTCAAATGGGGCCAGCGATTGTTCAAAAAATTTTGAAAATAATTAACTGAAACTTTTTGTGTATGTTCTGTGTAATAGCAGAAGTGTTTTAACCTTCAGATTTATCGATCACAGTTTTATTACAAAATTTACAATCCCTTATGGGAATATAATCACTGTTTTTTTAATCAATTTCATATAATAACTAAAGTAAAGGGCTTTAGTTTTTGTAAAAATTGAAATATCTCTTATCCTGAAGGTAATTTCAAAAATGAATAACATAGCAACTCATCAGAATTGAAAATTTGTTCATTAACTTTTGGTACAAAATTGGCCCCGTTTATGTAATTTTTTGTAAATTTTTTCCAATTTTTTCCCATTTTAGCAACAATAATTTTCTTTTATCTTCTTAATAACAGAATATTTGTCTTAAAATGTACTAAACAAATCTAAAAACCACAAAAAAATCCCCATACCTCCATTTTTTGTTTAAGTTGCCGCAAGTAGTCGGATACCTTAAGTAAAACACTTTAAATAGCAAACAAAAACTCGTTACTTATACATGTTCTCGTATAGTTAAATATATTAACTTTTATGAGCATAAATGCTAAAAAAATAATGGTATCACCGTTTTCTAGATGATTTAAAGATCGTATGAATGTGTCCATTGCCTATCAACCAAACTCATTTTTTTATAATCACGTCTATGTAAAATGGACATTCAGAAAATCGCAAGACTTTGAATCGCAAGAATGAATAGAAATAAGTGTCAATACTTTTTAGTTATTCTTTTAAAAAGCCGTTCCAAATAATGTGAAGAAATTCAAAGCTTCATAAGAAAAAGACACATACAAGTATTTGGGGGGGGGGGAGATACGGTAAAAAGGTATCATTTCTAAACATATTTCAACAAAGAATGCCTTTCTGATTGATGAGATGCACTCATAATTGTAAAAAGTAATTATTTGGGTATTTTGTTCCAACTTGCCCTCAGGAACTGAGCTCACTT
The DNA here is from genome assembly GCA_019973975.1 of Trichonephila clavata. Taxonomy (NCBI): domain Eukaryota; kingdom Metazoa; phylum Arthropoda; class Arachnida; order Araneae; family Nephilidae; genus Trichonephila; species Trichonephila clavata. Next base: position 26,023 of record BMAO01024602.1, read on the forward strand.
ATCCAGCTTAGTAGGTTCCGATTATCCTCAAAGAACAAAGCTTGGTAGGAAATAAATACAATTTGAGGAACCAAAAAGGAGGATATACTCAGATCATTTCCTCCTAAAAGCGGTTTGAGGTAAGATTTTCCTTGTCGTGATTTTCCGTCCGACTTCTTTTTATTACATCGCTCTCGTTTTCATCCCACGGAAGCTCTCGCCTGGTCACTTTCACTTATTTCCGTTCCAACTCATTTCTCCTAACGGAGTAACAATCGGTCGGTCGGAACAGCCGATGATATGCAGGTAAGTTGTTTCTTTGTTATGGGTCAATATGGCATTTTTCAATCCTTTTGTCTACCCCTTTCTTTTCGCATTGTCTGAAATCAGTTTGCATTGACCTTCATTTAGTTATTGAACATTGAGGTATTGATTTCAGGGTTTCAAATTTCATGGCATTTATTCCAAAAAAATTATCTACAAAAGGAAAATACTAAACTATTTTAAGATCTCTGTTTCTCGTATCATCGTAATTTTGTTTATCATTTCGTAATCTATTTGTAAAAGAGAAAAAAAGGGCTTATTCTTTGATTGATGTAAAAGTTTTTCAATATTGTCAATGTATTTAATGAATTTAAAGCATACCCATATTTTTCATTTAATGCCAGCAAGAAAAAAAACATAGTTTATCCAAGTTCTAAATAAATCGTAAAATAATAAAAAAAATTGGTTTTTAATGAAAATTGTAAAATTATTCACACAGAAATTCGCCTTCGTCACTAATGCCAATAAAATAGCATTTCTTCTAATTTGTTTATATGTACAATATATATATTGCCCCGTTTCGAAATTCTTGAAATCTGTTTTCAAAGAGATTGAGAGAAAATTTATTACGGGATGAAATAGGTTTTTTTGCTCTTCGAGAGATCCGAAAACAGTTAATGTATACATTTCTGAAAAAAAGTTTCATTTTTGAAATGTTAAACAGCATTTTTTTAATAAAATTAAAGGGTAATTTTTTTATTACAGGGAGTATAACCAATTTATCATGCATTCTAAAAGCAAAATTTTCTTAAACAATCTTATAATTGTTTTCAAAATTTTAAATCAAATCGTATTTTTTATTCATTTTAAAATAAACGAATTCTTTCTTTGTTTTTATAAAGGATGCATGAAACATAACTTGAAAATAAATAAACCAGTAAAAATTGAGTAGATGCTGACACAAGTTAAATTTATAGAGACTCTAAGTCCTCGCGTAAGCGCAGTGAGAAAATAAGATAATGGTTATCATCAGGGTTCGTCCCTGTCTATGGTTCAAAAGTACGAAGTTCGTCGAGCCCTTTTATATAAGTTCAACATTGATTTATTATCATTTGTTTTAATTCAATGGTTGACATAAATTACAATAGATCACGCTCTCAAAACTATATTATGTATGTAATAGTTGTTTGTGCCCATAATCTATTTGTTATGTCATACGATTATGAATTACCTTTTAAGTGCAACGTTAACTAACTATCATTTCTTTTAATCCAATAGATGACATAAATTACAATAGATCACGTTTTCAAAATTATACTATGTATATAATAGTTATTTGTTCCCATAATCCATTTGTTATGTCATACGATTATGAATTATTCTTTATTTTTTGAATTTCCGAAAAAAATTGATTTTATTATTAATAATTTGCGCATACAAGGATTTAAAGCCAAAAGATAGAACCGCTTCCAAATAGAGATTTAACACTTTATATATATCGTAAAATCCAGCGTATAAAACGCACTTTTAAGACAAAAAATAAATCGAAATTTAGGAGTGCGCGTTATTACGCCGGTATAAAAATGATAGTTTCAAAAATAAGAAAAGAGGTGAGCATAAAAAAAATTATTATTTTATATACATCAAAATCTTTTTTATTTAAAAGAAATGACAATCCTCATGAACTATTTAATTACATATTGGTTTAACGAATACTCCGAGCAGCGGTATTTTAATAAACAGAAAAATGCATTTTTGTGTATGATAATGGTTTGTTAAATATTTTTCACCCTTTTAAGAAATAAGCCAGTTTTGAATATATATCATTCGCGTAAGGAATATAAGAATATATATCCTCTATTGAATATATATCCTACTCTATATTAAAAATGTTTAGATGACATTTTAATTCAAGTACATCAAGTTTTTTGGTAATTTATGGTAAAACAAAAATAAGTATTATAGGTTTGAAATCAAGCGGATCTGGAATTATAGACTGTGACTAAAAACATAATAATTACGAGAAATTTTTAAACAAATAATAGTGTCTTAAGAATGTATAATATGAAAGAATTGTATAATTTCGTCATCCCTCTAATTTAAGTTGTTTCCATATTTTTTTTTAACAAAATAGTCTAAATACTGTGTTTTATTTACAAATCTTTGTGATGAATACAAGGAAACATTGTTCGCATCAAGTTATTTACATATTGCCAAAAATTTATTTGCATTATTTCATTTTACGAGCATTACCACATAGAAAAATATATCAATAAATCTAATTAAAAATAAAAATAAACTATTATAATGAAAAACTTATTCTATATAAAAGGCAGTGAAAAAGAATCTAGTTCTTGAAGATCACAATAAACTTTACTTAAAATGTTATTTTTATAAATGTTTTCAAATATTTGGCGATTGAATAATTAAATATGTTTCGAGATTGGAGTAATTTACTAACATTTCTATCACGATGAATGATTACTTTTCAATGCCTACTTCGTGCAAAATATCCTAAATTATTTTTAGTTGTAGTGAAATATTTTAAATTATATACCTGTGTCATTAACTCTAAACTTAGATACATTACTTATTCTTTAAACTTTCTGTTCGATGTAATCATCGCGCGTGTTTCTGAAGATTTATTATCGTTCTTGTTTGAATATCATTGGTGTAGGAGACACTGCATAAGAGCAAAGCCGAAATCTTTTTATTGCTATGTCAAATAAGGAAACTTAAATTCCACGATACCTGTGTATATGAATCAGTAAGCTAAAATAAAGTTGCTATAAAAATTTATTGAATCTCTAAACATATTTTTAGCGCGCTTTTCACGTAGTGTAAAAAAAGCGCTATTAGGACGCAAATTTCGTCTTCGTGTTCGTTCTATATTTTGTCGTACCTTTTTCTCAGCCAATAAGCAACCGATTGACCTCGGGTTTTCGGCATTTTGTCACATTTGTACCTTAGATGAGCCGAATCATATTTAAATTAAAAAAATTTTAACTTTTTAAGTATAGTACTACTTTCTGTTAGTAAAAAACTCATTAGTTGCATTATTGTAAAATACAACATGTGAAAAACGCGCTAAAAATTACTTGTTTAATATACTTAGATTTTAAAGGGATTAAAAAAATTGCTATCACCTGAAGCTCAGACGTGTCTTTATATATCAACTGATTTTAAACATTAAGAGCAGAGGCTCCCAAACTTTTTTTGCCTCATAAATCTCTTGCAATATTTTTCGGGGTTTCGGGTAGACCCCTGCTTACCTAATATTTAATTTTTGCAAATTTATCAACTTAAATATCTTTTTGACAGCTGGAACTACTACTTACTTTAAAAGAATTAAATTTCTAACTGTAGTGAACAGTATAACGTCTAAACCCAAAGAAGCACATGTTAATAAATTAAAATAAAATTAAAATTAATTAATTTAATGCATAAAATAACTGAACAACAAACAAATGTTTTTAATGAGAGGGATGAATCTGTTGCTTCAATAAAAATTTTCATTATTTAATATATATCAATCTAATCAGGTTTAACCCTAGATCTCCTTTGTTAGTAAGTGTCCAGTCCCCCCCGCCTTCTTTTTTTGTTGTTGAGATTGGCAAACTCACTCAAATTCCACTTGGAAAATCAATTAAAAACTTTCTCACGATATTCCATAATTTACGACAAATAACAGGTATGTCTTTTTAAAGCCAAAATTGCTGATATCCATTTCTAAACTCTATTTTAAGATCGTTAGGGTCTATTCTAATGTGTTCGTATTGTAATATGACATTTTTTTTCAATGTGATAATATGAATTCTTTTTGTCTGCTGTGCTATTACTATAAAAAAAAGCAATCTCAAACCTAATTTCAAAATCTGAGTAAAGGGCATTTAAATGTTGAATGTAGGTTAAAATGTCTTGACAGATTGTCTGTGATAAATTAAGAAAATTCACGACGTCCAATATTATATTTCTTTAATTTAACTCTGGAAAGGAATGCTGAAATGGTTCTTGTCTTAATAAAATTTATACTGTCACCTAGTAACCACAAATTAACTTCACTAAACTTAATAAATAAATCAGTTAAATTGGTAAAATCTGGTTTCCACTAGATCAATTTTTTTTAACGTTTATAGTCATGATCTAGTTTTTTTAGAGCTACTGTTATAGACCCCCATTTACACCTCATGGGCCCCCCAATATTTTTTTCGCTGGCGTGGACCCCTTGCAGGTCGTCACAGACCCCTGAGGGTCTATATAGACCACTTTGGGAATCACTGATCTAGAGAGAGAGAGAGAGAAAAAAATTATTTTTAAAAGAATTGATGTACTATTCACATTGTTAATCACCCCCCCCCCTCCCTCTCAACACGCATTACAAGGTCTCTTTTTGTATAACATTAGAAAATAAATTTAGGATCTTTCCCATAGAGTTTTTACAATAATAAGAACCTTATCACTATAAAGAATAATTTAAATGCATCTTCAAAAGGACAATTGCGCTTCTATTTGGGAAAAAAATGGGAGAAATAATTCAATATTTTGAACAATAAATATTTCGCCAAAATCATTTCCACTTTTCCTCATCATTTTTTTTAGCGCGACAGCAATAATAATTTTTAAAGCTGTATCCAACAAGTAATTTTGAGGTGTTTTTCTGCGTAGAAAAAAAATTTGTTCGCAGTAAAATGTGTAAATGGTTGAAAATCAATATCCAACAAAGAGAAAACGAATAAATTCTGATAAAATACAATACTTAAGATGTTTTCCATCTTTAGCAGTAATAAACAGGCATCACTACTCCACAACTACTATTAACGAGCTCAAAAATCAAAATCAAAATATTACCCCTTCCCTACTTATGAAAAATTAGAGTTCAATTTGTGGTGAATGTTAAAAAACTTATTTTAACTAGCCTTTCCAGTATATATATATATATATATATATATATATATATATATATATATATATATATAATGGTTTTACTCAATCATAAGTTTAAATATTGTATCTTATTTAATTTGTATATTCTTCAGACATGTTTTAAGAATATTTTTCTGAAAAATACGAAAATGAATATTAAAAAGTCTCGGGGTACACTTTTATAAAGACTTTCAGTAATAGAACATGATTTTAAAATAAATATCTGAGAATGACAGAATTTCTAAATAAAAGTACTAATCTGCACTAATTTTTTTCAGTATCTGTATAAAGGCTATCATTGGAAATGACAAATTATGATATGTGTTCGATGACAAATTCAAGCTTGATTTATCCTGCTTCTCTGAAAAAGTGCAGTGGAGTAGAAGATATCCCATGTCATAATCAACCAAGCCGTCCACCTCATGTCATAATCAACCTAGATGGAAATAATCCTGAAATCGAAGATTTCGATCATATTGATGAGCTTATTATGTACTTAGTGAGTTTTCTAAGACGCCTCAGATGGACTTATATTTCATCTAAGAAAAACTGCAAATTAGTTGATAAACTATAACCAGTTGTTAAAGGTACAGTAAGATGTGTCAATGCCAATTCGAAGTGTAATGTATTTTCATTAGCTGTAAATGTGCGGGGAGTTACTTTTGTTCAATGTTAAATTAAAACATTAAAGGAAACAAAAAAAAGGAATTTACTCGGAGTTTTTCATATAATTATCATTTTGATTTATTATACTAAAAAATATTGCAGTCATGATTATTAGTTAATATAAATTGGGGGTTACAGATAGGGTGTGGCGTATAAAGAAGCATTCTAGGCAAAAAAGAAGAATTAATACCCATCCACATGACTTTTATTTGTGAAGAACTTTGAAAAAGAAAGAGTACTCTCAATGATTTTTTAGCAGTGGCCAAAACTGAAAATTGAACTCATATGTTGCGACGAATTACGAGTATTTATTGTTCTATATTCAGCTATGTCTTTATATCGGAAGATATAAGTTTTTAGCATTTATTGTACACTAAAGTACAATACTACACTTTTATTTATTTTTGTGTTGTAATTCTATCATTTGTTTATTTTATTGAGAAAAACACTTTTAAATATTTTCTAATTTTTACACTACATTTTAATTTACTTTGCTAGCATTTAAAATTAATCATTTAATAGCAAATATGGTAATGGGAATTTCCTTTTTTTTTTCGTGCTTCTTTTTTCAACAAAGAATTCTGGTTATTTTATGGTGGGGCTGGAAGAAATGCATAACATTTTCTTTTTTTTACAGCTAGTTTTTATATAATTAAAAAACTTTAAATGTACATCTGTTGTATTTTTTATTTCTTATACACAATACACCTATACAATCAATATGCAAAAAAAAAAAAAAAAAACAATACTCAAAATTTTTTTATATTGTTTTTATAAGAAAATTTTTAAACGATAATTGATTTTAAAATATTGGGAAAATATTTTGATTACTAATAAAAGCCTATACAATTCATATTATGAAAAATTTTAATTTAGTATAAATATATATTAGAACTGGACAAATTTCTTTTTACGGCAGTAAATAAAAACGCAATTGAAAAATATTTCTTGAATACAAACAGCGCACCATCAAAAGTTAAACATTCAATAGATTTGATTGAAAGACATGTAATGAATTGCGACTAAAAATTTAACTCACTAAATTTAAATAATCTTATACCAATATTTGATATCGTTTCTTATATATATATATATATATATATAAACTTTTTGAACAAATTAATATAAAAAATACGTTGCTGGCCATTAAAGTTGCAACACCTTGAAATAATTGAATAATCAGTGAATAACTGAATATATGCATACAGCAAAGTAGGAAGAAAATATGATTAAATTTGTAGGTAATTAGATGATATGCAGGGTCTGAAATTATACACACAGCTGCCACCTTTAGCTGTTAAGACGGCTCTAACCCGATTAGCCATCGATCGAAATGGACTTGGATGACAGGAACGGGAAAGTCATTCCATACAGCTTTAAGTCTGAGTCTCACTTCCTCAATCGTAGTAGTTGGAGAATGGTAATCACCCAGTTTCTAAGCAACCCATGACCAGATGTTTTTAGTGGGTGAGAAAACCAGAGAATGTCCTAGAGCTAAAGGGTAGTAATTGAACACATATGCCGAAATAGGTCAGGAGGCAAATAGTAACGTGCAGTCTTACGTTAAGTTGTTGAACGAATTTTTTGAAAAATGGGCATAGCCATTGATCTTAACATCTGAAAAATATAAAGCTAGTGGTTTAGATTAGCAACGAGACGCGAATAAGAAATGTTCGTTTCGTGTATCCAATAACTGTCAATAGTATCACACCAGACATTGAGCCCGTATGACGATACTGAACGCAAGCAGGCCACGTACGTTTTTGATACTTCTAGATGTGGATATTTCCATCGTAATGTCTCATGAAGAGCCGGTGCTCGTCTGAAAAGACGACGTAGTATTACTTCAATACCCAGTTTAGTCGTTGGGAGTACTATTGTTGTCGCTCTTTTCTATGCGCTATGATGCAGCATCAAGAGAAGCCGCAAAAATGGGGCCTGCAGACAATTCGTGCAGCTCTAGACGGCGCTGCATTGCCTGTGCGAATACTTGTGTTGCAAACATGCCCATTTCCTGACTCAAGATTCGTGATGTGGTAAGGTCTACCAAACAACATGTATGTCCTCTAAAGAATTAGTGCCGGAAGGCCATTGAGATCCTGCATAGAGTTCAGTATGACTCTCTTGAACCCCCAGATTCCAATATCGACAAGTCAGTCGTTGGATTCTAACCAATGCGAGTAGCAATATCGCGGAAGGCTAAGCCGCACTCTCGATAGACCACGATCCTGTCGCTGTCGATTTTTAATATGTACTGGTAGAGACGTTTCCCCTTGTACGAAGTTTTCTACAATCTTCTTCGAACCAACCAACATTAAAATGTTTTTTCCGAATGAGAAACCCGTTGTGTAACTTTCCTTTTATATAGAGTTTGAGATGCGGTTTCTCCCGCCTGAGTCGTTCGATTGCACTTAAATGCTAATTATTTGTATATCCTAGTATCTTCTTCCTTTCATGTGAATTTGACATTTGCATCATCCCTCCTTCATAGTGTTGAATTTTTAATGTCCAGCAATGTAGAAAAGGAATGGATCAAGAGAGTAAACTCATTGCGCATCAAGATATCACATATAATGATTACATGTACTAGTATGAGGTATTTCATACTGCTACTTCTTCAATGCAGAAGTCAGAAAATTAATCACGCACTTCTTTTAAAGTCTGTATTAATTATAATCTTTCGGTATATTCTTAAATGAGAGCTCTTTAACCGTAACAAATATTTTGACAATACATATCTTAAACGCTTTATATACAGGGTGTCCCAAAAAATGTATACACTTGCTGCAACAGTCTGTCATACCAAGCCTTAGAGAGGACTTTGAACAGGAAGAGTTTTATTTCCAGCAAGATGGGACACCTCCACACTACCATCGTGATGTTAGATCCTTTCTTGATAGGATCTTGCCAAACAGGTGGATTGGACGGAGAGGTTTTGTCGAATACCCTCCACGTTCACCAGACCTCACACCACTAGACTTCTTTTTATGGGGATACCTATAGGACAAAGTCTACGCACAGAAATCTGCAACAGTTGTTCAATTGAGGGCAACCATTGAACATGAATGTACGAATATCCCAAGGGAATTGTTCCATCATGTGTGCTATTCCATCGCTTCGCGTTGTCAGCAGTGTCTGGAGCAGAACGGACATCGGTTTGAGAACATGCGATAACAACACAATAGAATGATATTTGTAGAATCTTTTACATGTTGAAAATTATTCGAATTATAATAAACCCCAAATTTACAATTATTTAAAATGTGTATACATTTTTGGGACACTCTGTATATATATATATACTAGCTGTTACCCGCCCGCTTCGCTGGGAATTTCATGATGTTTTATAAATTTTTACTGCTTATATATATGTATAAATTATTGATATCTAAGTCCTGCATTAAGAATTCGATTGTATTGAAAAATATACTTATACTTGTAACTGTCGCCTGTTGATAAAAAAAAGGGGCAGAACTCATCTAATTTGTGTTTTCTAAAAATCTCTAAAATTGAAGTATAGAATGATGTTTGCTCTTTCGTAACCCAAAAACCAAGTGGATTCCCGCAAAACCAATTTTCGGTGGATCTCTACTCCGTAAATTGAAGATGCAAGCCAAATTTCAAGTCTAAATCTAACAGAAAAAAAAAAGTTTTACTATCAATATCCCCGTAATCCCGTTGAGAGCCGTTTTCCAAAATAACCGCTCTTAGCGGATTTCAACTCAACAAAAGAAAAATGCAACCCAAATTTCATTATTATAGTCCTTGTAGCTCCAAAAAAGTAATTTTTTTTTGTCAATACGTCCAAGTAACCCCTTGCACCCCCCCCCCAGAACTTGATTTGCTTAAAATACATTCTTAGTGGATCCCTATTCAACAAAAGAAACATGCTTAACAAATTTCAAGTATGTGGGTCTAACAATTAAAAACAGGAATTTTTTTCTGTAACTCCTCTTGACCCCTCGCAACTCTCCTTAGGGGTCAATTTTCGTTTTACACTTTGTTTGAGGAACTCTATTCCATGAAAGGAACATGCCTACCAATTTTCAAGCAGGATGATCAAATAGTTTAAAATGGAAATATTTATCAATTACGCCTCTTAATCTCCCGAAATTAAACTTAGTAGTTCATATTCGCGAAACCCATTTTGTAGCGGTTCTCTACGAAAGGAATCTGCTTATCAAATTTCAAGACTGTACGTCTAATAGTTTAAAAATGGGAATAATTATCTATAACGCCACTTGAGCCCCCGCAACGCCACTTCTGGGTCTGTTTTCACAAAACCAATTTTGTAGGGGAATTGCACACTATGAAAAAAATCTGCTTAGCAAAATTTGAAGACTGTGCGTTCAATAAATTAAAAATGCAAAAAAAAATTATCAATAACGCCCCTTGAACCCCCGCAACGCGGCCTAGGGGTCGATTTTCCCAAAACACATTTTTTAGTGTATCTCTATCCTATGAGAGGAATCTGCTTACCAAATTTCAAACTGTGCGTCTAATAGTTTAAAAATGGAAATAATTATTTATATCTGCCCTTAACACCCCTTAACACACCTTGAGGGTCAATTTTTCCCAAACCTGTTTTGTAGCGGATATTTACTCCATGAAAGAAACATTCCTACCAATTTTCAAGCAGGGAGGTGAAGTAGTTTAAAAACGAAAATATTTATCTAGTACGCCATTTAGAGGTCTGTTTTCACAAAACCTTCTTATAGCTGATCTCTACTCTATAAAAGAAATCTACTTATCAAATATAAAGACTGTGTGTCTAATAGTTTAAAAATGGAAATAATTATCTATAATGCCCCTTAAGTCCCGCAACGCCACTTGAGGGCAATTTTCACGAAACCCATTTTGTAGCGTATCTCTACCCTATGAGAGGAATCTTCTTACTAAGTTTCAAGACTGTACGTCTAATAACTTAAAAATCGGAATTTCTGACGCCCCTTAAACCCCCGCCCCCGCAAACAATTGCTGCTAATTTGAAATTACAAACAGACACTTTAATTTATTTATTTGTATAGATATAGATTGGGATTATAATAACTATTGTTTAAATGTGACTAAAAATGTAAATAAAAAAAAAGAAAGGATTAAAACTAACCGTAAAACTTATCAATTTTTTGTTTCTTGCATTGCTTTTTGCTTATGAAGCCTTGATTTATTATTTTTAAAAGTGCATCCGAAACAGCCGATGCTCTACTTAACTGAACAGTGAGATTCTCCTTTCATAAAAAAAATAATTGTGGCACGTGTCAGCGTATTATCATGTGCGCGTAACACTATTATGTCTCATGAACAGCATCGGTCGCCAGTAACCAAAACAACGACTTCATTAGCTCAGCTTGGCGTTCAATTTGGCGTTCATCTTGGCATTCAGTTTCACGTTCACCCGTATAGTTTCCGTTCCCGTAAGAATACGGGAATAAAATATAGCTTATGTTACTCCCCGTTAATGTAGCTTTCCGTTAGTGAAAGAATTTTTAAAATCGCACCAGCCGTTTCTGAGATTAGCCGGAACAAACAGACAGACAGACAGACAGATAGACAGACAGATAGACAAAAATTTTAAAAATTGGTTTTTTGTTATGAGTACCGTATATACTTTTAGTGCATTAAGTAAAAAGCTGCTAATTTGAAATTACAAACAGACACTTCAATTTTATTTATTTGTATAGATATATATATATATATATATATTGTTCCCAACTCCCATTTTAGCTAAAAAAAATAACAGTTAAATCTTGTTATTTAGAACAAAAATATATTCAGAGGAATGAATCGAGAGAAAAAATAGTTCGGTGGATATATAAACGTTTTTTTATATTTAAAACCTTACAAACTTTAAACAAATGTAAAATTTTCTTATCATCGAAATTCTGGTTATACTCTGTTCTTTTTTGTTAATTATCTCTTCTAATTCTTCTTCAAAAAAAAAAAGTCTGAAGACTATACAATCGATTGTAATGTAGAATTATAAAAGCGGTAAGATAAATATGGTAGAGATATATCAATGCTATTTTTAATATTGATCATAAATAATGAATTAGAAATATGTTTGATTTTAAAAAAATTATAGAAAGTTAAATTATATAAGCAAGCATATCGTTCATTAAATATATTATAATAACAATATTATACTATATCAGGGAGAATCTTAAAGAACATCCCCAATTCAAACATGCTTTTAAATTGAAATAAAATTATGAATTTATTATATCAAGCTTATATATACATATATTGTTACGTAGATCGGGGTTCGAGGATTTTATGCAAAATCAGACGTAAACAACAAGACAGTTCTTTAAGAGCGATGAGTATTTATTGTTGGAAATCAATCCTTGAAATACAGGATTCAACAGCAAAATTCACAGAATAAATAACAGAAGGATTTCACACCTTCAACAGCACTCAGACACAATAAGCAGTGTCTAAAATACACGTATGTAAATGACTATTCACAAGCACAGCTGAGCTGATCAAGTTCAAGGCAAGTCTACTAATCGCTAATCAAAACAATGCTCACTACTCGCTGGATGAAATCAGACTGACTGTTGCGGCGAGTATTGCTCTATTTATAGCAGGGGCCGAAATTTCTGGAAAGATGCGCTCGCGCCACAGATCGTGAAATTAGCGGATTTCTCTACTAATTTCTAGAAGAATCCAGAGGGTCCCGAACTCGCCAATGTCGCCAAATTCCCATTGAGAATCGCCATTATAACGTAAGGAACAGCGTTGCTTGTGAATATTACAATTTTAAAATGAAATAAATATAGCATAGAGTAATATAAAGGCATTGCACATCCAAATACAAATTATTTACATTATTTTATACACAATTCGTAACAATATATATTATTTCTATTCTTTTCATACTTTTGCTAAGTGCTATCTTTCAGCCATTGCTTTGTTTTGAATTTGCATTTTGGGTCCAGAATCTGGCAATAACTTGTTTATTGCACTCAGATTTAGCGCGGGCTCTGCATTTCTGTATGCAATTTTTTGGTAAGTTACCTTTTTCTCATAATGGATTTAGATTTCCTATCCATTATTTCCAATAGATTTTGCTTGGTATTATTAACAGAAAGGGGGAAGATTGGCTGCCCAAAAAACATGTTCAACCCCACTTTTATGTGTATGTATGTATCTTTTGCAAGTGCGTATATATATGTGTGTGTCTGTGTGTATATTCTTAAGTATTTGTGTGTATGTATGCTTTTTATGCATTTGTATTTTAAAAATCTTATTCTGATCACACATGTGCCTCCAAACCTTCACCATTGTATAATTTTAATTACTGAACGTCTCCGTTTTTGCATGTGAGTAATCTTGTATTTGGTTCTGTGTTTATTGTATTTGCATCCCTTCTTGTTTCTTTTTACCTTTTGATTCCCATTTGTACTTGTATCCCTGTACTTAAAACTTCCTACCACTGTTGATTGAGTATTGAGTTACGTTTGTAAGCCTTGTGTTATACTTGTTGGCACACAAGGAGTCTACCTAGCGTCCCCCCCCCCCAAAAACCCCACTTTTATATAGAGAAATTTTTTAAGAGAAATTTTTTTGTATATAAGTTGTCCTAAGTCAGCAATGTTGATAATACTGTAGCATCCATTCTTTTATATTTAACTCTGTTATTTCAATTTTTCACATCTCCTTTTAAATTCTGTTGTAAAATTCTCGTGCCACAGTGTTTGTAGCCAAACTCCTCCGAAACGGTGTGGCCGATTCTTATGAAATTTTGTGCGTATATCCAGTAGTTCTGAGAATAGGACGTTAACTATTTTTCATTCCAATATTGTAATTACTTAACAAGATATTAATTAAAAACCTTAAAACGCTTAATTGTTTTTACCCTGCGCGTTATTTTCCCCGCCTAGCGTCGTGAATAAACAGAGGGTGAAATTTTTCGGTATTCTCGACGTTATTTAAACAGCCATCCTATTTTTGTTTTTTAAACCAGACAAAAAATAATTACAGAATCGGAAAGATCATTTCTTTCGCCACGATACAGTATAATTCTTTTTGCAAAATAATAATATTTTCTATTTTTTAAGATTTTTTTTTAAAAATAGTTAAAATTGATGCATTTTTATGAAAATTATTTCGAAATCGTTGCGTATGAATTTATTTTCGTGTTATGAAAACGATATATTCTACACTAAATAACTTCAAGCCTTTTTCTTTTAGAACCAGACATTTAAAAAATAAAATGTCCAAAACTTTTTTTTTAATTTTTCGAAATTTGTCGAAATTTTTAAACTTAACATTGAATAACTTCGTTATTTATTAAGATTGTCATACGAAACTTTTGTTGCGTTTGTAGAATAATGTTATCATACTTCTGTGCGAAGATTGAAAAAATTGCTTAAAAATTACGGATTTTAAAAAAAAATTGTGATTTTCGTAAAATAACATTATTGCAAGAAATAATCTAAACAGTATTTTTTGTACATTTTTTATTTTAAAGTCCTTCGTTTTCGAAATTAATGTGTGAAGTTTGAAAGCATTAACTTAAAAGTTAAGCCCTAAAAAATAAAAACTTTAATAAAAAATACGCGATTTTACAATTTGCCAAGCCTTGGCATCGAAAAATGGTTTCGCGCCAAATAGCTTTCAACTGTTTCACCTGAAACTTCATATCTAACTCAAGGGTTACACCAAAAAGTTCTGACTTAAACATGCGAAAATCAGCAAATTTGGCGAGTGAAAAAGTTATTTTTGCTTCAATTTTCATCATTTTCTCTTTATATAATTTTCAAAATTAAATCATTATTGATGTCAGATTAAGAGGAAAGAATGTATTCAATACATTTCTGAGATTCATTTAAAATATTTATCTGTATCAAATCAGCGATTTAAAAAATAAAAAGCCAAAAACTTTTCTGAACAAATTTTAATAAAACACTCAAAATACTTAAATCAATCGTTTAATGATTTCTTCTTTAAAAAAGATGATTGCATGAAACTTTATTCCCATGTGTCGAACATTTCAAAAAATCCTCACAATTTTACTTCAAAATTTAAAATAGTAGTGAAATTTTGTAATTTGAAAAATTTCTACTTTTCTGTCTTTTTTCAACATACAACTATTTTTAAAAAGGCTACATTTTCGTTTCTGAGGACTAAAAAACTGCAACGAAAGAATTGGAAAGTGGGTGAGTGATTTATAAATTCGCACTGTTCACCTACTCGAGAGTTTTTGGCGAAGGACTTCGAAATTTTAAGCCACGGTCAAGTAATGAGGATGACACCTGAGCCTTTCACCCATCTCTCCTAATTACCACACCAACTTAAGAACAAATTTCGAAAAAGGGAGTTTTTATGACATAGTTAAAGAAATCACTCACATCACGCGCATATACACACACACATAAGTGCTATCGTCCTAAGGGAAACAGGAAATTCCCATGAGGATGAAGTTATTCACTCGGTAAAAGCCCGTGCAACCCCGGGGTAAGCGGAGAGGAAAGAAACAAAGAAGTCAAAGTAATTTCGAAAAATAATATTGGAAGTGCTGATTTTGTCAAGAGAAGGGAAAATGTTAAACGAGAAAGCCATGATACGCACTCACGGGCCATGCACTCACATCGAACGTGTCACACCCACACAGAAGTGCTGGCGTCAGAAATCAAGGAGGAAATTAACATGGGGATTAAGTTATACCCTCGGTAAAAGCCCGTGCAACGCCGGGCCGGGTCAGCTATAGTATATATATATATATATTCAGTAACGAGAAAAATTGGTTCTTGTGTATCATAGAGACATCGGCAACAATTAAAGTTAATAATTCAGAAAAATCGCGGAGCTTCGGTAAATAGGTCGTATGTGATGGACGGTGGAGTCGGACAAAACCTCCTAAAGCAGAGGTGACCAACCTTTACCGGAAGAGTGCCACTATCTGATCAAAAGAAATGCCACGTGCCACCTCCAATTTTTTCAAGATAAAAAAATATAACAAGGTGTTATTACTTATAGAACTTATGGATTTTTTTAGCAAATAGAGAACATTTCTTTTTGCAAATCTAAGTTGTGGAAAATTAAAAAAATATAATAAACAAGACAAAAATACAAATTTAAATTTTATTGTAAAAAAACTTTTTGTGCAATTCCCATTAGTTAGGTAACGTATAAAATAAAAATTAGTAACTTGAAAGATTTAATTCTAAATAATTATTAAACAGTCAGGTTAATGTGGTTTTGAATTTGTAGTTTTTTTTTATTAGGATTAATTCTTGAACATGCTAACAAAATCGTTTCAGGTACATTTAAGTTAATTTAGAGCAATTTTTTTTATTTTACACACACACACACACTAGAAATATACATACATATAATAGAAAACATTTGTTCACAAACATATGTTGATCCTAACCCACAGCAATATCATATAAATTTCGAAAATTGCTTGTTAGCACAAATTTCTAAAATTCATTTGAATCACTTGCAGTTGAAATATGTCCCTGCTGAAATAAGTTGCTTTTCAGAGTAGTATGGTACTATAGGTCAAAAATTTCTGTTTGGATTTCAGGTGAGTAACAATTAAAGTCTTGTACAGAAATTGAAAAAACATTTGTGAAAAGATCAATATTTTTTTTTATCTTGAAAATCATTAAACCTATCACTGAATGAATCCTGCAAAATTGATATTAAATTTATCATAGCTAGGAGTATAATTAACTTTTTGTAGAGAGTACCTGTATTAATGCAAAATGTACTAACTTTTTCCCTCCAAAATCGAGACAAAAAAAGCAAGTTTATTCACAAAGGAACATATGCAACCAATTAGGATTAAAAAACACAATCGTTTCCATGTAATCTTGCATTTAAATTATTCAAACGCCCCATATCGGTAAGAAAAGCTAAATCCCATAGCCAATCCTCATCCATGAGTAACAAGCACTCACTGGATAGTTCATTGTTTCCTTCCAGATATTTTAAAACATGCTCCCTCAAATTTCAAAATGTCGTGAAGCCAGCGCACATAATGAAGAGTCAAAGATCAAACGATTAAAATTACAGCCTCTTGTGTGACGGGTGGATGAAGAAAAAATCAGTAGTTAGTGTAGCCGCCATTGTTGGATATAACCGCTGCCACACGCCTCGGCATAGAATCAAAGAGGCTTTGGATGTATCCTTTGGGTACATAGTTCATGCGTCTTCCACATATTGGCAAAGTTGATCTGGTGTAGCAGCGGGTGGTGTATCCCGGGCCAGTCGTTGTGCAAGCATGGACCACATGTTTTCGAAAGGCGATAGATCGGGAGCAAGGAAGCAATTCAATATGATGCGTAAAGAAGAACTCTTGAACGTTGCGTACCACGTGTGGTCACGCATTATCCTGTTGGACTATGGCTAATGGCAAGCACTGAATGTACGGGAGGACCACGGGCTCCAACACCTCAGAGATGTAGAGCTGGCTGTTCAGTGCACTGGCAATGCGTACTAGAGGAGTGTGGCAGTGAAATTAAATATCACCTCAAACCATGATACCGGGTGCAGGACCAGTGTGGCGATGCCTAATACAAAAGTTCAGCAGAGGTCAGTTCACCACGGAGTCTCCAAACTCGAATCCGATAATCGTGATGTTGCAGGCAGAAGTGGGATTCGTCAGTAAACACAATGTCGTTCCATTCCGTTGTCCATGTCCACCGTTCATCAGACCATTGGCGGCGCAAACGCCCGGGGTTTCCAGTCAAGGGTAAAGGAAGCAATTGACGCCTTGCGGACATTCCGCTCTGCTGAAAACGGCGTGTAGCAGACTAAATCTGTTGTGCTATGGTTCGTGATGTGACTGCGCGATCCATCACTGTTACGACGTGAGTGTGATCGGCCTCGTCGTTTCCTCCTGCGTCCAGCGATGGTAGTTCCGCATCACAGTTGCTTGGTTTCATCCAACACGTTGACCGATTTCTCTGGAGGATGATCCACAATCCCTATAGGCTACTATTCTTCCTCGGTTGAATTCAGAAAGTCAAAAGACACTCTATGTCTTCCACGAGGCATAGGTAAACAGGTTACGCAATAAAAAAACACGAAAAAACAATTGCCATACTTTAAATCACCAATCTGTTCTCCTCTTATATAGCATTTGCGGGTGGCGCTATGGTCACCCGTGATGAACACCTGCGCTATAATACTAATGATTTGCATATTTCATTGCCGCCAACGCATGATGTAATTTTCGCATAGTTTGCATTTTTCCTTCAGGGTGTTGCAATTTGTGTGGTCAGCAGTGTATAACGGTGAATAACATTGATTGCATTCAAAATATCACACACTGACATAAAATGAATTTATTTTATAATACAGCAGCAAGTTCTATGAGCAAAATAGAGTTTAAAAATATTCTCCTAAGTGATGCCAGCTGTAATAAAGGTCATTAGCTTTATAAACGGGAGAGATCTTAAGCAACGAGAAAATTTACACAATCATTAGAAGAAAGTGCCTGTAATTTTTTTGAGATTATGATACATAGTAATGTTAGTTGGCTCAGTTACGGTTAAGTTCTTAACCAGTTTGTCAATTTATTAGAAGTAAAACTCTTTTTAAATGGGAGGGGGAAAAGCAATAGTTTTATATATATGTAGGATTTAAAGTATTAGGGATATAAAATATCCGATCAGTGAGGTTACAACCTCACCCATAGATGGCGCTACCAGCAAATATATGCGTCACCCCCCGGAATGGTTGGTTTTTGAAAGAGAAGTGAGAGCGACGGAGAGAGACAGACGTAGAAGGAGACAGACTCCGGTTTACAGGCATGAGGTCACGTTTCGGTCAGTGTGGTGGTCGATAGGCTTAGCGGGTCACGTTTTTCGGTCAACGTGGTAGTCGATAGGCCTAGCGACAATTGAGTGTATGCTCCTTGAAATAGCTCATGTTGTAAACCAGTATTTAATCGGAAATCAATCTAATGTTTAATTAAACAGAATTTTATCCTAACCAGTTTGTTTCTTTGAATATCAAGATCCTGGACATAGTGACTCACCCCTAGACACCAAAAGAAAAGCCACTTGTATAAGTTAAATACACCCCTACATATTTTATAGGGGTTTGGCCGGGATAATTTTTTTTAAAAAACGCAGATTTGGTAAATAGTCATTGACCCCCCACCCGAACTTTCACCTGTAGAGAAATTGTGTACGTGATAACATGAACGAACTCTTTAGTTTGAAGACTGGTGTGTCAGCCTGACACGAATAACGTTTTTTTTTTTTTTTTTGCTTCTAATTGCCGTCCTGGTGAAGTAGTTTCTTCAGTGAGTGCCGTCCTGGTAAGAGAATTTCTTCAGTGAATGCCGTCCTGGTGAAGTGAGTTCTTCAATGAGTGCCGTCATGGTAAAAGAATTTCTTCAAGTGAATGCCGTCCTGGTGAAGTGATTTTTTCAATGAGTGCCGTCCTGGTAAAAGAATTTTTTCAAGTGAATGCCGTCCTGGTGAAGTGATTTCTTCAATGAGTGCCGTCCTGGTAAAAAAATTTCTTCAAGTGAATGCAGTCCTTGTAAAATAATTTCTGCAGTGAATGCCGTCCAGTGAATTAGTGAATGCCGCCCTGGTTATAGAATTTCTTCAGTGAATGCCATCCTAGCCAAGCGGAAAGTGCAGTCCCTGCATTTTGAAATTGTAAAGATTAGTGTGTGCGCGAAAGTTAAAAACTTCCATGATTGTGTAAAAACCTCGTATCCGCCATTTTATACGGGAGCAATAAATATTTCCAAGGACAGATCAGGTTGATGGAGTAACCGACTTGTGTGACGTATGAAAAGAAGGGAGTATTAGCTTCTCCTTCCCTCTCTCATGCCAAGCCTTCAGCTCGACGTTAAAGTCAGACTTATTTATGTTTAGTTATCTGTTATGTTTTTTGACAATCCGTATTTTGATGATTTTCCTTTTTGAATCTATGTTTTTTAATCTGAGCAAATATTGAAACCGAAATTGATTTTTGTTATTTCTAACCTCTCTATAATTTTGTATGAACATATTATATACCTAATTTTGCCATTATATACTTGCATATTTTTTTACTTTCTTTTTGAAATTGCGTTTAATAACTATTAATTTTGAATTATATATCCCAATTTAAATTAATTACTTGATATATTTTAAATTATTGATGCATGATATATTATTATTTGAATTTTACATTGGTTTTGGAAATTTTTAATTGGAAATTTTATTTGCATAACTTTTATATATTTAGTAGAAGTGTGGGTAAAATTTAGCAGAGCTAGCATCCTACCTTTCACAGTATTTAGTATTATACCTGTTATTCTCCAGTACAATAATTCTTGTATAAAATCTTAACTCCTTAATTAAAAAGGGGGGAAATGTCTTTCTTGTTAAAAGGGAAAAAGGAGGATTTGTTAGAGTTAGCTACAGAGTTACGTTTAGAGGCGACAGTCGACATGACTAAGCCAATGCTAAAAAATTTCATAACCAAAAGTGCAGGGTACGATGAGGAAGACACCAAATTGATGTACGAAGGTATCGTTGAAGAGAGAAAGGAAAAGGAGAGAGAATTATTAGAAGAAAGGAAATGACAGGATAATTTAGAGTTGGAAAAACTTAGAATCGAAGCTCAGATCGGATTAAATCAGGAAATATTGAGTAGGAATAATCGTACACCTAGTAATGAATTGAACAAACTGGTACATAAATTTGATATGAAAAAGGATATCAGCTTATATTTAATATTGTTTGAGCGCCAAGTATGTATGATGGATGTGCCGAAAGAGTTTTGGGTCTCTCACCTGTTAGGCCTACCCCCGCAGGAAATCACACAGTTGATCGCTAGAGAACCTGAACAAGAGGCGAGGGATTATGACCACGTGAGGTCTTTGCTTTTGAAAAGGTTTAAATTGACCCCAGAGAAGTTCAGGCAGCTATTTGTTACACATCAGAAAAGTTCGGACAAAACATGGCGCGATTTCTACCAAGAAGTTCAAGTATACTTTAATGGATGGATTGAAGGATAGGACGTAAAAACATTTGACAAACTACGGGATCTGATGATAGCCGACCAGATGAAGAAAAGAGCCCCTGTTGAATTCAAAGAACGTCACCTAGACGAATGGCCAAGTATCAACTGCCCAGTTGAATTAGCCGAGAGACTTGAAGAATTTGAGGATGTCCGTAGGACGTTGAAACAGAAAACACATACTTTAACATCTGTTCGAAGACCTAAAGTTAGAGGATCGAATCAAGCGGAGCATTTCAGAAAATTTGATAACCACAATACAAGGAGAACAGGAAATTTCAATCCGTAAAGAAGATATTTAGACACTCCTCCGAGTAGAGATTTTGATAGAAGAGCCCCTAGGAAATGTTACATATGTCATTCCTTTGATCATTTGAGTTTTAATTGCCCTAAAGCAGTGGAAGAGATCAAAAGAGAACAACCCAATTCCCAAGTACTAAGCTGTTCTGTCCCACCGCAGAAAGGACTACACTTAAAAAACATTGTTAGGCAATGAAATTGTATCGGCACTTATAGATACTGGTAGTACAGTTAGTCTAATCCACGAAGATGTAAGCACGAAGATCATTCAAGACTATCCAAAATAAACACTGTGTTATACGGGTTAGGACAAACTGAAGTAGTAACCTAGGGCTCCTTCGAGTATGATTTTGTCTTGGACAAAGATCAATATTCTTTAACGTGGCATGTGGTGCCAACCAAACAGCTCAATTTTGAAGCCATTTATAGGTACAGACATTTTGGGACAAGCTTCTTTGAATTTCTCCCAAGATGGTGTCATGTTCAATAAGCATGAGGAAAAGGCATGGCTAATGCCTTCGGAGCCATTCGGAGTACATCCTGAAGATGAGTTAGATTACAGTCACACACACATCCTTGACTCACAAGTGAAAAATGATCTAACCAGAATAATTTCATCGTACAAAACATGAGAAGACTGAATCCACAGATGTGACGATGAGAATAATACTGAACGATGATATCCCAGTCTATCAACCAGCACGTCGGTTGTCGTACGCAGGAAAGCAAATTATGAACAAAGACATTGAAGAATGGCCCGAACAAGGAATAATCAGACCAAGTTCATCAGAGTATGTTAGTCCCATAGTACTTGTGAAGAAGAAGAATGGACATTCTTGACTTTGTGTTGACTACCTTCAACTGAATCGCAAAACTTATAATAAGAAAAGGAAAAAGGCTCCCGAGTACTCCAACGTACACAATTTGGTGGAGGTCTTAAACTTAGACCCAAATTTTTCGGACCATATCAAATTACTGAAGTCAAACCTAGAGACAGATATACAGTTGAGAAAGTAGGGGATCATGCTGGGCCAAATGTAACTGCTACTTCCGCTGATTTAATGAAGTATTTTTCTCATAGATAGAATAGTAATTACAAATGCATACATTTAATTTTAGTATCTATAGAGTATACCCTTCACTTTATATGTCTTATGCATGTTGTGTACTTTTTCTTATATTTTGTAATGTAATACGATATGTAGTCATGAGAGCATTCTCAAGCGTCGCTGAGGTCATCGACAGTCAGGATTGGCCGAGTTTGTAGGATTTAAAGTATTAGGGATTTAAAATATTTCGATCAGTGAGGTTACAACCTCAAAAATAGATGACGCTACCAGCAAATATATGCGTCACCCCCCGGAATGGTGGGTTTTTGAAAGAGAAGCGAGACAGACGTAGAAGGAGACAGACTCCGGTTTACAGGCATGAGGCCACGTTTCGGTCAGCGTGGTGGTCGATAGGCTTAGCGGGTCACGTTTTTCGATCAAAGTGGTAGTCGATAGGTTTAGCGACAATTGAGTGTATGCTCCTTGAGGTAGCTGATGTTGTAAACCAGTATTTAATCGGAAATCAATCTAATGTTTAATTAAACAGTAATTTTATCCTAACCAGTTTGTTTCTTTGAATATCAAGATCCTGGACATAGTGACTCACCCCTAGACACCAAAAGAAAAGCCACTTGTATAAGTAAAATACACCCCTACATATATATGAATTTTCATAAATCGATTGGCTACTTTGATTTAATGTTTTTATTTAATATCCTACAGCATTTAAACGAACTTAGTAAAAGACTTTAAGGACATGGTTTAATTATATTGATGATTTATGAAAATATTAAAATATTTTTGTCGAAGCTTGACATTAACACCAAAAGTTTGGAAACGAACACCGTGAAACATTTTCAAAACAATATTTTGAAAATATGCTTGACATTCAAGAAATGCAATTAAAAAAATATTTAATCAATAAACAGGGAATATTAAAAAACTAAACTTTTCCCAAGTGTGTCAAACTTTTTTATCAGTATTTTGACCGAAAATTGAAAAATCTATTTAAAAACTACGAATTAAATTTTTCGCTGTTGTTTTTTCCCCGTCTAATTGTCTTTGTTCGAGGCTTTATTTATGCAATTTCTTCCTTACATTTTTTTGATTAAAACTTACCTTTGTTTTGTTACCGATGTGTAAAATTTGGAAGCTTTAACTTTTAAAAACCAAGGCCTTAAAAAATATATACATCCGCAAATTACGTATTCACTTTCTTTGAAAAGTGCCATAAAGGTTCCCTTCCCCGGTCTAAAAATAAAACGGAGCGCAAATTCATCTGGGGAGAAAAGAGGAAAAAGTTATACACTCGAAAAAGCCCTGCAATGGCGGGCTATCCAGCTAGTAATTTATATAAAAAAACTTATCTTTCTTTTACTCACACAACACATGCTTTACTCGAAATTTTAAAATATTTCACTTATAACTTCAAAAAATTTCAGTATTTTCTTCACGGAAAAATCTCATTTCGAAAATATTCGAACACTTATAAGTTATAAATTTTTAATATCAAGTTGACAAGTTTATGAATAGAAGCTAAAGTAGAAATGCAAAAAGCTTTACATCATAGTTTTTGGAAGTCTTAAATCAAACAAATACAAAATTTATAAAAATGAAACACACACACACACAAAATTTATTCAAACATCATTTCGAAAGGCTAAAAATGACAAATCATGGAACAATGAGTGGAAACAAATAATTTCTGATGAAAAGAAATTTAATCTCTTGAGAGACCCAATGGATTTGAACACTATTTGAACGATTTGATGAAAAAAGAAGGGGGGGGGGGTAAATTCCTCCAGTGACAAATGGAAGGATGAGTAATGGTTTTGGAATACTTTAATTACGATGAATTTATGGAAAACTTCAGGATGTATGGATGTGATGGATCTATACGTGTCTATTACTAACCCCTTGGGGACTCTTCTGGGGAAACATTTTTACCAACCAATTGTCACCGAAGGCAAGAAAACGTGATTATGCAAATTAAGTTTATTATATAAATTCTGTATTCGCGAGTATTAGGAGTTTGTTGGTGGGTGGAGGACGTGAGTTTAATGAGTGCAAATCTAAGTTTATAAAAGTATCAATTGAAGAATTCCAAGAGAGGATCACTCGGATGTGATCGAATCCAGTTAAAGATTAACGTTCAAGGCCTCAACAGTAGGACTTCGACTTCACAAGAGAACCGGAGACCTCGAAGGCCAATCCATATGGCGAATATCCCCTCCCTCATGAAATTCCTCAACAATGTTAGTTCTATGTGGCCGCTTATTTTCGTCCATAAAAATGTAGTCCTGGCCCAGAGCACCCAGAAAAGCCTCATCCCAAGATCTCATCCATGTAACTCTGTGAGTTGACAGTTCTCGCATCGAAAACGTACAGAGGTGTACGACTGCCCAACATTATGCCGCCACACACAAGGATTCCTTTGCCATGAAATCTGTTGATTTTTTTTATGTAAGGGGGATGAAAGTGATCTCCACTTTATTTCCAGATGAACACTCGACGAGAATCACTTTGTCTGGGGAATTTCAACTCATCACTGAAAAGAACACGCCCCATTCTTGTAGTGTCCACGACTGATGTTTTAAACTCTACAAATATCCCGTCTTACCCGTTGGATGCAGTTAAAAGGACATACAAGACTGAACGCCGAGCGCAAAGTAGTGTCTGCAAGACGGCTGTAGAGCGTTTGCCTGGAAACTCTTCTTTCAAACCCAGCAGCCAGGTCATGAGCAAGCCGAGGAGCCACTCTCCACCTATGTCGTCGTACGCTTCAAACCAAGTAGCAATCCTGTGCATATGTTGATGCGCTGTGGTGACTAGAGATTGCAATATCGGTGTACCGGTATTATGAGCCATTTGTAGAATTTTGTAATTCCGGTATTCACAAGTTCAAATACCGCTTTTTCGTTATTTACTGGAAACTTTTTATGTGACAATAACGGGCGAAATTAATTAGACTGAATATAAAGTTGCATTGAGCAGTCAAGAAAATTGATAAAATATGTGAATTATCCAAGAACGCTGGCCAAAACTATCCTATTACAGCTCAGGGCGATACTGCACCGCGCAGGATTCGTAGCCTGATATTCGTATCTGTGAAGACAAATTTGTAATTGTGAAGAAAGTGCGTAATATTTCGATATTTTTTAAATTGGTGAGTTTATTATTCACATTGTATTTGCATTGCATATCATACTTTAGGATTAAAAGTATTTTTCTGATTCATCAATAAATAATAACTCATAATAATGAATAACTTTAAAGAACATAAACAATCAGTTGAAAAAACTACAGTTTGGTTTCATTATTTCTATGAGAATATCGCGCATTGGTAACAGTACCACCAACAAGTGTTTTCAACAGCTGGTAATTTTTGTACAATATTACGTTCAAGACTTGACAGTACACTTGATGCATTATGTTTTTTAAGATCACATTTCAAAAATTTGTAATAGTAAAACAGACTGAATAGCGATATTTGCATTTTTTTGTGATTTAAATAAATAAGATGTTCCTTTACTTTTTTGTGATTCTTTATATACTGTTATAGTTTATTAGTTACAAATTATTTTTTGTGTGATACTTACACTCCCTAGTAAAACTAGCAAATAAAACAAAGAAACACCTGTGTTTTCTTTCTTTTTCTAAAATTTCTACTACCGGTATTGAACTTTTGGTCCGATATTGCAATCCCTTGTGGTGACCTTCTTGGTTTTATTTTTTTCTTATGGGGCTGCGTATTGGTCACCTTATTTGAAATTGATTCCTCAGCCGGGAGACCACTTTCGGTGCCATACGTAACTATCCAGCCATCTCCCCTTGAGAGACTGGTCAGTTTCAAAACTGCCAACCGCTCTCCATGTCAAAGAATCATCTAAGCGATTATGAGAAGTCATCCTCACTGCTAACTTGTTTGTTTTAATGCAATATTCACAAAACTGCAAGAAAAGATCTTAAATGCTTAAACAGTCTCAATCCAGTAAATTTTGGAAAAAAACTAACACTAAACATCTTTTCCTATACTGAATGTTGATATTGTACTACCCATTCTTCAAAATATATAAAATACAAATTCTAAAAGTTCTTCTTTAAGCAATTTAAAATTATGATGAAAAACGTGTTTGTGACCTTAATTTTGGACATGAGTATGTTTTAATATCATACTATGTGAGTTTTCATAATTAGAACCATTATTTATTTCATAATTTCCCAAATTAACAAGGTCTTATAGTTTTTTTTAAATCTGTCTTTCTGTATAATGTTTAAGCAAGATATTATGCTCTTTTGCTAATAAAACTCATAAAATAATACACTTAAATGTCTTATTTTAGTTTCGTGCATCTGCAAATATTAAATAACTTGTAGGGAAACTTTAGTTTTTTTTTTTAAATGCATGTTAGAAACAAATAATAATAATACAATATGCTGAGTTCACTAAATGCAGGTGCACAAATTGTTATTTTACATTTCAATAGTAAACATAAATAAACAATGATGTGCCCTTGTGGTTTTTATGTTCTGTATTAAAAGTTTTTTTTTTAATTTTAAAGTGAAGTGTAATTTTGATGATGCAAGATAATATTTTACAAATTTTTATTTCAAAATGGCTTCCCTGCAAGAACAAGCACAAGTGGTACATAATGTGACTTATCAAATTATCTACAACACAGGTAATGAAAAAATTTCAGATTACCTACAATCGAAATTCATCCTCAAGACTCACAATTTATGGGTATATAAGATTTATGACAACAGGTAGCATCTTCTTTCTTCGGCTAGAATTAGCAAAGCTAAAT
Source organism: Trichonephila clavata (assembly GCA_019973975.1). NCBI lineage: Eukaryota > Metazoa > Arthropoda > Arachnida > Araneae > Nephilidae > Trichonephila > Trichonephila clavata. Next base: position 52,994 of record BMAO01024602.1, read on the forward strand.
TCTAGCCTAAGATTTTCAGACATAACACCTTTGTTGCTGTTCTTCTTATGGAGATAAGTGAAAAACATTGCTTACTAACTGCAATTCTTGATACTGATGAACAGAAAAATTGAATTATAATGGCAGTAAGATTGCTGATTCTGTAATGCTTTCACAGAGCATGGTTAGGAATGTCATAGACCCGATGTATTGTGCGTGACAAATGCTGTGCACATTTCAATTGTGCTGTACGAGATTAAGATTCAATTCCAGTAATAAAAATTCATCTGCTTTAGTATAACAAATATAAAACCACTAAGGAGGTCAACAACATCTTATAAACTGGGATCTATCAATAGATCTATATAAATTGGGCAAAACAATAAGTCTACTAGAGGTCATAACAAATAAGAAAACTTGAATAATGAAGGAATTCACACAAGATAAGAATATGATTGAAAATAACAAATAATTTATTTTTAAGTGTAGAGATATAAACATTTCAGACACTTTGCCCAAAAATTCATATTACTTCTTTTTCAAATACACCAAAAGATTTTTAAAAAAGCAATAATTTCCATATTGCATTTTCTATAAATCATCTCAGATTTGATCAAATTCAAATTGGTGTTAATACCATTATATATAGAATTAATATAATATATGTCTCCTATAACAGAGCATATTCAAGTATTAGTATTCCTTGAAAGGCCTAAAACACAAATATATAAAATTAAATTTATTCTTTTACAGTATAATAAATGCATAAGCAAAGTATTTATGCATTATACCCCCCTACCCCCAATACTTTTCATTTTTATTAATACCTAATAAGAATAAGACAAGTTTGGAATTATTCCTAAACATAAAAATATTATTTTAATTTATAGTGAGAGTTAAAAAAAACAATTAAACTGGAAAAGAACATTTTGTTTTCACCTGGATGTAGAATATAAGAATACTAAACAATATTATCTTTTAATTAATTGGAAAATGCAAATTTCAATATACTTGGAAATACTTCCCATACTCTATAATGGTTCAATCAATAAAAACAGGCTAAATTAAATAATTCTGTTTTTAAAAACTCTCATTAAGATGATGGGGAAAAATGTTTTTAAATGCTTCATTGTTTGTAAAATAATTAATATGGAATGTCAGTCTACAGTAAACAGGTGGCGAAATATACATAATCGTAATTTTTGTTTTGTTTCAACAAAGCATTGATGGTTACAACCACTTTTACTTTTCATTTGAAATATATTGCTTTTTTCAGCATCATCACACAATCTAGAATAAAAAAGTATTTCCTGATTTTGAAGGTTCCAGAGAGAAAAAGAATCAGTGCACTGTATTTGTGTGTGTAGGGGGGGGAGAGGTTTAGAGCACTGAACGAATTAAAGGAAACAGAAAAAAGAAAACTGCACACAATGTACTGTATGAACAAACAGATGAAGAGAACCTGAAGCTCTGAAAAAATGAAAGGGAATAGAACAATCTGTCAAGACACCTGCTCTTAGTAATGAAGGGAAATTATTTTAAACAGTAAAGAACAGATTTCACAGAAGAACACTGAGCAGGGTGCTCTCTTGTTTTTAGATGAACAAGTTACTTTTTCATTCTCAGCTACATTTAGACAAGTACTGAATCACAAATAAGGATATATTATAAAAAACTTCAAATAATAGCAATAAAGATTATTGTGAAAATTAAAAACCATCATAAGACAAAAAATAAAAAGCATTTGTATCTATTTTACACGAGAATCGCCTATTTCTGTGTGAATCAGTAATAAAAGTAATTAAAAAGTAACATTAAATTGATGTACAAATTTAATAACTTATTCCAAACATTTATTTAGTTATGCACATACACTTTTTTTTATACTTGAAATAAAATGTTCAAAACTTTACAATTCATATATAGATACAACTCAAGTTTTCTTTGTATAATCATCATAAGCAGAAAGTTCATTAGAATATACACATGAAAAATCTACTTATTTTTTATACAAGTTTAAGAAGAATATATTAACAAAAATATTGCACAGCTTTTTTATAGAAAATTCTATGATTTTATGGTTTCAGGAAACAAAACCAAACTAAAAAAGTGGACATTAAATGCCATACATTTTACAAGAAAATTTCAACTACAGAATAACACTTAACAATGCAATTGTTCATACAGTGTATTAATAATTTCAAAAAAAAAATCATGTTCCAACAACATCTACAAGTGGTTAACATTTTATTAAAGTGGGCTTCAAATATTATAAACTTTTTTTGCAGAAGAATGGGTAATATATTTTAATAAGTAAATATCAAGCAACAAAACATTGATGAAACAAAAATTTAAAACAAAAATTCTACTTTAAATTCCAATAGTATACAAAGATATAATAAAATACGCGATTAACACTTTTCCTCCTTTTACAGGCATTGGTGATTCAAAACATGATTTATTACTTTTCAGGTTATGCATATTCCATCAAGGAATTTTAATCCTCATCAAAACACTTATACATCTGAATATTCAAAATAATATTTTTTTAAAAGAAACAAGATTTTGACAAGTAAATAAAACAAAATGGTAGTTTTTAATGGGTTTAAAATTTTAGGTATAAGCTAAACTTCTTTTCTCTTGATTCTTACTCTTTACTTATTGATCACTGATGAATTTGAATCATACAAGCACAACATATACTTCAATTACTGAAGAGAAAATCGCATTGTAAGTAATATACTTCTTTAGAAGGTTTCATAAAATAAATACTTAGAAATGAAATATTTTAATTGATTGAAAATTAAACGCTTGAAATGTAGTCATCAGGCTAAAACAAAGTCAGCAAATAATGCAAAATTATACTAATAATTAAAATAAAAATGACAAGGTACTTTTATACTCATAAATTAAAACTAAGATATTTTTTCTTGGGTGCATAAAAAAGATATTAACCACTTTGCAAAAAGCCATATATGTAAATTTTTTTTATTTTGACACACTTAATTGTTTTTCTTCAAGGTACTGAAGATCGAAGATAAAATGCGTTTAGTTTTGCAGAAAAAAAACTATCATCTTTCACTATATCTAAGTTTAAAAATAGTGAAATTCTACATGAAGAACTATGAATCAAAATATGCAGTGCATTTAAGGAAATGTGCAGAGAAGGAAAAAATATACTTAATTGTAACTATGCATAAATTAAAATTAGAAAATGTATAGTAAGCATAGCAAATATTATCGGTAAAAAGGCACAAAATACAATTTAACATACATTGTGTCTCAATCTACTTTACGACAATGAATTCTATGAATACAATTGAACATCACATTGTATCTTAAACTACATTACTATAATGAATTCTACAACTATTTTACAGTAAAGAGAAGTTATCTAAAAATTTATGTGACAAATCCATGCAATGCAACAATAGTATAAGCTATTTAATATAAAATAAAAAAGAGGAAATATTACATGGAAATTACACATTTTGTTAATTTTTCTGATCAAGTGGGAAAAAATGTCACAATCAATTTTCAAGTTTAACTTTTGTATAAATTTGGTTCTATTCAATTCAATATCAACTAATTGGACATTGATCACAACATTAAAAGTCATTGTAATGAAAAAAGCGAAGAAAAAAAAACCATATACCATATTCAGTAATATAATTACAATAAATACTGTATAGATACTTAGAATACAAGATCATCCAGAATATAATATCGATATATAAAAAGATATAATTTTTAATATTAGACACATAGAACACTTATTTCATTGACATCTTTATAAGATCAAATAATACATTTATTGATAGTAGAATATATATACATACACGAATTGCATATTCATACCCTACATAGAACAAAAAATGACATTTTCTGTTTGTATAATTATTAAATATAAATACACAATTAGACAAGTCAGGGTACATTAAATTTCCTTGTCATTAATTATGTAAACTTCTATGGCATTATTGAGGGTAGATTGCAGACTAATGGTTATTTTCTATAAATGCAGATACATTACGGTTTATTCTAGGATTTCGTAGGGCACTCTAGCACATCTGTTCTTTGAACTTACAAAGTCACCTTGTTTGAGTTTTGAGCCCAATGTTTGACACTCATTTGCTTGCTGAGTGAGTGAGTTATATTAACATTGCACTGTAAAGCAGCACAAGGGCTATATTTGCTTTCTGAAACCACACAAATTCCAATCTGTTAATTTTTAATTGCCACGTATTCTACTAAGAAAGGACTATTTTTAACTATTTATGCAGAGTCGGAAACCGGATGATTTGAATGAAAGCCATTCTACAGTAATTACAAAGTGAATAGTGATGAATCTCATACTTTTAAATCTTGATCAAGTGGCGATATACTTCAATAAGGGACCCTCTGAAATGTTTGAGTAAGAGATCTTAGCTGAGAAGGTAGGACTCAAGACAATTTGCATATATTTAAAATTTATAAGGATTTAAAATATTTTAACCACACATTCTTTTCCAAGTGTTTTACTTTCTAAAAAATATTCATTTCATATTTTTAAATAGTATATAAATCAACTCATTGAATTTGTAACAGTCACAGCAGATGAAGATGCAAGTTTTCAAAGTCAAACTTAACTTAATCTAGAATGTCTTTGTTGGTTGAATCAAAATTTGTATAATAATATTTTTAAAATAAATTTTTCAGAAATTAATGCAAGAAAAATTCAGTACTAAAGTTGATCAAGTCCAAAATTCAAAGCTAATAAAATTTATTTTCCAAGAGCCTTTTTTTCTTAAAATTTTTTTCATGGCTATAATAAATCAGTAGTCTTCTCCTATAGCACACAAGAAAATACAATTAAATATAACTCTCTAGTATTTTTCAAAATCCTCATTAAAAAGGAACAATGTAAGCAATTGAAATTTAGACATAACCCAAGACAATTTCAATAGCTTTGCATGTTCAGAATAAAATGCCTTAATTTCAGAAACATTACAAGAATTGTAAAACTGTTTGAAAAATTACAAAAATTTTATCTTTTTACTTTCTTGCTAAGAAAACCTAAATTTTCAAACTTTTTTTCTCTGTGCACGTGATTTTTCATTTATAACAAAAATACTATCTAGATTTTGAGTAACCAAAATAAAATATCATAATGCTCAGTTTTAAGGAGTCACATACCTTTTAAAAGCTTCAAAAAAATTTTAGTTAATACAGAAATCAATAATAAATTAATGAAATATTCCAATTCTAAAGCCAATTATGGACAAAACATAGAAGCATGAAATGTTTCATTTCATATTGTATACTTCAGTTGACAGCTATCATTAATAAGATGTGAGACCCTTCAGAGCTGATGGTTAAAGAATACTATTAATTTGCTTAAGGCAGTTCATTGTGCCAGAGTGCAGCCTTGGTGAAACCTATTCATTCTACAGTACAAAAAATGCCTCATACTTATATGCTACAGTTGAACTTTAAAAATGTCTGTAACTCATTGTTGACGCTATGTATGCAGATGTTAATTGCTTCAGTTTTATATTTAAGGTGTATGGGGGGGGGGGGAATTTGTGAAAAAAATGGTTTTATATACTTAAAATGGTCGATCATCTGGCAAAAGTAAGAAGACGAAAAATAATTATTTTCAGAAACACAAGTTAATTGAAAATACTTATATTCCTTGTGAAGGAATATGGGAGAAGTGTTTGAAATCAGAATGGTTTTCACAGGATACACTACAGTATAAACTCCTTACCCTGTAAATGCAGAATCAACCAATTTTTCTACACTGGTCTTTTGACACCTTCAACAGATTTCGATTCTGAGAGTTCAAATGTTACATATTCCTCAAAAATATGCAATCCTTTAATAAGTAATGCTTTTATAGGGATAGATATATATTTTAAATCATCATGGAAAAATTAATATTTTACCTGTCTGGGTCGAATTGACTCAACCATTAGTATGTATAAAAATGCATGCAAAACAAATTTAGTATTTAATTTCAATGAATTGCAATAGATGGTGCTAGTGTAATGAATGCAGAAACAATAATGTCATACTGATGAAATAAGCAATGGATTAAATGAAACTGATGAATTAGATCACTTACACAATGCATAAATTTAGGAAGACCAGATAAATATTTCAAATCCATGAAAGCCAATGCTGAACATGAATACTTACATTTTTCAAGAAAGTTCAGCATGTTTCACTAAAAATTCATATATATATTCTTTATTAATACACCCTCTTAAAAATAACTAATTATTATGTTTGATAAATATAAATGAAGAACATAAGAAAATGAATTTATATGGAATATTTCTAAGCTTCCATTGTCAAAAGTGTAAAATGCTTAAAATTCTGTTTTTCTTACAATTATTTATTAGTGCATAAAAGAATAGATGAATTTTCAAGATTTAATACAATTTCTCTTTCTACAAGTCTCAGTAAATAAGAAACTCTTCAGAGAACCTTTTGTTTAGACAAAAAAAAAACGTTATTTAATGTATATTATGAAAAGACTTCTAAATTTAATGTTTACTCTCAAATTTTTTTAATAGCATATTCTCCCTACCTCACACACTGCAGACAGTCCCTCCACCCTAAAAAAAACTGATTAGTACAATATCTGTAAACTATGAGTATGTACTACTGTAATTTGAGAAATTAAGCTTGATTTTATAAGGGAGAGAAACCTTTAAATTTAATTTTAAACTTAAAATTTTGGCGATTACGCATTCCTTTATTGACCAATTTCACAAAATCCAAAGAAATTCCTAAATAAAAAAATCTTACCAAATATTGTTATTTGTGCATATGTGCAAAAATAAATTCCCATGTGTGATTTTCCAGTACAGCCCTCAACGACAAAAAAACAGGTGAAATTTTAGAAGAATCAAATACTGTATATAAATAAAACACATACATGTAATTGCAATAAAAAGAGTAACAAACGAATCTTCTTCATGGAGACAATGCCCCATGAATTCACATAATTACGAATCTAAATACTGTTTTGCAGATTCACAAAGTTTCTTGTTTTGCTAAACCCTATATTTGTTTGGGTACAGAAGCGTATCAGACCGTATTTTAGAAAATACTCCACTGTTCTCTTTTCAGTTGAATATAGACACCAAATTTCTATCATTTTTTTTTACAACAAAATAACAAAAGAATGTTACAAATTATAAACAATACTATTATTTTTGAACATGTACAATTAAGAATATTGAATTTGAGCATGCGCAAACAAGATAATATTTTAACAAGAGTGGGTATAGTTTTTTATTATTAACTGTATCTCACAGCATTTGGCAATGTTATTTGATTTGACAGAATTGGTCGATGGTATAACATGTAGGTACAAAATTTTTTTTATTAAATTTACTACATTTTATGACATATATCAAAAGGTTGAATATTTCTGCAGGAATACTATTTTAAGTGTACAAAAATTTAGAAAATTCTGTTTAATATCTAAAATTAACTAAAAATGAAAGCTATAACTGTACTAACAGAATAGAAATTAATATTTTATTTGAAACTTTTTTGTACTTAAAATATAGTTTTTGTATGTCATACAACTATATACTAAGGCTTCTGAAAATATACAATTGATTTTTTAAAATATACAGGCTTTCAAAAATTGGTTTCTTTTGTAATATTTTTGGCTGTTGAAAAATATGTGACTCCTTTACAAAGGTTAATGATTAAACCAAAATAAATGAATTTAAAACCTTTGTGGATGATCCTTCTTAAAAAATAAACAAGGATGATAAAAGATACTTCCAATTAGGTATAGCACAATTATTTTCGACAGCATGAGAAAAAGTATTTGATGAATGAAACTTATTCAGATATAATTAATATAACACTGGCCTGCTATCATTTATAAACAAACAAGTAGGTAACTGATGTGCCAAGAATATATAAATCTTTTAAACAGATGTATGGTTCAACTCGTAAAAATTAATACAGATAAAAATCACCTTAGTAATTTTTTCATGCTTTTAACTTCTTTTTTACTTAAAAAATTAAGTTCATACTTATTAATCACACGAAAAATTAACAGAAACTCAAGTTCAATTTATTTCAAAATGATCATTTTTAGACTTGATCCACTTCAGCTTTGAACACCTCATATCTCTGCAAATGAAAATCACTGTGTTATACTTAAAATACATTTTCAAAAAGCAGTACCTTAAAAATAAAATTATCCAAGTTATACAAATACAAAAGATTAAATTAAATGTGAACTTCAAATAAAAAAAAACGTATTATTTAACAATTAACAATTTTAAATTTAAATACATAAATATACGAAATATTTCAGTTTCAGTAACAAAATATACACCATATTTTTGTATCAAAGATTCCCATTTAAACAGCAAAAAATGATCATGTCCACCTTCAAAAAGAATGCAGTAATACCCAAAACTTAGGTGACAAGTGGGACTAAGTGATGACCACGTAAGTCAATTCCTGTAAGTCAGGGTATAATTTCGCATATGAACACATATAAATATTAATTTAAGCAGAAGCCAGAGATAAAAGAAAATAATCTAGAAAAAAAATGCTTAGTAAAATCTTAGATAACAGCATTTGTTTTCAATTTCTCAAAAATCATCTTAGCTTGAGAGTTCCCCGTATTCTGATCAACAGGACAACTTTTCACATATAAATGAATATCACACTATTTTAACATAGTTTCCATTTCAGCGATAATACTGTGACATCTACGAATGATTGAACTAAGAATGAAAATTTTTCACAGAATCGAGAATTTTTTTATTACTATTAATAACAGTTCTGACCTTAAATTAAATTTCTTTGCTAAATATAACCTCAAATTTTTATTTTTGAATTGGAGTTTTTGATAATTTTAAGATTACATTCCAAAGAAAAAATTTTTCTATTATTTGTTTGGTGCAATAAAATCAGTTCTACTTTGTTTGGTTTAGAAAAAATACAATAATAACATGTAAGAAACATATACTCCATAGATGAGAAAATAACAAAAAAAAATTATTACGGCTAAGCGTCAATTTCGCATGATCGTTTGAACATATAAATTAGTTGAACAGGAGGTGGGGAGTGAATAATTGAATTGTGTGGCACTCAAACTAAAGACAAATTGACGAGATTTGAATAACTACGGGTTTGAGAAGTTGAGGTATTACTGTATTATAAGATGTAAAATAAGATCATAATCCATTTTGAAATTGAGTCCCTGATATATTACACTGCAAACTATACTTCAGTTTTGAAATATTCCCCATCAATTTTTTACCAAAAGATGAGACATTCAAGTTAACATAAAAATAATATTATCGAAAGTTAATTTTATACGAAGTTCTTTACTCTTGTAAAGTTTCATAACTCTGGGGTTTAACCAACAAACGTGTGCTAGAAGTACTACTAAAACTGTCTCCACTGCTATGGTTGCTAGTAGTACTAGCAGGTGTTCCAGGTAAAGAATTGGGATTTTCGAAGTTTACACTAAATGAACGAGAATTTGGTGAATTTAAAGAAGGAGAATTATATTCTGGTTTATTCAAAGAGTCGGTTTTTCTCTTCTGTTTGTTAAGTACACAGACAAAATTGCTTTCCATTTCATCAACGAAAACTGTATGTCTTTCTCGATTAAACTTATTCTTTCCAGTTACAGAAATATCTCCCTTAACAATTCCAATAAAATCATTAGTAGTTCCTGACTCCATACCTTGGGGTGTATCCAAACTTGTATCAGTACCTTGATCAACAAGAATTGTAGTGCTCGGATCTTCTGGTGTGAAATAATCAGAATCTTCTCCTCCAGGTGAAGTATCTACAATGCATTAAGAATATAATTAATACAGTATAAAAACATAATATATGAACAGAACATAATATAAAATTTCTACACATCATAAAAAAAAATTTTAAGTTAATGCACTCTCAAATCGACACAAAATATTTAATATTGTTTCACAGTAAATTTAAAAAAAAAAAAAAACTTCAGTAAAATTTTATAGTTTAGTAAACTCAATATTGAATGGAATCCCAAGGAAATTCATTTTCTAACAATTAATAAAAAAAAACTCCTTTTAACTTTAAATTTCAATAATTATTTTTTGTTATAAAATCTGAAATGTACAAGTTTTTAAAATCAAAAATAAAAAAGAAAGAAACAAGAGCAGAAAAAAATGTTACAGAATCAAATGAGAACATGTTAAGATAAAAAAAATATAGACCTTTACTAGATCTTTCACATAAATGCAGTGAATGTGGAGTAGATAATGATATGGGACTAGTTCTACTGCAAGGTCTGCTTGTTTTTGGTGAACATACAATTCCAGAGCTTTCTTCAACTGCAGTATTATTTTCAAGAAGAGATCTTGTCTCAGCCAATTCATCATCTCTTTCCTTTAAGTATGATGAATAAGACAACATTTATAATATATCAATTGTCAAAAAACCCTATTTAACACATTTTACTTGAAACATATTTCATGTAACATCCATATAACCATAAGAAATAATTATTCATAACATTAAATATACACAATTAAACATCATAATTGACTTATTTTTAAAAAATAAAAGCTACATACAATATTAAATCTGATAAAAATATACATCTGATTAGACAAATGGATAATCAATTTTTAAGGTAAAACTTCAAAAATTTGGTTATTTTCTTAAGATAAAGGCAAGTTACAAATCCTCTATTGTTTTATCACAAACACTGGATAATGGGTAATCTTATCAGTATACAAATCATAGTAAATAAATTTATATGTGAGTTCACAAAAAATTATTTGCATTTGTATACTTCATAAAAAAAATTTACAATTAATAAGAGTAGAGATAACTTAACAACAAAGTTAAATCAAAATATTTATTTAACTCCAATGCAGCATATGTAATGCAACACACATTAACAGTGTCCTTTCATAGAAAGAAAAAAACTGCACAACAGTATTTACATTTACTGATATAAGTAGGTTCATGCAATAAGTGGGAAGTGAATAAATTTTTCAATGTGTGTGTATATATATACTACTGACAATTAAATGACTGGACTAGTCTTAAAAATCAGCTTTATTAAAAATAATACAGATACCTTTAATCCCTTTCCCTATCAATACACAGCTGCATACAAGCTTTCCACCATTCAAAGCAGTGCTGTGGCTCATTAGGTGTCACTGTCTTCAGTAAGAGTGCCGTTTTTACCACCTCTTCTACAGACTACAAATGTGTTCCTGTCAGTGCATTTTTCACTTTAAGAAACAGGTAGAAGTCGTATGGAGCAAAATCTGGTGAATACGGTAGATTCTCGAGCACAGTAATGCGTTTGTCCGCCAAGAACTGTTTTACAGACAGCATAGTGTGCACCAAAGCGCTGTTCTTGGTGCAAAATTCACATGTTGTTGTTCTGTAGATCTGGCCTTTTCTTCCTCACATTTTTTTCCTTAATTTTCTCCGGACCTGAATGTAGTAATGCTGTTTTAATCGTTTTGGCCTCGAGGGACTCATTCAATCATGAGGATGCCATTAACCTCGAGCAAAAATGATGAGCATCACCTGTTCTTAATGTTCCAGATCGACAAGAACACACGTTCATCATCTGCAGCAAACTTTGGATCTTCTTAAAATCATTTGTACCATTCAAAAATTTGATTATGTGCCATGCAATTATCTCCAAACACTCTTTTAACAATTTAAAATAGTCAATTGGATTTTTTTTAATTTCGCAAGGATTTTCAAATTTATGCGCAACTTGACCTTTACGTTTATTATGATTGTGGCACTTCAAAGAGTCTTTCGCAAACAAGGATAAGAAAAACAAACTGAACTAGATAGAGGAGCGGAATAATGTGTCATCAGAACTGGAAAGATTAAGGTCAACTATATTCCATTCCCACTCCTTCACACCAAGCCTAACAGCTAGGGCTTGTGCAGTGTGAGAATTTAACAGTCACAATTTGTACAAATACTATGCAATATAAATTATCTTGTGGTTTAAAATAATGGTCAAATGACTGGTTTCTCACTTAAATTTCATTCATACACATAGAAAATATTCAAGATCTAGTTAAATAAAATGTGCAGCAGCAATTATTTTAACTACATCAAAGGTTTGGTGGGAAATAAGCATACAATTCAAAATCCACTACTCTACCAATATACAAAGAAATGTTTTTCACTGTGTAATATCTAAGGCTGTTGCCATTGAGACTCCCTTTTGAGAATCTTCATGAAACTTTTTAACACTAGAAGTACCGTTGAGGTCATTTTAACCTTTTCCCAATTTCTCGTGCTTTATATCATCATACAAGCGAACACAACGGCTAACATTTTTTTATTTCTTGTAAAATGGGTACTGTGATAATTTTTCATATTTCTACAATAATTATTAAAATAAAAAATGATAGAAATAGCTACAGCCGAAAATTGAACACAACACCACTTTCCAAAGTAGCGCTGTCAAAGCTTTCGATTGCAATCAGAGTGTAAGTAGCAGATTGAGTGCACAGAACTGTCTCACTCTACTAGAGCAGCATATTCAAATATTATTAGTAACGAAAGAAACAATGAAGATGTTAGAGTCAATAACGTGATTTTTCAGAATGAATCATCTTCTGAAAGCAATAATAATGATGCTGTGGAATGTTCTGGCAGTTTCTGTAATTTGTGACTTAAACCTTTCTATGGATTTAGATTTACGAAAGGAAAAGACAATAACAGATCGAAACTTTCTGCTGCTAAGAGTAATGATTTGTGCTGAAGGATATCCTTAGTAGCACAACTTGAGCTAGGAGATGGCATTAACTGGTACATCAATTCTTTCTCCTAGTTATATCCTCATGAGGCAAGAGGTCTTTCAAAGCTTCATTTAAGTGATAAGTGGTGCAAAAATTGGAAAAAATCCATGTTAAAAAAAGACAATGCCATGTAATCTTTTCCATGAAATTATGCGATATACATATTTAATGTGTGACGTAGCAGAGAAGGGCACCTGCACATGAACAAGAAGTAACCATTGATGAACAGTTGTTGCTGTGTGTAAATCAAGATGTAGATTTATTCAATATATGACAAATAAGCCTGGCAAATCTTATATCTTTTGGTTAGGAACTGATGCTATGTTTTGAGATTGGTTGTTTTTATATATGCAAGGATAAAAATGGCCATTTCATTTATGACTTATGGAAAGTGTAATAGTCTGTTCATATTTTTTACTAAGTTCTTAACATTGTTTTTCAGAGTTCAAGAATAACTTTCAAACTATCTACATACATCTCAGTTTGATGTTAAGAATTTATTCTTGTGATCACAGAAGAACTACAAATTGGTGCTCTGTACAATACATGCCCCCAAATGATCAAGTATAGACCTTAAATCGAAAAAGATGTTCTTTTCAAAGCTGCAAGGAGAAAATTAAATTTCTATAAGCTATGAGAGATGCCAGAAACTAATTTGTGGTTAATGTGTTGATGTCACTATCAAATGTGAATTATGCTGTATTTACGCTAATGTCTAACTTTGGAGCATAGTGAGTGTAAATTTGTATATATAATTGTAACATGTGCTTTTTTACCAATTTAACTTCTAAAAAAATAATGTGCAATGAAATATATTGCATTATATATTGTCTCATTTATATACTGTCATTTAAGAAAACTATAAGTATGGGAAACAATGAACTCTAAAAAATAAATAAATAAAAATTGATTTAAAAAATTTTTAAAAACTTTTATATATTCTAATTTTAACATTATTTATCAATAAAAGAAATATAATTTCACAGGGCTTGAATTTTTTATACTGGTCAAATTGCCCCCAACAGTGGTTGCAGGTAAATCTAAAATCCAGCTATTCTAGTATATTTTTCATGATGGCTGTTCATTTAATCAGTTATTATTTATATGCAAAACTATTCATGTTTAGAGTAATTCCTTTTGTCTCTTCACAGTGTTATACAATAATTTTTTTTCAACATTATTTTATAAACTATGAGTACACTCACTTTTTATTACTATTTATGTCCTGTGTTCCATATAAAATTCTATGCATTAACAAAATTAATAAATGTTCATATTTTATTTTTAAAATTATATATATACAAATCGAAAATCAGAAAGCCTCTTAATTTAATAGTGGAAAAAATGCATTTCTTTTTGAAAACCTAGCTATTTAAAGATTACTTGATTATATATTTAAGTTTTGAAATAATTAAAAATATAATTGTTTAAAAGAACTAACAATTTCTTGTCCTCAGTAATGAATTTAATTTTTTTTTAAAAATACGACCAGCAAAAATAAAACTGATTTCAGAGAAAAATCTAGAGGAAGGAATATATCTTTAGGGATATTTTATATCTTAAAGAATTAAAAATATACAAAAAGCATTAAGAAAATCAAATAAATTACAATTTAAAGTACTTACTAATTTCCATTTCGTAGTTCCTACTTCATTGACTATCTGCATAGAATTAGCTAGTAATCGTATCTTCTCTGGTGCAGAGGATGTTCTAAACCCTTTTTTGTGTCTCTTGCCTTCTCCTCTTGTTAAAGAGAGGGATTCTGTTTTGAGACCCATTTTTTCAGATGGCAAAATCGATGCCATAACTTCAGGAACTGATGAAACTTCTCCACTTCCTTTCAACTTTGCAGAAGGAGACCCATCTTTAGCAGAATTAGTGTTATCAATCAATCTCAATGATGCACTACTCGAATGGTGCCTATAAGTACAAAATCATTCTTAATGATAAAAAAACCCATCCTTTTAAGTATATAATTTCAAGGAATAAATATAATTAAAGATAAAAATACCTTTCTATATGTCGAGGTTTACGTCTAATATCAGGGCTGTTAGCAAATGAAGGAATAGGTGCAGGAACTATATGAGGAAAAAACATTTCTACTTAGAAAATTTCAGAATAAATTTTTTTTTTTAATAATGCAAATAATTGCATCAATGTTTTATATAAGGAAATGTATCCTTTATTCTAATTGTTATTTTAGCCCAAAAGGAAATGATTTTCAAAAGCAAAGTTAATAAAAATCTGAACACTTGAAATTCTTCAAACATATGCCATTAAAAGTCTTAAGAATGAACAAAATATGAGAAAATTTTTATGACACATGTAATTTTGCTCCTAATTTTACAACAAACATTTGCATATATATACTTAATGTCTAGTAATTTTACAATCGAACCTTCTTTTAAATATAAAATATATGTAATTCATGACGTCCTGGTTTAAGAAATATATATGATTTTGTTACATAGTACAATAACCGCAAAAGTACGACAGGTAAATATAATTTTCGTAAATAATGGATGCTAAAGTGGAAGCAACAACAAATGAATATAGTGCAATTGCAATCAAATAAAAGAAATTTCAAACTTAATCAGTACATACTTTTGAATAGAATCAACATAATTTAATTCTAGTTAAATAATTAAGGTTTTTCACTGAGTTCAAAACATGACAATTAATGCAATTTTGAAAAAAAAAGTTTCAAGGGTGAAGAAAATATAATATAATTTTGACTATTTAACCATAAAAATCAAGTGTTATCAACTAGTTTTTAGCAACATGTTCACAAATGAAAATTCTTTACTAAATAAAATGAAAAACCTGAAATAATAATTTGCTGCATACTGAACAAAAGTGTATGTAACACATGATCAGTATGATCAGAATCACGTATAGTTCTCATATTAAAATTTCGACAGAAATATAATAATGTTAATTCAGATAACTTCAGGAAAATCTATGTACATTTGACATTAGAAAAATTAGAAGTATTTATTTTGCATTTTGAAGGTACACTCTTTTGAAGAGGGAGAGAGAGGGGTTGAAACTTTAACTGTAGTGGTGCTGCAGTCATTTATTTTGTTTACTAATGAATATAGGTTTAGTGTAATATGTATGCTGTCCTTGTCATATCCAAACAAAAGTTATTCTTCTAAGAACTGTGTTTGTCTATGATTGATTGCACACACACACACACACACTCATTCTGACAGGTATAAGAGCTCTTTTCATTTATCTACAGTAGAACGTCGTTTATCTGGATCAATTGGAACCGGACACCCTTAGGATACGTGATTGTTCGGATAACCGAAAACCATATGCGATCCATGCAGTATGTAAAACTGGACACTTTTCGAATTTTGAAAATCATCACATATGGGAAACGTGCTTGAAGAAAAGGCAAAATAGGTGCAAAATGTCACAATTTTACCTTTATTTAAGAAAATAATTACTTGTTTTTCACTGTACCATTGTACACCTTCGTTTTTTTGCTAGAAGCTCTCTGATTCTCAGTTGAGTGGGACAACACTCTGATTGTTGTTCGTACCACTCCGTAGCTGTCTCTAACGCAGAAACGCATCAGTATTTGACTTAAAACTGTGCTAGAGACGCTAAATTTTCTCCCTTCGCGAGACGGTTTAATATTTTGTTTTGTCTCTATTTTCAATATGTGATTTTCTTTTGTACATTTTTATAAGATTTGGTTGAAAAGTTTCAATTTTCTATAGTTTTGCTAGAAAAAATCTTTTAGTTTTAAAAACAGGCTAATGTTATGAATAATGAGATGCTATAGTTACTAAAGTACTGTCTTTCCAATGGCAAGTGCACACTTGTCTGTCATTTTAAAAAAAATATATTAATTTAAATCTATTATCAATAAATACTAATAAAAAAAATTCTACAGATAGCTCTTGAAACGTTTGGATGTTTGATTAAACATTGTTAAAAATCCACCTTTGGGGGAAAACCTAGTTATATGCCAACATTCACTGAAAAAAACTTTCAAAAAGAAAATAATACTATTTGATAAAAACATGTAATTTTTTTAATTTTAATTTTATAGTTTTTCATTCCACTCTGTGTTAATTAAATTATTTAAACACGTATCTGCGAAAAAAAGTATATTATAAAAAACTAACTTATTAATTATTTTCTAATGAAATTGATTAAAATTGCTCATTTAGCAATTAATTGTGACATACCATTTGCTTACATAATGGCAGCACTGAAAATGAAGTAAATTTCAGATCAGTGGGGATGCAGCAAGTGAATTCAATCATTGAAGAAGTTATTCAATGCGAAGGAAAAATTGAGAATACTTTTTAAAAATTCTTTAAAAAAAAAGTTTTGGGAATTTTATTTTTTAAATGAATGGATCTAAAAGAGAAAGCTTGAAGTAATTAGTGTAGAATATCGATTTAATAACACGAAAAGTAATGTGGCGACGCAATGTCCAGTAGAGAAAAAATTAAGACAAGTATGAAAGAGCGACGCGGTTTCGCGAGGCGTACACCTCCTTGCATTGACACGCACGCAATGCAGCAGTTATAGCTTGAGTGCAGCGGGAGCTCTGAGCATCGCACAAGACAGTTAACCAATTGGCTAAATGTAAAATGGGTATTTTAAATTATTTAAAAAATCATTACCTTCATTTAAGGCTAATTTTACGTTAATGCTTCAAACATCACAACTATTTGCAAAAATAACTACTTTGTAATAAAATGTACAATTACTTTTAATATTCTCAAAAAAAACATAGTTACGAAATCACAATAAATCCGTAATTTGAAGCAATTTTTTCAATTTCGTATATGTACGGAAATATTACTTACACACGGAAAAAAGTGAGATTATCTCATAAATGACGAAGTTATTCAATTGAAGTAAAAAAAGACTACTTAAAAATTCTAAAAAAAAGTAATTTTATCAAATGAATGGATCTAAAAGAGAAAGGCTTGAAGTTAATTAGTGTAGAATATCGATTTAATAACACGAAAAGTAATTCATACCCAACGATTTAGAAATAATTTTCATAAAAACGCATCAGTTTTAACACTATTTTAAAAAATTCAAAAAAAAATAGAAAATATCGTTATTTTACAAAAAAAATTATACCGTGTCGTGGCGAAATAAATGATCTTTCCGATTCTGTAATTATTTTTTGTCTAATTTCGACACCGAAAATTAGATGACAATTTTAATATGGTGGAAAACGTAAGATTACCGCTCGGCCGAAACGGAAGGGAAGTTCCGCCAAGTAAACAACCGGCAGGAGTAAAACAATTAGGCGTTTTAAGGTTTTTAATTAATATCTTTTTAATTAATTACAATATCGGAATATAAATGGGCAATACGGCTTCCCCGGAAAATTCCCGATCTTTTGGTACCTTCCACGACTTTCTGCGTCGTACGGTTCGTGAGAAGATAGACGCACATACATACATACATAGATAGATACGTTTGTTTACCTTCGAATTTTAATAGTGTAAGATTGATCTTTTTTTTTTTTAATCATTCTTATTGAACTATTAGAATTTGTTGAATTTGAAATTTGAATCTCCCTTGACAAAAAGTTTTAAAACCATCTAAATTTGATATTTCTTATTGAGACACTATTTATTTTAGCAACATATTCATGATAATAAAACAAAATTATATTTTCTTTTTATATAATAATTTTTATACAGCAACTTGAATAAAATTTTATATTCCAGAATTTTTAAAATGATGCTCCACATATGGAACATTGGCATGTTAAAGATAAAAACATATATAAATTTATATTCACTATAAATTTATGCAATTAATAATTACTTTTCATTATAATTATTTCTTTAATTTGTGTTTCTGCCACCCCTCTCTATTACAACTAAATATACATTTAGAAATAAATGTATCAGAAATCAAAATTTTAAATTGTAAAGGCGACTATGTATAAAATGACAAAGGGGGGATTAAACCCAGCGCATTTTAAGCTATTAGAACATAATGGAAAATTAGTTTTGATGTGAATAAAAAAATTTTAAATTATCAAAATATAAAATACCTCCCATATAAAAAAATGTTCCACAAAATATTATAATAAAATATAAATACTGCTACTATTGTGAAATTCTCAGCAGGAATTAGAATATATTTGTAAAATATTTTGAAGATTAAATTATTGTGAACGGTCTAAAGAAAATGTAAAAGATAATTATTACGAAAGCATACATTACCTACAAGATTAATTTTGGGGACATTGAAAATAATTATTAATTTAAAACTGTTAAATAGATAATAACCATTAAATGTGTCACAAAATAAAACATAAGTGTTTCATTATGAATTATTTAAAATTTAAGTTTTGAACAAATAAAAGATTTCACTTTTAAACTAAAGCTTACTAACAATTAGTTGAGAACATATACATATATTCTCAACTATGTGACTTAGTAGAGGTAAAAACTTAGTAAGAGAGGGAAAAAATTACCAAATGATGCAACCAAAGGCGTAGATTGTAAAGGACCATTAAGTGCTTCAATCAATGATATAGGCTCAAAACCAGGAGGGATATCTTGAGAGGACTGTAAGACAGAGGAAAAGTGTAATCCAAAACCCTTAACAATTTTTTACATAAATTAAATAAACAATTTCTTCTTAATCTATCCAAATATTTCTCATTTTACAATAGTATTTACCCTGCCATGCATTCACAAATTTTTCAAAAGCTACAGAAGCAATTTAGGAAAAATTTGGTATTAAAATATTTAATTACTAAAACAATAGCAAAAAAATAATGGTACTTTCTCATAAACATGATTTGTGTACATGAACATAATGCAGTCCAGAAATGATGCAGCAAGATGTCCCTAGAGGATGGTTTAATATGAGATATGATTTTCCCTGACAGCAAAGCTGCTCTCACAACAAACTGGGAGGAGGACTGGCAAGACACAATTACTTTGCCAAACGCATCTCATGCACTCCCAATAGAAATTGGGTCTGGAGATTTGACTGGCCACCCCATTCTCTGAATATACTCAGTCTAGAGGTATTCGTTGATCAGCCAAGCCCCATGTAAACTAATGCTATCCATAAAACTAAACTGGATGCCAACTGCCTTCAGAAAAACCTCACACTTGGTTCAAAGATCACAGCTTCGTTTTTCAGAGCAGCCAAGATACTGATTTGAAAGATATGCAGGTTATAGCATCCCTCTAACACACCGACCAGGACCATAGTGGTCCACTTCCATGTTGGAAGCTGGTTTCTCCATATATATAAACACATCAAGAACCAATGTTCAGACTGAATCAGGACTTATCAGGAAACAAAACACAGGCCCACAGCTCCCATGTCCAAGGATGATGTGTCTGAACCATTCAAATGGGCTCTTCTGAGATTTGGAGTAAGGGTACGCAAACCATTGATTTCTCCACATAAAACCTTGCCTTGTTAAGTCTTCAAGGTGAACAAAATAAATCAAAACTGATTCATAAAAAGCAACAAAGACTTCATTTGTGAGATAAGTAGTTATCATCTTTCCTGCAGCAGTAGTTATTCTGGTTTGTTTGGACTTATGGGTGCCTTCTAATTGGAGTTCAGAGCATTGATCTGGTCTCCGGGGACTGATTCCATAACCAGGAAACCTCATTTCTGTATGCACTGAGAAATCTTGCTGTCTTCACTTAAGATCGGTCTGTCTCATCTCTCAATTAATATCCATCATCCAAACATTATCTTTTTGCCATTGTGTGTAAAATTTTCAAAAAATATATGCATTTAGAAACATGAGCAAAATTAATAATGCACATAGAAGTGTTTGAAAATCTGTTTTATTAATTTTCTTAATTAGTAAAATAATTAAATAGGATATCACATTTGATTAATTAGTTTTAGAAAGTATCTTATCTTCATTACATTCACCAATTTTCATTAAAAATAGTTCAGCAGTTTCAGAAAAATATACAAAAGTAAATTATGCACACCAGTAACATATAACTCAAAATTTTTGCTAATGTATATTTTGATATAATGAGGCATTTTGTTTACTTAATATATAATAAGAAAAATTAATTCTAGTAAATTCTTTAAAAAATTATTTCAAAGTAAAGTATTTTTTTTTTGAAAGATATACATGTCTCAGAAATGTATTAATACATAAAGTTTTAAAGTAAGAAACTTCTTAGAGAGATATCACGATAACACTTAACTATTATTAATAATACTTAACTACTTAGTAAATTCAGAATTTTTTTCAATTATTGTTTTGAATTCAAAAATTTGCATTCAATAATATTCACAAAACATTTATTATGTCAAATTAATAATTTTAATAAAAAGTACTAAGACGGAAAATCAAATTTTAAAAAGTGAGTTTTAGGGAAAAAAACAAAATAAAATTGCATTATGTTTTACATGCTAGTTATTTATTTTTTAATACTTTACCTGATTTTCTGCATTATGATTAATTTGTGGTGATGCAGCATTTGATCTTCTTACAGCTCGAATTGAAAGCAATGCTCGGAATGGTGCCCGACATATTGGACAGTTATTAGCTTGGTATCTCAACGAATCTGCACAGCTACTGCATAAACACAAATGACGACATGGCAAAATTAAAGTGTCCCGATGATCACTCATGCAAATAACACATTCAAAGCCTGTGTCTTCAACATCTTCATCAGCCAAATTCTTTGACTGGTATACATTCTTGTTTTCAATGCCATAGATTTCTTGCAAAAGATATAAAATGCCATCTATAAAAAGTTTTTGCTTCAGTGGTTTTAGAGTGTAAGTGTCATCGCATTTTTTTCAACAATTGCTATCACCATATGTGATTGTCTAGGTTCTGAAAATATAGAACAACAAAAAACATAAAACTTAGTCAGGATAAATACTGTGTAAGTGATACAATGGTTTAATATTTAAGATTTAAAAAAAACTGTGAAATAAATTGTTTGAAAAAATTGTAAGATCAAGAGCAAAATTGGTTTAAGAATCCTGTGGTTTAAAGAATATTTCATATAAATTCAATTCATAAATTGATAACAAAAAATTTTAACAGATCACATTTTTAAACATTTTTTGAATTTTATAATGAATTCACATCTTTATGACACTAAATTTGCGTCTACAATTTTGTTACACACAGAAAATTATCTGACTGCTGCTACAAGATTTCAACCATATTGTTTACCTTGAACTGAGAAAAAGTATGGCATTTAATGGCTCTGCCGAAATTTGTATAAAATATTTTTCTTTCAATTCATTGCCCATAACATACGAGGAAAGAAACATTAAAGCTTTCAGGCTAATCCACAAATGCGAGCTTATTGCTGAGGCAGGCAGTATTCTCTAGGGTCGCCTAAATCCATGAAAACACCAAAATATTAATGTGTTGTTTAAAAATGCTCAGTAGAGTATATAAAGGGCATATGCTTCATATATTTTGCATTTAAATACTGAAGTTATTTCTTGGTTCAAAAAACTTTTTACACATCTTATTATCAGTAATTACTTACCATTCAATGATTTTTAACATTATACATTTGAAAACTAAATATGTTACTAAATATTCTTTTTTAGAATGAAAAAGTTTGAAAACAGGAATCTATGCAAAGCACTACATTACAATCCTAGCACTCATAATACATCATTTGGCACAGAGTTGTCCGAAATGTGTCATCATCATTAGATTCATTAAATTACTTATAAACAGAGCATTTAGAATATATTACAGTGTCACTGCTACTATTCTCAGAGTCTGTTTCAAAATCATTATCTGAAAGATTTTGCGTCATTTCTGTTATTTCAAGTTCAGTGAAACATTTTTGACACTTAAGACAAAGTAATGATAAAAACAGAAAAACTTTGTCTACAAGATCTAATTATCTATTAAAACATGTGTTGCAAACACAAATACTTTATTTGCCAACAAGACCTATAAAAACTTGACTTGCAAATCTAAGGGTAATTTTATTTTCTAGTGAAAATAATATTCCCCAGGTGCTACACCCTACTTACTACAAACAAATATCACATACTCATTTAAAGATGAGTCACAAAGCATGCTGTTCTGTAACATTCCTTTCCTCATATGTTTATAAATGAAAATCCATGAGCATGTGAGTCCTATGTATTTATCTCATTTTGAATAGGTCAAATCCACATGTATATAAAATCTAATGGACATACAATGAAATCTCGTGCCAAAAGCTTTAGAATTTAAAACGCTCTAAGACTGG
This sequence comes from Trichonephila clavata, assembly GCA_019973975.1. Lineage (NCBI taxonomy): Eukaryota > Metazoa > Arthropoda > Arachnida > Araneae > Nephilidae > Trichonephila > Trichonephila clavata. Next base: position 76,011 of record BMAO01024602.1, read on the forward strand.
CATGATAGCTAGGGATGAAGAAGAAAATGTTTTGGCACCACCAACGAACCGGCTGGGAAAGGAGTGTTTCTTGCTGGCATGTATGTATGACAGTAGGCTCGAAGGAGTTAAGAGTGACAGTTGTTTATTTACAACTAATACAAAATTAATATGTTTCAAAATGTTCGTCCTTCAGTGTAGCCACCAGCATTATTATATAATCTGTTGTCAGTAATATAGAACTGCAAGATATCTTCAGTATAAATTGTATTGTTAATAGTTCAAACAGAACTTCCAGAACAGTTCTGAACTGAATAGTACCAAGTGGTTCCTTTATCTTAGAAACCATGTTAAAGTCTCAAGGACATAAACCTGAGAAGTATAGGAGATGGTAAAGCACATCACAGCCCATCGATGAAACAAGTCCATCTTCATACACTATATGCACCTGAACATAATCCTGCAAAATGATAAGTAGCCTTTGAAGAAAATATTGCCACTTAAAAAATTCTCATTTTTCTTTAACAACACAATCTGCAGCACAAGTTTGTTTTATGTGAATGTGTCTGTATCTGATATCAAATCTTGGAATTAACTTAAATTTCAAATTTTGTAAAATTCTGCATAAAAACTCCAAACTAATGAGTTTAAAAATTTGATCCCTTTATTTCAAATTCTGGCTTAATTTTGATTATTTCACTTTAGTCACAATACAAACATTTTGCTACTTGTTTTACATTCACCCCCCCCCCCCTAATTGGGGAAGATATATATTTTTTCTCAATTCTAAAAACCTAACAAACTCTTTTTAAAAACATAAAACTATATGTTATTTTTGAAAAATTACGGGGAAAAAAATTTCAAAAAGTACCAAAATATTTATATATTCCATAAACCTTAGTATCCAAATTTTCATAAAATAAACTATTAATTACAAATACAGCATTTATTTGTGAACTTGGATTTTCTTTTTTAATTTTATAATACAGAATTACACAGATATACATAATTTTTTAAAAGATAACTAGAAGCATCTCATTAACTTTTAATGATAAAGAAACAGTTCCTTTTTATGATGCTAAATTTATTGAGTGACACAGCAACCTATATTCTTCTTATTATTATTCTTTAAAAAGATAACTCAATTTTTGCCCCTTGCATTACTGCAGAAACATCAGCCATACATGAAACTAAAAAGTATCTCAATTTTTTTTAAATTCATCCAATAGAATGCACAATAATAAAATTGTTAATTGCAAATGGCCAATATGAATCAAACACTTTATACAATAAAAGTAAGTGACCAGAATAGGACATAATTTGAAGTTTGTATTATTACTGTCATCAGATGCTGCTGCTAAAGGTTCTTGTTTAATGAATTTAATGATATGCTTTTTCAGAAAAAAGTTAGTTCATTAATTACAATATATGTTTAGGTTCTAACACATCACTTGTAACATTAGACTTATGGAACATTTAAAAAAAGAGGACTGATATGATTAGCTGCAATTAAATGGAACATCATGTTCTACAAAACAAATGATGTAAACTATTTTTTATCCCAATTAAGTTTCACTGGACATCATCCTTGAGAAGAAGAAAAATGATCCAATTTGGAGTAGCTGCTACTTGATTTATCATTTGCGATGAAATTTAAAGTTTTCCCATGATGATAAATATCAAAGAGGCCACCATGACAAATGCATATGCCAGAATGACTTAGGTCAAAAAACATATATTTTCCCTCCTTTTGCAATGCATTAAAACAATTAAGCTCCATTATTTTCAAACATTCTTCATGTGTTTGAAAGAGTACTATTTTACCTTTGTTAGACATTGTGGGAACAATCAATGAAAAAAAAAATTATTCAGTAATATGAAGGGTAGGAAAAGAAAACACCTGCAAAACACAAAATGAGTGAAGTTCTAAAAGTAACAGCAGAGAAAAATAACTAACAAGAAAGGCTTTGCTTTACACACTTTACAAATTTTTAAACAATTTAATGGCCATTTTCATTTATCTACTTCAATATCATTGTAAATATAAAATAACTAAGAGCTGTAGGGAAGAAAATAATCGCCAGATGACTGAAATTTTACGAAAATGCATAAAAATAAATGATCTATGCCAGTGATGGCGAACTTATGGCCCGTTGGTCAGACACTGACCCACGATTGCTAAGCAATCGATTGTTTGCTTACGTGGGTTTATTCAGATTTCCTAATTTGTGAGTATTATATTTATATTCTATTTGGATTTTTTCAAGCATTGCATTGACACAAAGGCAATTTAAATGTTGTTTATTACCTTCAGTTTGATCATTACAGTAAAAAAAAACAAATGACAACAAATGTATATAAAAGTATGTAGTACCTACTTGAAATAAAGCAAAAGTGTTTACAAAGTATCAAATAAAGCATATAAATTTACTCACAATTTCATTATTGAAAAATAAATCGACTAACCAAAGCAAATAACCATATTTGAAGCACTTTCTTCGGATAAAATGCACATTTGGAAGGTTATGTTCAGTTATGTTTGTAGAAAAAGATTTCCGTAGTATCGTTCCCTTTCTGTTTCACGTTGGGAGCATGTCTGTTATTCTCGATATACTAGCAATTTTTGGCTCGCAATTTAAAGCATCCCTGTACCAGTCAGTATCAGTGTTGAACTTAGAGGTATCCATTGCGAACGCATTTAAAAGCAATATGTATTGATGTATATTATAGGTTTGTTAATACAAAATTTCTTCTCAAATTTTTGTATTCTAAATATAATTAATTTTAATTGTAGCCCCATACTATGTTGGCGATTAAAAACAAGCTATACAAGTTCCAGGCCATCTCAAGCTGAATGATATGGTTTGATACATACATATTGTGTGATTGAAAGGAATAAAATGGTTATATGTGCAATTTGTAATGGAAAAGTGACTTCTCGCACATATAATGTAAAAAGACATTTTGAAACGTTGCATTCTAATATCGGCATGTCAACAGATGAAGGGGAGGGGAACGTGTTTTTCACAAAAGAGAGAAAGAGAATTTCTCTTAAAGCAGTGTTTAAAAAAGTTTTTTGATTCCGAAAAATAACATTACAGCTGCTAATTTCCAAGTTGTCCACTGCATTGCTTGAGAAGGGAACCTCTTTCAGAAGAATTTGTAAAAATAAAGCATTTTTAGAATGTACTCTTACATTTTTTGCTGATTTTAAAGAAAAATACTTGATTATAAAGTGTATAAATGAGTTACCTATAAGTTGCAATATAATTAAATATCGAGTAATAGAATAAGAAAAATATTTTTTAGTAAATACATAACGACTTAAATTATGCAGAAATGTATTCAATTGCTTTGGGGATGAGAGTAATGATGTAAATGGTTATGCAAAATTAGCAGTTTTTCTCTGTATACATATGGAAATATAATGAAAGAGTAAAAAAACTAATAACGTTGAAATGGAAATGTACCAGTCTAGATATTTTTAAAGAACTTGATATTGCATTCAAAGAAATAGACATTGACCTTCAGAAAATAGTTTCTGTAATAACAAATGATGCACTTAGTATACTAGGGAAAAACATTGGATTTATTCAGTATTGAAGCAAAATATTTTACATTCTCTGATTGAATTTTATTGTATAACACACCAGCAAGTTTTATGTGTGAAACATGGTTTTTATAACATTTTCCAGCGTAATGTCAGTTGTAACAAAAAAAAAAAATCAACTTTGTAAACACAAGAGCTCTTTATAAACAGAAATTTGCACAATTCTTAGAGGAAATTGAATGCCAACAATCAGGGATTTTGACATACAACAATGTGCAATGGTTTAGTTTCTGCCAAGTCTTTAATTGCTTCATAACGTTATTAGAAGAAATCAGGCTCTTTTTAATGGAAAAAGGCAATAGTTTCGAGGAATTATATAATATACATTGGTTGCAAAATGATTTAATATATTTATGCGACATCATTCAGCATATTAATGGACTGAATAAAAAACTTTAAGCGACTGAACTAAATGTTTTCATGATGTTCGGAAATATTAAAATATTTACGACGAAACTCGACATTTTTACCAAGGATTTGGAAATGAAAATCTTGAAATATTTTCCTCAATTACGAAAATATTTTCAAAACAATAACTTTTGAAAACTCCTTTGACATTCAAGAAAATGCAATTAAAAATATTTAATGACTATGCAGGAAATAAAATAGGCTTTTGAGGAGAGATTCAATCAATTTAAAAGTTTGGAAAATGCATTTCATTTTATTTTATATCCATACAATGCAGAATAGGAAACAATAGTTAGATGAATTTATGTGGCTAAATGTCGATAATTTAGAAATGGAATTAGTTGAATTTTGGAGCAGCGCAGTGTGGAAAACAAAATTTGATGATTTAATTTCTGAAATAGAAGGAAACTTGTGTGAAAGTAGTGCAGATAATATTGATCCCACAGTAAAACATGAGAAAATATTATTTTAAATGTATGGGATTCTTTACCAAATTTTATATCAATGAAAAAACTAGTCAATGTGTGCTCTTTTAACGATGTTTGGGTCCAAATATTTGTATGAAAAATCTTTTACTTCAATGAACTTTGTAAAATCTTCAAATAGAAAAAAAACTTGACAGGAAATTAACTGCGAAATGCGAAACTAGTGAATACGATATGAACCTAATGTTTAAAAAATATCTGAAAATTTCTCATTAAATACTTTATAATCAGTTTTGTTATATATATATTATATATATGTATGTATGCATGTATTTATGTACTAATAAATAATATTTCATAATAAGTATTGTATGTAATTTTCGCTACTCCTTGTTCATTCAAACACTTATTGCAATTTGCATCAAACATTTAAGAATTTTTAACCCCACTGATAATTTTTAAATCGTCAAATCACGCCCATTTTTACCAAGCCAATCGAATTTAAAAGATGTTTAGTTTTAAAAATACTCATTTAAAAAATTTTAAACTTAACTCAAGTGCAAATGGGCATTAGTTACCCACGAGCTAGTACTAAAAAAATATGAACAAAATTTGACCCACGTCTCAAAAAGGTTCACCATCCCTGATCTAGGCTTTACAGCAAAATGAAAGACTGTATAGTGCAAATTTTATGTTTAAAGCATAAAAATTAGCAGGTATGATATAGAATTTGGCAAGTTTTAAAATATATGCTACACGTATTTTCAATGAAGTAAAATAATGTTTAAGTATTTTTTTCGACACAATTTTAAAAGTATAGGAAATTAAGTGATTTAAAAATAGAAAAAACATTTTCCAAGCTAAAAATGCCCCAAAAAGATACTTGATTAAATAAAGCATTGAATCAGAAAAAAATGAGAAATATAAGTCCTGACCAGTTATAGAATTTCACACATAATACAAGAAGTTAATTTATGTAATCAAGTTTACATTTATAAGTATTGTTTTACTAGTAACATACCATGTGCAATTTCATCTTTTTTTTATTCATCCATTTGATTAATTTTCAAGAAAATATTTTAAACAAATAAGGACAAAATTGAAGAAACCATAACATTACAGATTGATTGTTTATCAACACCACACTCCGAAAAAACACAAAGACTTCACAATTATAAATCTTGGTCAAGTGATGAGGATGATACCTTAGCTGACATCCACTCTCCAAACTTCCTCACCATGCCAAGAGGAGGACTTTCAGCTACAACATATTTAACTCTCTTTTTAATGGTATGATACACATTACATTACTCCCTCTACATGTGACAAGTCTTCAATAGTTCCATAACTCAAATTCAGAACTTTACAGAAAAAACAATGGCCCCTGAGCTTGTGACCATGACTACTTGTGCATCGCAGCAACACAAACATTTAAAAAAAATAGTTACAAAATCATACAAGATTTAGTATATAAAAAGAGCATAAAATATAGCCTCATTTAATATTTTGGTTAATTTTCTAGCCCTGGACATATTTGTCAACTTTCCCCCTAAATGATGGTGTAAATTCATCATTAAAATAAAAATACATTTTCTTTAAATACCTAAGTGAATCTTTAAAAAATAATTAAAGGTATACATTTATGTGAAATGAAACCTATGTCATTTCATTTCATTACAACAGGAAGTATACTCAAAATAAGCCCATATACACATAAAAAAAAAACTGAGTCCACGCATGCACTCCAATTTCACATTACAATAAATTTCTATTATAATTAATAATAATTTAGAATTTTGAGCACATAAATTTTAACTGAAAATTATCTCTCATTCTTACCTTCTCCTTCTTCAGCTATACACTGGATAAGAACAGGTATTACTTCATTTTCATATTTGTAATTAAGCTGATCCTCAGAATATTTGCTTGGATCAAATATATGTGATACTTGACTGAATTGCTGATTAATTCCCTTTTTATAATGATATGTCTCTGAATTTAATGATGAATCTCTCGGAGTATATCTAAAATATGCATAAGGATTTCACTTAAAACATGAAAGTAAACAAAAGCAGAGTGTAAACGTATTGATAAAGACAGTATTGATTAACTAGATCATATATACTACATGACGAAAATGCTACACCAGGAAGAGAACAGAAAAACTACACAAAATTCAGAGTAAGGCAAATTTCACTGAGCAATGCAAATTATGTGAGTGGCTAGGGTTTCTTTCCCAGAAAACTGGGATCCCAGGAAATAGAAAGATTTCTGTACTTTTTTTTTGTATTCCCGGGAATTATGCTTCATTCCCGAAAAAGCAGTGGGTAAGTATTTAGGTAGGCTATGAGGTATGTATTTGTGATTTGACTGTGGATTTCTACCTCGAATATAAATTTTAGCTGACAGTACTGTGGGGATTTGCGATCGTCCACCCGAACTTCCTAGATGGCTGAATGTTTGTGACCCTAGCAGTGGGGTAAGAGTGTAGTAAGAGAATAAATACCCCCCACCCCCCATAGGGTTGGTGAGAAATTTCAGCTACCTGTGGTAAACTATTTGTTCTGATCAGTTTGTCTGTCTGTCTATCCATCTTCTTTTACTAAAAGTATTTAGTTTTTCAAGGAATCACTTTTCTTAGCCTACCAGCATGACCAAGCTGATCAGAGTTCCGAGATCTTGGTTTATATGGAAACATAAGTAGCTATTAGTAAGTAACTATTAAATAGTAGCTTAAAGCTATTATTTATTTCATTTGTTTAAAAAAAATTTCGGATTCTTCTCTTTATTATGATCTATTTAATTGAATTAGCATTTTGAAAAGAGAAATGTGCCCCAAAATTGTTTTGGGGTGAATATTTTTAAGTAATCTTACAACCTTTCTTATTTTTATTTTTCTAAACCAAACTTTCGTGTGGGTTTTTTTACATTCATATTTATTTACATTTATGTAAGAATAATATAGCAATTCCATAAACAAGAAATCGGTTATACAAGTATAAAACCTCTTAAATACAATAATTAATATTTTTAACTTACATAATTGATACTTCAGCAGCAAATAAATTTTTCAGTATTTATATATATTAATATTTATCTCTCAGTAACAACAATAAAGAAACAATTGATTCAACTGTGACTGATTAATTTTAAAACCCATGATAGTCAGTAAAGGAACATTAATTTTAGTAATTATTTTTTAAATGTGATTTTTTTTCGAGATATTTAATTTACAAAATCTTTAACTGTAACATTTTTTTCTATGTTGTTAACAATTTTTGCTTTTAGAGCTAAAAGTTATAAACTTCATTAAAAAATGACAACTTTTAATTTGGGAAAAGATTTTTCCTATGTGTTTATAATAAAGTTGAAAATAAATAATCGAGGCAGGAACAGCATCCGCAAAATAACAATAGTTTAACATATTTATTTATTATAAACTAGTAAATTCTTTTGTATTCGAATTTGTAATAATTTCTTTCATCAGAATAACTATATTTATTCCTTCGAAATACTATTTTCTGCAGATTTTGTAACTAATTACATTTGAAAATTATTTCTCAAAATATCTGGGTTATTTCTTTGGAGTACAAAGGCAGATTTTAAAATTTCTGTCAGTTTCACAAAATAATACTAATTTTGCAGGCAGCATGGATGGAAAATATATTTCATACACTATTTACTCTTTTAAACCTTTTTCAGTTTCATTAATAGCTATACGAGATACATTTTTAATTTTTAATACAAATACAAACATTTAAGAATCTGAAAATTTATCAGTCGAAGCTGAATCGAAAATTGAAGGAAAAAACAGTATTTTCCTTATTTTATATAATTATTACAGATATCATTTAAAAATAACTTGTTTTTAAAATTATGATGTATTCCCGGGAGCAACAATAACATTTCCGGGAAATCCCGGAAATGAAAAAAACACTGAGAAATCCGAAACCATAGATGTAATGAGCACAGCTCTCTGGTGCAAGCTGGATAGGATATAAGTGAAGGAACCTGCAGAATGGGCAGTTATTTATCTTTCGTTATTTTATTTCAATTCTTTATTTAACAAGAGAAAGTGATTTTCTTTAGCTTTTAATTTAAACCAGATCCAAAATTATATGATAACAGATCCAGATGAGGAAGATGTAAATTTTAAAATTTTATATTTAGTATAATTAAGAAAAGTATGTTTTATAAGCTAGTTATGCAAACATAGAAACATTATATACAATACTTGAATCATACAAAAAACACACAATTTAAGTTCTAATACATGACTCCTTACAGTAAAAACAAAAACGTATAAATGAACTATATAAAGACATAAAGCTTATAATTGATTTTTTTACATTCCCTTTTTTTCATTTGGAAAACACACAAAGATGAGAATTATAGCATTTTAATTAAAAAATGAAAGTGATTAAATTATCTAATCCTTTTCAAAAATTCAATTTACTTATTTGATACTCTTTTTCATAAACATTATAATTAATAAATATTCATAACTTACATTACAGCATTGGCAGTGATTTCTTCAGTGCAAAAATAGAAAATACTTATACTGCATCGAATATCTGAATCAAAACTGAACTCAATGTTATATGAAGTGTTTGTAAGTACATTTTCCGAAGATTGCCTTCCACCGTCTATGGTATTTGCTGGTCTAAAAAAATATATATTGTGATCATTTTAAAATAAAAACATTATACAACATAATAAATTTTTCAATTTATTTTTATAAAACTTCAAATAATAAATTACTTTCCTTCATCCTGCAGAATAATGAGAAAAAAAGGAAATTTTAATTGAAGAAACTCTGAACTTTCACAATGTTAAACTAAACGACAACAATATCATTTTAAGAAATAGTAAGATTTTGTTTAGTTCCATTTTGTTAGTTAAAATGTTAGCTAAAAATATTTCTTAGGAGTTCTGGCTCTAATTAAAAAGCATGCATTTCCTCCACGAATTTAACTATTTAATCAAAAATGAGAAGAAAGAAAATTTATGTCCCGAATTTCTTATATCTGAGAAATTAAAGACATTGCCTAATCTATCTGGAAAATAAAATCTCTTAGTTCTAGATTGTTATTTTTTTCTAAGTAGAAAAATGCCTTCAATATATGTAATATCAAAACAAATTTTAGTTCTATTCATTGATCAGCATTACATTTATAAAAGTATGTATATTTGAAAAACTCATTACTTACCTACTTCAAATAAGTTTAACAAATGACAAAATGCTAATCTTAATTATCGCAAATATATACAGGGTTTCCAGACTTAAATGTGACCCAAAGCTAATTCCCGAACCGTTCGGTTTAGATATGCACTTCCAATTTGAAAAATGTTTTAAAACAGGTACAGAATGTTTTTACACACATGCTTTTCGAACCAAAAAAACTCCATTTACAAAAAATTACAAAAATTAAATTTTATACGGTCCCCAGTCTTATCACTTATATTTAGGAAAAGATGCAGTACACAAAAACAAAGTAAACACAAAAAGTTTCATTTTGTTATGATAAAAACTGACCGAGTTATGCATACATAAATTTGAAGCATCTGAGTTGCTCAGAAAAGGGGGTCGTATATAAATTGAGTTTAGAGAACAGTAATTCATTATCTACAGGAAGAGCAAGAGAAAAAAATCATAGTAATATTAAAACATCGTAGTGAACATCATAGATCAACAATTTGTATTGCTGTATGGCAAACAATAAAAATTAAATTAAAGAAATACAACTTGTACCGAAAAGATTAAGACAGCCTGTTTTAACAAATAGCAGCAAAATAATACAGTATTTGCCATTATAATTTTATTGTAAATGGGTCTTTTGGTTCGAAAGACATGTAAAAGCATTCTTAACCTGTTTTAAAACATTTTTCAAATTGGAAGTGCATATCTAAACCGAACGGTTCGGGAATTAGCTATTGGGTCACATTAAGGCTGAACACCCTGTATATATATATCACATCAACTTTTATAAAGCTAGATAACAAGCTATATTATTTTTAAAAATAATCAAATTAGGAATTTTTAATATTTTATGACAATTTAATTATTTTCAACTAACTCTTGTTATTTCATTCCTGAGGCAGAATGTACAACAAAATAGTTTTATGTAATTCAGAAATTACTTTGAAATCTGATGAATTGAGAAAATTGATACATAAAAAGAGTAACAATAAATCCTAATAAACTTCGCTCCATTTTCCTCTTTTTCAAACACAAATTCCAATATAATGACTTCTAAACACACATACATTGATAAAATGAATAATAATATAAGGATAGAATAGTTACAGAAAACTTACTTAACAAATCTTAGTGTTTCTTTTCTGATATTTATAAGACTACGTAATGTTTTTGTAGGTTCATTTGGTTGAGGTGCAGCATAAGGGAACTAAATGAATAAATAATTATATTAAAAAAGAAAAGAATTAAAACAAATATACAATCCCAACTCATTTTTTAAGAATAAAAATTAACTGAATACTTACAGGTGAAGGCTTTCCCCCAAGGAAGTTTAAATCCATATTCTCACCAAAGAGATATGCTTCTGGTTGTTGAGTTTGGAACTTTTCTCCCCCCATAATAAAATGGCTAGCAAAATATTTACCTGAAATAACAGACATAATAAGGGAAATATACCAACGATAGATAAAAGTACACATAGAATGACCCTAACATGAGATAAATTTTGAGAGATACTTAGTACAGCTTACTTAAATAATTTTTGTATAGGTAAATATGGGCAAAAGGGACACATTAAAGCACAAATACAAATACAAAAAAAAAAATAGACATGAAGAGAAAAATCATTGTCTACTTCCCCAACATCATCACAAAGTACTTCTTTACAGTATTGTTTCCAGTAAATGCTCAAAATTATGACCTATAAAAGTTATATATGCTTGGCAGTGACAATGAATTGTTTGGCAAACATATTCAGAAATCAGGTAATTCTAGATTGATTTTCCATTGTCACCGCAATGGAAAGTCAATCAATAAAGTTCAACGTAGTCACATTAAATCTTATAAATGAGAACATTCAGGTACCCCATAAGTAGTTAAGGCCTGATAAATATAGTGATCAGGGTGGCCATTAGACAGGTCCACTAATGTCAATCATTTTTCATTAATTTTTCGTGTAACATCTCACTGCTACTTCCAAGAAGCTTCCAGAAGCAGCAGCACACACAAAAATTTTTCAAGGGGGGGAGTCCATGGTCGAAAGTCCCCCAACTCGTATCATACCTCAAGACAATACCAATTGATTCTCCTGTTTTGTCGATTTTGTTAGCAAAAACAGTAAAAAATAAATTGAGTTAATAATTAGCATTAATTAATAAAATAGTTTTTTAATTACAAGTACTTAATTAAATTTTACTTTATATAAGTATAGGATTATCATCAATCGAAAAAAACTCAATGGCTTTGGGGATTGTCAGGACCCCCCCCCCCTTGTGTGCGCCACTGTCCAGAAGCATTAGAAAGCTGAATATTCTTTTAAAATGACATTTTGAATAAAAGCATAAAAATCAGGTTTATTTTGACTATTTTATATCAAATTATATATGTAATGTATAACAAGTACTTCAGGAATTTTTATGGATGTAGGCATTAAAAATGCTGGCTAAATCTGAGGCTGAAACATGATTCAAGACAGTACAAAATAGTACAGCAACTTAAAAAAAAAATGTGAAACTCAACAATTGCAAGTAAACAGTAAAAAAAAGTAACCATTTTTTTTCAAGAAAATTGTATAAAAAAAGTGTAATTTAAAATAAACTAGCCAAAAATAAGTATTGATAGTCCAGTACAACCATCAGAAATGCAAAATAGGGAAAAAAAATTCTGGTTATAAGAAATGGAGTTTTAGGGGCATTACTTTTGAACACTCCAGCCTGGAAATATCCATAGGTAAGAGATATAGATCATGAAACCTCATCCTGTCATTTTGATGGGAGGGAGAAGAAAGGGTTAATAATTTTCACTACTATTGGACATGATTGATATATATTAATAACTCAAAACGAGAACTAAATTATAATGCTGCTCGAAAAATGATCTAATAAATATAACACATTAAAATGTCAAACTTCTAAAAAGAATTTTTCCATTACAGAATATTTTTTCAAATATGATTTTTCAACTTTAAAATACATTACTTCAAATTTTATAAAATTTGTATAAATAGTTTCTAAGTTATAGGGTTATAAAAATGGGTTTCCTGTTATAAACGAACACACACACATCACTAACTTTTCACAGTAGAAAACTTTCTACCTCACACTCTTCAGAGATGTTTATATCAGTCTGTGTGTGTGGATAACTTTTCTTCAATTTTAAAAACATAAATTAATTGAAAAAATTTATTTTACTGCAAAGAAATTAGCCTATTTAAATACAGTTACATGAAAAGTGAACTGTAACATAGATAAAATTTTTACCCAATTAGAATCCACATATCCTTCAGAAAATTAAATTTAAAATTTCAAGCCATTCCCTCAAATAGTTTATCAAATATTTGTAAAAGCTAGGATTGCTGTTTTACCTGTATTAAGGGACTGTATACTAGTTTGAACTCCTTTAATTATCAATTCACTTATCACACAGTGTAAAGGAACATCTAATACAATAATTTGCTCTAAAGCAGTGGTCTCTAAAATTTTGACATGTGAAACCCTTAGAACTATAAGGTGTTTTGGGGGAACCTCATTCCACACATACACACATAAGAAGAATATATCTTAAAATAATAATTTAAAGTAGATCAAAATATAATAGGTACTTTATGAAAAGACAATTAAAGAAAAGTATTGTATTTGTTATTAAAATATTTTACTGTAGTTTTAACATAATTTATTCACACATTAATAATATTAACTTTTGATCCCAGAGAGTGTCAGCTACCAATGCATTATATTTAGTAACTGGGATATGTGTTTGCCTTTTCTAATACAAAATGTAGAAAACTATATATCCACTGAAATTATCTACAGTAGCATTTCATTTGTTTGTTGTAAATTTTGTTTTCGTAGCCACTCCCATTGAGAAATATTTTTCACTTAAATGCATTGTTCTATATGGCATTAAAATGTTAATAGCTATGTATTTTGCATGCATTTGCAACCTAAAATGTATAAGCTGTTCCTGCTTAAATTTAGGTTTTAATATTGAATCTGTTGATATATCAATAAACTGTACCCTGTCCTCCATTATAGGTATTTTTTCTTTTTGGCAATTGGAAAAAAAGCACATTTTCCACATTGTACTAACTGTAAAATTATTTTGTGAAACCCAGGAAAGTAAAGATTCATAATTCAGTAGTTAGTACATCTAAAGAAAAAAGTTTTCATAATCTTTAATTATATGTAATAAAAGTTTTAAAGTATAACAAAATAAAGTAATTATGTATAAAAGAAATTTTCAGTTTTAATGACTGGGATTTGTGGCTATACAAACTCCATAGAGAACAAGAATTCATCTTGCATACCCATTTACAATTTTCTTTTTGGTTTTTATTGTGGCTTGCGGAACCTCAGGGTTCTATGGAACACAGTTTGAAGACCACTGCTCTAAAGTAATGTAGTATACAGTACCCAACAGTTTTCCCCCAAAACTGACAGAGCTATATATTTTCTTTCAAATTGAGAGTTCTGTAATAGAAACATATGGTTCAAGAAGTTAATAAGCTATATTAATACAGTTAATAACCATAATATAGTTATCTTTCAACTATTAATATTGATACCAGTTTTATGCAACTACAATGAAAGTTGTGTAAATTATTTAGAATGACCCGTTTTATTGAAGACCATACATTGACCTCATGCTTTGATGTTTTTCGATAAATAGATGACATGAGCAAGTCAACTTCCTAAAATTTGGAATGTTAAATACTTTGTACTAATTTGATTTGAGTTTCTTATGAATTTTTGTACCAAACTGTTAGAGTAAATTTTTGCCAAAATGGGGTCATAACATTACAATATGGTTATCTCGATTTTTATGAATTGGCTCCATTATATTTCCACAGAACATGTATCAATCAACAGTGATAGCTACAGTGACAATTTGACACATATGGCCATTAATTTTTATTGGCTAACCTTATTGATTTCAAACAATTTTAATTTGATTTAATCACTTCTATTTTGGATGCTGCAATATTAGTTTTACTTGTGTGCTTTTTGTTATTTTTTAAATATTTCAGAGGATTAATGTAAATTACAGAAATTATAAGTGAATAACAGGATATTTTTTTTTAAAAAATTAGAAGACTTTGTATGTAGTAACTATGGAACAAGAGGTTATCCAAACTCTCACTTTTGACCTATTTTGTTTTCTAAGGGTGTGGATTTATTTTATTAATTTTTCATTCTTACTTTTTCTTTCACATTCTTAGTTAAGATTTTAGTAATTTTGGCAATTATGAAATGTGATAAATGAGGAGACATGCAGATTTCTTCTAAAAATATAAGAAATTTAATGCCCAAAAGTTTTACTGTGGATCTTAAGAGTGTAAATTCACACTGTTAAACTAATATATTTCAGGCATAATTCTTTCTATACTTGTAGTACAATGCTAATTTCCCCCATTTCACTTTTGATACATGATTTCAATTTTTTTTTTACATTCCATAAGCCCTTAGTAGTGATTTTCTCCTCAACAGTAATTTCTTCTTTCAGACCCAAATTTTGTTCTGTGTAAAAATCATGAAAAAAGTAAGAACTTATTTATCTCACTATATATTTCATATTTTTATTCCTAATGTATGTAATTCTAGTGCATATACCTGCATCATCACGTGTAGAATTTTTTTATTTTTTACATTCCTTGTTTTCAGCGATAATTAGCCATTTTGGATTGAAAACTAATTCAGCACAAGGCCTTCAGCAGGTAACATACCAATGTCAAATTAGTTCCCAATATTTACATAATATAAATATCATATATTAAAATAAATAACATATCACACCAGATTTGATGATATTTTTCAAACTTCAAGGCACAATAATGATTTTATTTGAGCAAACTCTTTATTTTGGTAACATTAATACATTAAAATATGGTCAAGTTTTTTTTTATTGATATTCATTACTTTACATTGGCAGCCATTTTTTTTCAAAGACAGTTAATCCTTTCAGAAAATTATGTAGTTCTTGTTGAAAAGATTAAGAAATTGACTTCCAATAAATTGTGTCTGCTTATTAGCATAACTCCAGTTTCTATTTTCTAATTTTGTAGGAATGTTCTTTCTATTAATTATCCTGAAAAGTATCACATCAAAGCTTTTAACTTTTCTTTATGATTTCGAGCAAAAGGAATAAATACCTGTGATATAGTGATGCATTAATTACTAAAGATCTTATTTGAAATAATATTGAATTGCAAAATGACAAATTTTGCAAAAAGTAAAGTGGGTGTAGTCAATGATTGAACCGATGAATTTATTTGGTAATATGACTAGAGGGGAAAATGAATAAGCATTGCTTTAGAAGGTTAAAAAAAAAAAAACTTAGAACAAAGAAAGCAAATTAATATGATCTCAATTTTAATAATGACAATTACATAGAATTGAAAGATAGTGACTTCATTTTTTAAAATTATATCTTCAAGAGAAGCATCACATACGATAATTTTCTTGAGTACAAGAAAACTAAATCCCTTTATGTGAGAATAAACTCTTCATAACCTTTAAAAGTTCAAAAGACAAAAGATATGCAAAAAATAAGAAAATATATTTCTTAGTTTTTTAAAAAAGGTTTATCTCCCTTCAAAATAATTCTTCTTCAAGTCTTTGCTTTTTGCTTGTTTTTATTTTCCAACATTTAAAATTTTTCTTTAACTTGCTAAGGAAATAATTTTCTCTATAAATGTGAAAAATTATATTTTTAATTATTAGCATATGTTTGGTCCTAATACATTGCTAGCCTCAGATGATTAATATTTTGGTGAACTATTACAGAGGTCACCAAATATATATCATCACAATCTCAACCCATTCTTAACTTTAATCATATTAGACTTATAATAAATTCAAATATGAATTATTTAAAAAATAAACATTTGTCATTTTAGCAGCACGCTAACTATGATATCAAATTAAATTCAACTGCTACAAGGACTTAGTATTATATTTCTGAATGTTGAAAAAATTATAAAGCAATCTAACATCTTTGTCATTATAACCATGTGTAATAACCTAAAAATTAACAGGCAAATATATTTCATTTTAAGTTTACTCGACTTTACAATTAAGTAATGCAACAAAAGAATATTGAGAAAGATAAGCTGCATTCTATTTGGGGTCCTAAAGATATACTTTCATATTTTAAATTCTAACTATATTACATTATTAAAAACAAATTATGTATTTTAAAGTGTTCATTAATACGTATTTTGGTACATTTTCAAATGTTCATTAAATTGTCTGCATTCAATGCTCTACACAGAAAATGGATTTTGTGAAGATCAAAAGTTTCAGAGATAATTTGGAGATTTTTTACATATATTTTTATGAGACATCACTGTACAATATTGACAATTTTTCCCATTAAAGAATAAATAATAAAACGAACCACTTCTGGGCGGGTAGCTATACGCATTACTTCCAGTGGAATCAAGTTCTTCAATCCTAGCATTCTCACGGCTGAACAATTGACCCATATTTTCTTTTAATCCTAGGCGCTCTCTGAGTACAAAAATCAAATCAAAGTATTATCAAAACCGTAGGTCTTCCTTTTAAATTACATCATTGAATTTGAAATTCTTCAAATTATAATTTTATGGTTTTTGTTAGAAATAAGGATTTATTCGCAGAAAAAAGAAAGAAAATAGCATTAATTTTTACAGTTCAGTACTTAACACGTTATGTTCTTAACTGTAGTCGTTTCAGAAATTCTGTTGGGTTATATCGAGGAATTAAATGTTATTATCCCTTTTAAAAGTGTTGGTTTTCTGGAACAGAAACAGCAACAGATGTTACCAGCCAGGGTATGAATCTAACATAAACAATGAAATCATCTCAACTGATCAAAATACTGCTCAGTTCAATTCAGTTCAAAGGCTCTTTTGCTGGAATTTAAAGCCTCATTCCCACCAAGATGCACAGAAGCAATATTTATTATCGCTAAACGTTATAGTCCAGCAAAACTCAAACTGCGGCCCACCGGACCTTTCTGAGTGGCCCGGTCAAGGCCGTTGCCCAAGCAAATTAAATTATCTAAGAACAATGCATTAAAAATTTATTGAGAAATTCTACCAATCACATATATCAATTTCGATATCGATTTCATGCAGGTACGCGAATTGCGAGATAACATTTCCTTTTGTAACTGTGTGTGAAATTGTTAAAGATAACAAATAATACCAGTGTAGTGACCATTTTTTGGGTGAATCGAAATTTTAATTAACCCTCATTAGCTGATTTTTCTTTTAGAGCACATAGCCTTCCGGGCTTTCATCTCCTGTCTTGAATGGTGAATGATAGCATGATTGTTACTTGCACATGTTAGATTTTTTAGTTTTAAAATTATTAAAAGAATTAAATGTTAAATAAAAGAAAAATAAATTAAATTAAAAGTGATACATTAAAATATATTTTAAAAAATTATTATGTTGAAAGCAAAAGCTTTTCTGAAAGCTATGAAAGAAATTAAGAGTTATTGATGATCAGAGCTTTAAAAATTTACTTGTAATTCCATCGGCTAGTGGGGACCTCGGGAGGTTGAACTGCCTGACCAATGGGGTAGCAGCTATTCGTGTCATGTGAGGGGGAAGTGTTGAACTTTGTGTGTGCTCCTTTCCCGCGTGGCGAGAGGGAGCGTTCTGATTGGATGTTGTGCTAATGTGGTGGCTTTGGTCCCGGGAGGGGTACCGTTGCCGTGTCCGGTTGAGAGAACTTCCAGAGATCGTACGGTCAATGGAGCACTCTGATTCGTGTTTTCCAAACAAAATATATCGAACGAACATATGTTGTTTCAAGACAATTGGGATCTTGACTATTTCGTAGAGAAAAACAAACATGGATCAACAACTTCTCTGATTTGTCGTAAAAATGTTATATTTAAAAAATATAATTTTACTCGTTATTGTACCACTATGCACAAATCTTTCGAAGGCTCCTTTTATTGAGGGTCTCTTTCAAGACGAGATAAAGAGTGGCTTTCTTAAAAAGTCTTTGCAACAATAACAAAGTATCTGGGAAGGGGGGGGGGATTTGGGATCATTGATGAAAGGAAATTGAAATTACCCCATAACTGGGTAAAAAATGCATAAAGCCTATTTTTGTGAGTTAAGTTTGATAGAATTTAATATAGTATTAAAATAAATTCAAAGTTATGAGTTTTAATATTTTGATCAATTTTCCGCATTTTAAATAACCTCACAGCTGAAAATTCGGCTTCTTTTTGTGGATAGGATAACAGGGATCGTATTTACACGTGCACCCTTAAATATTGCTGGGTTTGTCATTTGACATCGACCCGAAACCGATGGCTCCCAAATGGTCCCAAATCATTCCGGTGAAGGTTCAAGGCCAAATGGTTCAACTCAATTTCAAAACATTGACAGCGTAAGTAACGTAGGAAACTCAATGAATAAAAATGAATCGCTAAACTCTCCAAAAACGAAATTATTCGATGAAAAAGAAAATAAGAAATATGAACTGACGTCA
The DNA here is from genome assembly GCA_019973975.1 of Trichonephila clavata. Classification (NCBI taxonomy): domain Eukaryota; kingdom Metazoa; phylum Arthropoda; class Arachnida; order Araneae; family Nephilidae; genus Trichonephila; species Trichonephila clavata. The sequence continues at coordinate 95,121 of BMAO01024602.1, forward strand.
TAGCCCAGATCCGATCAAACACATAACTGATGTTCAGCGCGAGGCTAACACAAAAAAATCTTTTTCTGAATTGGAAATTAGCGATTGCAATTCTTTACAGGTTAATTTTAAAAATGAAACTCTCTCTTTGCTTTTTCAAAATGAGGATTGTTATTTATCAAATTTAAATGTAATTTATCTTGAAGTAGATTTATCGCATATTTTTTGAATGTTGATAAGCAGCGCGAAGTTGAGAACCTTATCCAATCTTACAAACCAAATAAAATTAAATATACTAACTTACAAATGCAAATTATCCTTTCTGATGACACACCTATCACGTTACGTCCTAGAAGATTAAGTCAAGCGGAAAAAATTATCGTCGAAAACAAAATTGATCAATGGCTGTCCGATGGAATAATTTCTCCAAGTTCATCTAATTTTGCCGCACCTTTTGTTCTTGTCAAGAAAAAAGACCAGTCAACAAGACTCTGTGTTGATTTTCATGCTCTTAATTCTAAAACCCCAATTAAACAAAGATTTCCATTACCCTTCGTTGAAGACATTTTTGACCAACTGCATGGGGCGATACTCTTTTCAAAAATCTGGATTTAAAAAACAGTTTTTTTTACATCAAAGTTGATCCTGATAGTCGTAAATACACCAGCTTCATAACACATAATGGAAAATACCAATTTAATAGAGTTCTTTTTGGCTTGTGTAACTCTCCTTCACTATTTCAAAAATATATTCAAATTGTGTTTAAAGATCTTTTAAAAGACAACACTGTTATTGTATACATGGACGACATTTTAATTCCGGCAAATTCTGAATGTGAATGGATTGCAATGCTCAAAAAAGTATGTGATGTTGCTGCTTCTTATGGGTTAGAGTTTAACTTTAAAAAGTGTAATTTTCTTCAGCAGAAATTAACTTTTCTTGGCCATATTATCGAAGAAGGTACTATTCGTCCTTCAACAGCTAAAGCAAATGTAGTCATGAATTTTCAAACACCTAAAAACACTTGGAATGTCCAATAATTTTTAGGACTTACAGGCTATTTTAGAAAATTTATTAAGGACTATGCATCAATCGCACGACCGTTAAGCGATTTTTTAAGAGACAAAGTTTCATTCACCTTTGGTCCAACACAAAAACAAGCTTTTCTCTCTTTGAAACAAATTTTGTCTCAGGAACCTGTATTGCATCTTTATCAGCAAAACGCTCCATTACAAATACACTGCGATACCAGTACGAAAGGTTTTGGCGCTATACTTCTAGAAATGGACTCAAATCAAAAATTCCATCCAATACACTATACGAGTCGTAAAACTTATCCTCAAGAAGAGAAATACTCCAGCTACGAGCTAGAGGTCTTAGCGATAGTTACAGCATTAAAAAAATTTCGACACTACCTCGTCGGCACAAAATTTCAAATAATCACAGATTGCCAAGCATTTCAAAAAACTATGTCGAAGAAAGATTTACCACCCAGAATAGCACGATGGGATCTCTTCTTAGAAGACTTCGATTACGAAATACTTCACAGGCCAGGTAAACAAATGCAACATGTTGACGCGATCAGTCGTTATCCAGTCATTCTCGTACAATACAACGAGACAACACAAAAAAATTAAAAAAGCACAAATTAATGATGAGTTTACATCCAGTATCAAACAACTATTACAATGATCTTCAGCCTCTTATTATACATTAAAAAACGATGTGCTGTACAAAATTGTCAACGACCTAGAACTACTAGTCGTTTCACTTGAAATGCAAAAACAAATCGTACAACTTGAACATTCCAAAGGACATTTTGGCATCAACAAATTGAAAATTTAGTCAAACAGCAATTCTTTTTCCCAAATATGTGTAAGACTGTAGAAAATGTTAGTGCAAATTGTATTCCACTCCCAAGTACCAACAAAAATTACATATATATCTTAATTGTCATCGACGCTTTCACCAAATTTCTGTGGATTTATCCTGTAAAATCTCCTTCAGCTCGCGATGCTTTAGACAAAGTAAAATTACTACAAGTAACCTTTGGAAGTCCCAGAAGAATAATTTCTGAAAAAGGAACAGCATTCACTTCAACAGAATTTCAGAAATTTTGCCGGGATGAAGATATCGAGTTAATTTCAATTACAACAGGTGTTCCGCGTGGGAACGGTCAGGTAGAAAAAATTCATGCAACGTAAATACCAGTCCTAACAAAGCTTTCACTTGAAAATCTCAATAAATGGTATAAACACGTATCATCAGTTCAACGAATAATTAACAACACGGTATCCATAGCCCCCAAATATACACCATTTGAACTTTTAACAGGCGTCAAAATGAAAAATAAAGACATCAAAATCAAAGCCATTCTCGAGGAAGAAAATTTCCAATAATCTTTACAGAATAAACAAGAAATGAGAGAAGATGCCAAATCCAATATTCTGAAATTACAAGAACAAAGTAGACTACACTACAATAGACATAGCAAAGAAGCCAGAAAATACCAAGAAGGTGACAGGATTGCAATCAAGAAAACCTAGTTTGCAGTAGGTGTGAAATTGCGACCAAAACATTTTGGACCATATGAAGTCGTGGAAGTTCGTCCAAACGACAGGTACGATGTAAAGAAAATAGGAAAACAAGAAGGCCAGAAATTGACATCCATATCTGTTGATCTGATGAAACCATGGGATAATCTCTAAGACTTTCCAGAACTAATGACTTTATTTTTTTTTATACTCAAGAAAATTTGAACTTTAAAAATTTGTTTAATCTTTTAATTTTGTTTCTTTTCAATTGTTGATATTTGTATAATTTTCACTTGCATATTTTCCAGCCTGGTCGGGGACCGACCACATCAGGATGGATGAGTGTTGTATACGCTCAGGCGACACCAGGCCACCCTCTGTACCCCCGGAAGTAAGCGGGAGAAGTATTGCACTTACTTTTCCCAGCAGCGCGCGCATAGTCAGGTTTAACAACCGGTACATTTGTCATCAAATCTCCTTAAACCTAAACATCTCTTTATTCAACATACCCTTAGACACCACCCTCTCTGTTACATATATATATGTATATATATATATATATACTGTTATGCTGTCCTATTCTGTTTTTAATAATACACTGACCTTTTCCTTGCAAGAATAAAATTCAAGTTTTATAGGCGTGCATTTATGAACAATTTCTATATTTTTTAATAATATTCTTTTTCACTTTACGGAGAGAGGCGGCATTTTTGATTTTTTTCCGGGGTGGCAAAAATGCTAGAGCCGGCCCCGTGGCGATGGACCTCGAAATTTAAACCATGCGAGGGTCATTTAAGTGACGAGGACGACACCCGAGCTCCCTTCCCCCTCCACGAACTTTCACACCACAACGGAACTTTTTTCTTTGAATCTCGACAGATTTAAAGTATATCTCTTCAGTGGCACAAGGACTCTGGTTCAGGGACGGCTCTAGGGCCGAACAAACCAGACCCATGTCCGGGGCGGCATTTGGACCAAATTTTAAAAATACTTTTTTTTTTACGGAAAATTTGGAAGAAGTTAAAGTACACTATCTAGGGAAAAATATTCAAAACGAGATAATTTCTCTTTTATATGAGAATATTAAATTATACATTGTTCATAAAATTAAACAAGCTAAATATTATTCGATAATTTTAGATTGCGCCCCTGATGCCAGCAAGATCGAGCAAATGACATTTATGGTAAGGTATACATGTATTGAGAAATCTAATTCTAACGAAGTTATCGTTAAAACTAATGCGAGTTTTTTTTAGTTTCCTTCCAGTTGAAAGATTAACTGTAAGATAACTTTTAAATTTAATAGTTGAGAAACTTAAAAAAAATAGGGCTAAATTTGCTAGATATGCGGAGGCAGGCCTACAAAAACGGAGTAAATATGAAAGGCGAGAAATCAGGGGCTCAATTTAAAATAAGAATGTTAAATCCGCGAACAATCTATTTGTCATGTAGTAGCCACTCTTTAAATTTGGTTGTTAATGACATGACTATAGCATCTTTAGAAGCCTGTACTTTTTAGCGCGTTTTTCACGTAGTGTAAAAAAAGCGCTATTAGGACGTAAATTTCGTCTTCGTCTTCGTCCTCGTCTTCGTTCCATATTTTGTCGTACCTTTTTCTCAGCCAATAATTAACCGATTGACCTTGGGTTTTCGGCATTTGGTCGCATTTGTGCCCTAGATGAGCTGAATCATATTTAAATTTAATAATTTAAAAAAAAAATTTAAAAAACTTTTTTTTTTAATTTTTAATTTTTTTTTAGGTATAGTACTACTTTCTGTTAGTAAAAAGTTTATTAGTTGCATTATTGTAAAATACAACATGTGAAAAACGCGCTAAAATTACTTGGCCATGCCAATGATTGATATGTTGTTTAAATATAGTTGAAATTTTTTTTTCATTAAACTTTCGTTGTGTTATATTATTAAAATGTATAAAGGACATAAAACTTTAAAACCACTTAGTGTAAATAGCTATAAAAGCTGAATAGAGGCTATTAAACCCTTGTTATCAATTGGGAGGTTTTTATGATGGTTTGTTTTTATAATAATGCTGAAATTGACAACTCTATAAGAGATGAGGCCTCTGTATTATTAAATTCTACTTAACAGTTCAAGTTCCTATAGCCCTCATTATTTGGTATAAAATCTTTCATTGCATTAAAATCCAATAAGCAAGCTATCGCAACCAAAATATTACGATCTACCATCTACTATGGAACTCTCAAGAAACTGTAAAGATTTTTTTAAGGATGTGACTTTTGATAAAATGCACCGTGATGCAAAAGAACTGGCCGTCGAGATTGACATCTCTGCTAACTTTGAGGTGACGCCGCCACGTCACAGAGTTCGACGGAAAAATGTGAATTTTAATTATGAAGCACAAGATGATCCGATGGAATATCCTAAATTAAAATTCAAGATAGTTTTATTTTTTTACATTGGACGAAGTAGTTAATGCCTTGGAATGCAGATTTAATTTAATGAGTACTGACAGTAATTGTTTTCAATTTTTGTACAATATATATGATTTAAGAGATACCCTTAAAACTTTAATTAATTAAAAACTGTAAAAATTTAGAAATGATGTTTACCGACGGAGAATCATTGGATGTGAACGCGCTTGATTGAGCAGATGTGATAATGTCAGCTACAGCTTTAGCAAGCAGGGAAAAAAAAGCCCAGTTGAAGTTTAACAATTTATTTCTGTTTCAGAATTTGCTCCAAATCTTGCTATTGCATTTATTTTACTTTATTTGCTAATAAGTTTGGCAAGTGTAGATATTAGTTTTCAAAATTAAAATTAATAAAAAATTTCTTACAGTTCACAAATTCTAAAGATAGATTAAATGGCTTAGCTACATTGGCTATCGAACATGAAATAGCTGAACAAATTGATCAGAAAATTTTAAGAATTAAAAGTCAGAAAAAAAACAGTGGTAATTTTTTATGTTTTAGTTTTTAATATATATGTACTCTGTAGCTCCCTTTTTCTTCGTAAGGAATATTCAAGTTTTATAGGTGTGCATTTATGAACAATTTTTATCTTTTTCAATAATAGTTCGTTTTTTTTTTACTTTGGGGAGAGGGGCAGCATTTTTCATTTCTGTCCCTCGCGGCAAAATTGCTAGAGCCGGCCCTGTCCGGTTCAATGGCGCTCCGTGATCATGACCACTAGGCTACCGCGTAACTTCAAAGGACGGTGGTAATAACTCAATATTCATTAAGCTAATTACACAGATACATGGAAGTTTCGTTATTATCTCTCTCTAAACATTATAAAAAAGAAACCCCGTTTTCAAATTTTTACGATTTATACTCATTTTAAATTATCTCCACTTGGAAAAACTTTTACATTTCGTTATTGAATAAGTATACCATGCGAATATTGTAAGCTACACTACATACTGATACATTTTCTCAAGTAAAAAACAATGCATGAAGTTGCAACAAAAATATTAACTATTATCAACAATAGTATCATTGTGAGTCCCCACTAGCTCTGATTTTTATCTTTAAGATGTAGAATTTGAAACCGGTTCATGTAAATTTTGGTTGTTCCTTTTTAAAATAATAACAAACAGCTGACAAAATTTCCAATTCGTTTGAATTGTTAAGTGTAATTAATGCAATTCTCTTCTAACGGTTTCTTTTTTCCAATTCTTATATTTATTATGTTTTAAGTGTTTGATATTGATAAGCTCCGCAATGTAAATAGAATTCCTGTTGTTATTTTATTTATACAAGAAATTCAAAATGAATTTTCAAATAAATAACTCAATCCACTGCTCAAGTTTGATATAAAAAAAAATATTTTTACTTAACTTTTTAAAAAATTTCTACATAATTATATCTCCTTATCGTTAAGATATCAACTGTAGTGCCATCTACAAGTATAAAAAGTAACCAATTCTCGCAAAATAAATTTTCTTCCAAATGGCAAAAGCAATTTCTAATTCATATTTTTCTTTGGGAATAATTTACTGGTAAAAGGTAACATTATTAGGAAGCATTCAAGCGAAATACGATATTTGTTTATAGTATAAATCAAATAATTATTAGTTTCAACGTAAAGATCACATACTTTTAATTAAGCGCAGATCACAAATATCTGCATTAAATTATAAAATTTGTGTTTTTCTCTTAATTCAGTCCATTTACTTTTAGTAAATAATGAAATTAACAATAATGTATAAATTCACTTAAAATTAGCTCAGTAAGTCAATTTAAAGCTTTTTAATGCATATTTATTTGATACTTTTAGCTGTATCACTATTCAAATTACGCAAATTGAAAAAATATTTTACTTAAAATCATTTAGTATAACTAAAACTGCTTGGAAGTTCATAATTTTGATTTTCAACTTTATTATTCTACCCATTTGCAAGCTGTTTTTACTCTCTCTTCCGAGGAACATTTAACAAAGTTAAGTGAAATTAATTTATAAAAAAAATATTTACGTTCTTTTTGATCATTTAGTAAGAACTACATTTGAAATAATCTGATCATGAAAAGTAAAAATGAATTATTTTAGTATTTTATTTTAATATTATTAAACTATTTAGTATGATAATAATTTTAAGTTTAATGCAAAAAAATTTCTCTCCCCCCCTCCCCCCAAGATCCTCTTCTCAAATCTGAATATTTAAAGAAGCATACACACACTTTAAAAGCAAAAAATGGGTTACAAATTTAGATCTACTTAAAAATTTTATTTACAGAAATTTTCAGATGTTTTTAATAATCGAGATGAATGTAAATTGTCTTCCATGCCAATGGGAATATTTAGCCTCGACAAATTTAATATGTATCAAAAAATTTTATACTGTAGGTCACAGTGGCGTAACGGAAAATAATTGACCCCCCGCAAGGTCAGGTCTTGGGCTTGGGCCCACAAAGCCAATATATATATATATATATATATATATTTATATATATTTGCTAGAAAAAGTCTGCGTTCATCTACTACTGCGTACATAAACAACGAGAAAAAAATTTAAAAACCAGAATTTGAAAATTTTTTTTAAATGATATTTTATTTAGTCATTCCAAGTATTGAGAATAACAAAAGTAAACTCGGTTTTTTTTCATTGATTTTGGAATAAAACAGATTTATAGCGATATCAACAATAATCAAGTAGAAAAAGTCTGCATTCACTGTTTTAGTAGTAATTATAAAAATTATTTAAAAAGGATAATGAGGTATTTAATAGCTGCTGTGACGTAACGAAAAATAATAAGGCCCACACCCTACCATGGTCAGTTTTTAGACATCAAGCCAGATTTTACAAAGGATTACAAAATCAACATAATGTACCGATACACATCACCTAAAAATATTTAAACATTAAACTTATAACTGAATACAAAATCAACCTGAGTCTGAATAAACGAAGTAAATAACCTTTAACATTAGAGAGTATTTATTAAAATGGAAAATATCTCTAACAACAGTCGAAAGATAACCTGGTAACTTAAATAAAAACAATACATTAAGAAAGACACGAAAACTGTAAAATAATTTTCGTTTTCAAATTCTTGCGAAAGAAAAAAAGATATCGCTTACCTTATTCTTCACGACAACTTTTCTTTAGAAAGAGTATCCTTATCAGCTGAAATGTCCGAAATTGTGTTTTTTCTATTGAATTAATTTTCATTTCCATGATTTGTTAATCAGGTCTACTAGCATTACTATTAATAGTACTTGCACAAGATTATGCACTTGCAGATATAAAACTTATCCAATTTTGCACATTTACTATTTATATTATACTCCTTTTCCTTTCGAATTTTTCGTTCTTAAGAAACATTCTAAGTTTTTTCTAACTCCACTCATTTAAAAGCCGCGTTTCTTCTTGTCCAATTGACAAAATACAATTTTTTGAACCAAAATATTAAATTCCGATAAAAAAGATACAGTTCTAATTATGAAAGAGAGAAGTGAGATGTGTGTGTGTGGAAACGTTTTTATCGTTTTTATCGTTACCCTAAATTTAAGTGCATTGAAAATAAAGATAGAGATGCCTGTTCTTTATGAAAGCAATTTTGTGAAACGTTTCTCATTATGCTTTATTTGATTGAATACTCATAAATCTGACCAAATTATTATTTAAATACTCCCTATGGTTTTCCAAGTATCGTAATACTATCTCATGCGAAAAAAGCATAGCAGATGTACGTTATTTACGACTTCGCTAAAAGAAAATGAAATACATGAGAGGGAGGGGGAACTAAAGTTTCCAATATGTTACTCTGCAACTTCGGTAGAAAGTAAATCATGTCTTTTTTTTCTCTTTACTGCTAATGTAAAGTATACTATAATAAATAGTGATGATTTCTTTATCTTCCTAGCATTATATCCCCGATTCTCCATCTGACTTTTATTTTATCTGTTAGTAATTTGGGCTTGAAAAAACATCACTAAAGAAAAGTATCTCTCGTCGCTGGGATTGCAGTACATTGAACAAAATGTTTTTTGATTTGGTTATTGGATCAAAGATAACTAATGAGCGCATTGAAATTTTGATTTTGAATGACGTTAGATCGCCAATTGGAAAACCGCTTAAAAGTTGGATTTTAAAAAATGGTAAGCGAATTTTGAGAAAATCTACATGATTTCTACATGAAAATCTACATGAAGGTCAGTCAGGCTTTGGGCCACCTAGAAGCCTTGGGCCCCCCGCAGTGCGGGGGTGTACGTTACGCCACTGGTAGGTCATCAGGACTTGACCTCAGATTCGAAAACTCCGACCACTTTGGCTATCGCAGTCAGGAATATTAATCAAATAAGATAGTGATTAGGTCACTGCAAAAAGCTACTACAGCCGTTTGTTTACTAACGGGATTTGAAAGGACACAATGGTCTTATAAAAATTGTCAAAAAAGAAGACAGAGTATAAATATATTATATTCTGCACTCGCTCAAATTCCACGCTTGGTTGTAAGGAACGATTGAAACTTAGGTTAATTTAAAAAAGATTTGCAAACGAAACCTCTAATAAAAATTTTAACCAAAATTATAATAAATTTCTCTGTTACTCTATCAACACGGTAATACATTCAGAAAAAAGAAAAAACGAAGAAATTAAAAAATGTTTAATGTTAAAGATGTCTATAATATTTTGCCTTATAATTCATAAAGTATATCATTTTAAATCAGTGCTTCTCAAACTTTCAATATTAGCGACCCAATTTTCAGTCATAATTTTCATCGCACCCCTCCCCCGATATAAATACAATGTACTGAATGCAATAATAATGTACATTAAAGCTGAAATTCGACCTTATTTTTTAACCGCACAAATTATCAATATAAGTATTAAATTTTGCGTATGTTGCTTTTAAGTAATAAATATTTTAAGTTATTTTTTGTAATAGGATAAATATTAATTTACTTTTCATAGTACAAATTTATTTTTTTTTCGGTAATTGTACAAATTGACCTCATTAGTCCACTTACAAAACAATATTAAACCTGCTTCTTAAGCAATTTAAAATTTGCGCGATTTTTTTCTTTATTATTTACAGCACATGTATATAAATTTCAGTGTTTGTGTGTTTTTTTTATTTGCGTCTTATAGAAATCTAAACTGTTATTGTATCGCTCTCTAAAATATTTTAGGGAGCTTCACTGAAGCTTTAAAGCAGCCATAAACTTATTTCTCCCCCCCCCCCCGAATGCAAATTATTTGGGTGAATTTTTTTTATTGATCCTATTATCATCGACAGATGGCAGCACCATCAAGTTTTTAAAGGATAATGAAAACATGATAGTTGATTTTTTTAAAAAATTCATATCGTCACCAGAACAGGAACTTCAAACATCTTTCATCAGTGATTTCATGTTTATAATACATATATTTCTTTTCTTTTAAATTTTTAGAATCGTAATTTCATTTTGTTTTTAGCAACAATTTGGAAGGAAAAAAAAGTGTACCTATAAGCGATTCCTTGAAATTTATATTGAATAATGATTCTAACTTCATCCTGAATGTATTTTTTGTTTTGTTTTGATTAAAATAATTATTAATAGAAACAAACTTACTTTTGAATCTTCTTTTAAATTCTTCATTTTAACATTTTTTTTCCAGATGAACCCGGGAAATACCATGTAATTCATGTATATAAACAGTTGGACTATTTAAGGAAGACGCTAAATCCCGAAAAAAGTTCGTTAGATGGAAAATTCGTCGTCGTCGTTGTTGTTGTTGTGGCTAATCCTCAGTCTGTCTGACGGAGTCAGATAAGACCCAAAAAAGACCATTGACCCTTAAGAAGTCCAATACCAGAAGGGGAGAGGAAAAAAGGTCCTCCCTCGAAAGTCCCAAACAGTCCACGATGTGATCTGGAGAGGCTTGCTGAGTCTTGCACTTGGTGCAAAGAGAAAAAGTCTTCCTGTCTCCACAAAAGGAAAGACTCTTTATGTGGCCACTTTTCAATCTAGAGATTGCAGTCTGAGAGGCTCGGCCAAATTTAAGTAGGAATGAGGATCCTGGATGACTGCGTATAAATAAAGGACTGTAGCGGGACGTTGAAAACAGTTAATGATCATTTGTTGTGGTGAACGTTTAGGGAGATCTAAGTATGCCACCATGACGAAATAATGAGAAATTCCAGCAACTTACGGAGTGTGAACGAGAGAGGATTATCGGCCTTCGAGAAGAAGGATTTTCCTATCGCGCAATAGGAGCTCGTGTACAGCGGAGCAGTTCCACAGTGATGCGAGTTTGGAAGCAATGGGCCGACGAGCGCCGAACAACTCAAAAAACTGGCAGTGAAAGACGTAAGGTGACGTCAGGTCGCGACGATCGACACCTGCTCCAAATGGCAGCCAATGACCGTACAGCTTCCTCCAGGCAGTTGGCAGCACGTTGGTCTAGTGCTACAGGTGTACTAATGTCGGCTTCGTCAATTCGTTGACGTCTGCTGCACCGTGAATTTCGTGCAAGGGTGCCTTTATACAGGATCCCTCTCACGGCAAACCATCAACGGCTGCGTCTGCAATGGGCTCATGAGCACATAGCCTGGCAAGTTGATTGGCACCAAGTTGTCTTTTCAGATGAATCACGCTTCAATTTGAGGGACCGTGATAGCCGCATTCGTGTTAGACGCTATGCCGGTGAACGCTGCCTTCCAGAGTGCATTATCGAACGGCATAGTGAACTAACATCCGGAGTTATGGTTTGGGGTGCTATTTCTTATCATGGACGATCCAATTTGCTTCGAATTAAGGGTAATCTCAATAGCAACAGGTACGTACGTGAAGTAATACAGAACGAAGTCATTCCCTTCCTTCAAGGCATCTCTCAGCTATCTTTCAATATGATAATGTACGCCCACATGTTGTAAGGAATGTTTGAGACTTCCTTTCTGCCCAACGTATGCAACTTCTTTACTGGACTGCTTATTCGCCGGATATGCCATCTATTGAAAATGAATGAGATTTGATTGGTCTGCCTCTCACTCATGATCCGCATACAGCAGCTTCAAAAGATGAAGTTTTGCTGCGCATATAAGCAATGGGGAATTCTTTTCTACAAGCAGACATTCAAACTCTGTTTGACTCCAGGACACGTCGTATAGCAGCGCGTGGTGGGTACACCAAATACTGATTTCGGACACTTAATATTGTTTTTCTCCTTTGTGAAAATTTCGTCATTTATTTATACTAATACAAGTCGCTTGTGTATTAATTTTCGTTTAATTCGCAAACTGATATGAATTAAACAAACTTTGTGGTGCATTTTTTACAAACAACCGTATATATTCATTAATAGTTCTTGGTTATTTTTTAGTATACTTATATATTTAGTTATTTTTTAGTTTATCATCATTTTTATTAGCACTCAAGATTAGCTCACAGTATAGAATTGTGAGCATTGAATTTAAAAAACTTTAAAAGTTGTGATATGTATGAATACGGCACTAATTTTTCCATAGCTCCTGGAAATTAAAGCGTGTTGTCGAGAATGTCAAAAGGTAAAAAATTATTCAATGACGGATTTGTTCACTGAGCCAGACGACGCTGGTAAAGAAAATTTTGTTATCAATTGCAAAGTCCGGGCCCAAATGAAAAAGCGAGTAACTTACAAGCCATCTGTCGAAATTCGAACAACTTTTCAGATGAGCTCTATGAATTATTTTTTGTTCCTTTAAAGATAATCTGTAAAACTGTTTTCATCAGATAACTGTTTGTTCGTTTGTCTTGATTTTACTCACTATTTTTGAAATAAAAAGTATGTTTTTAATAATATTAACACTTTTTTTTTTTATCATTAAATCAAAAGAAGATTGTAAAGGATTAAAAAGTTAAAAGTAGCTTTTGTAAACATAAAAAAAAGCGTAAATGGCTAAATGAATATTTAGTATTTTTTAGTACTCTTAGTACTATATGTAACATATCTATCTATCCTAAATTCATAACTTGATAATTTTTTTTAAGTAATATTGGATGTGAATAACATTATTTTCTGTTTTAAACAATACGCATTATCAAGCTTTAATCTTGTATAGTTTTATGGTTTGATTGAACTGACTTTTTGTATTACAAAATAACGTGTGATTGTACAATTATTGCTATGTATCATTTAATCTTAAATTGATTGGAATACATTAAAAGTAAATGAAATAAGGTTTGTTCTGTAATATACAGGGTGTCCAGTCTTAATGTGACCCAATAGCTAATTCCCACCGTTCGGTTTAGATGTGCACTTCCAATTTGAAAAATGTTTTTAAAAAGTAAAGCATGTTTTTACGTGCTTTTCGAACCAAAAAACCCATTTAGAAAAAAATTACAAAAGTTAAATTTTTATACGGTCCCCAGGTCTTATCACGTGTATTTAGGAAAAGATGCAGTACACAAAAACAATGTAAACACAAAAAGTTTAATTTTATTACGATAAAAACTGACCGAGTTATGCCTACAGAAATTTGAAGCATCTGTGCTGTATCTCCCCCATTACACGCTAGATGGCGCTGCGAATGGGTGCGTCTCTTTGTTTTTCACTGTAACCATATATTCACTTCTTTGTTGTCTTCTGTTGTGCGTAGTCAGCTGCGCTGAATAAAAAACAACAAAAGCATCTTTGGGTACTCACTGGACTATTCCAAACTCATTACCCTACTCGTATTCTAATATTGAGGCACCCAAGACGTAAACAAACCCAAGCAAAATAACTGATCCAAAACAAAATGAATAAAAATTGCTTAATTCACAGGAAAGTGCTACGATCAACCGTTACGAAAAACATCAGTGAGTTGGATAACTGCATTGCAGCAAACGATTTTCCTGAAGCGTCGCTGGCATTTACCAAAGTTGAAGAAAAGACAAAGAGCTTCTTTTTGAAAACGTTGAATTAGTGATTATATATCAATCTTCAGATCCTGATCCCGACACAGATCTCGACACAATTGTAGAGAATTAGCTGGAACAGAACGAAACGTACCGAGATAACTTTATCTCTGCAAAAGCTCGCTTCCAAGAGTTTTCGAAAACTTATGAGCAGAAAACACAACAATTGGACATCTCTCCATCGCTGGATCGTTTAAGTATAAACCTTTCTAAACTGGAATTAATAGACTTCGATGTAATCCCAAAAATTGGTTTTCCTTCTGGTCCATGTTCCAAAAAATTGATGAGGATCCTAAAATAGAGGACGACGTGAAATTTGCATATCTGATGCAAACAACAAAAGGTAAGGCTTTTGATTTCGTTCAATCTTACCATGTATCTAAAGGTGGATACAAAAAATTTAAAAACTCGTTTTGCTGATGATAAAATGTTAATTGAATTGTATGTGTACGCAAACTTTTAAAATTAATTCTAAATCAATCGCAAAATATGTCTTTTACTGATTTAGTAGACCAATTAGATACTTATTTGCGTTGTCTAGAAAATTTAGGAGTAACTAAAGAAAAATATGCATGCCTCTATCCGTTAGTTGAAGCTTCAATCCCTGAACAAATTCTAATCGCATGGGAAAGAGAAAGAAATTCTATTTCTCGTAACAGTACTGCAAATATGCATGACCTTGAATTATTAATTAAATTCCTTCGTTCGGAAGTGGTCAGTGCTGAGCGCCTGCGCATAGCAAAAGCCTGTGCGGGAGAAAAAGATAAAAATAAAACGAGTAAACATAAAACTGACACCCCTCGCGATCTCAGTTCAGTGACCCCCGTCCCCACTGCATCGAGTCTTGTTACCCTAACAAAAAGCGAAAGGAGAGGGTCGAACATTTTTTGTTTATTTTGTTCGAAAAAGACTCACCGCAGTAGTGACTGTTTCACGGAGCAAAAAATGCCCTTTCAAGAACGAAAAGAGAAAGTTTTGAAGATGAAAGCGTGCTTATCGTGTCTTAGTCGTGTAATTAACTGTCGTGCAGATAGATGCGGAATGAGTGTTCGGTGCTTAGTTTGCTCGAAAAAACATTTTCCAATATTATGTCCAAATTTATGTAGGGAAAATTCCTTTTCTTCTCCGAGCAAAACAGAAATTAATAGTGTCACCAGCAATAGCTCTTCCGGTTCCACAGATGTTTTATTGCAAACACTCAGAATTAGAGTATCAGGCCCTTCGAAAACAAAAATAGTTCGCTGTTTATGCGACTCAGCTTCGCAAAGGTCATATATAAATCGTGATCTCGTAGAGTTTTTGGACTTAAAAATTGATCATTAAGAATTTCTTAAACATAGCTTATTTGAAGGTATTGAAACTGAAAAAAATAAACATTTCGCATTTAAATGTGAACTTCAGGAATTTCAGGAAAATTTTTCGTGTGAAGCGATATTGTTAGATAAGGAAATAATTTGCGGAACAATTCCAAAAATAAGTAAATCTGATGCAGAATGCTTCATCAAAAATGGAATTTATTTATCCGATTGTGAAAGTAATGATTCTGACATATCAGTTTTACTGGGTGCTGACTATTTAGGAAAAATTTTAGCTGGTTCCATAAGTCAACAACCCAATGGTTTAACCGCTGTTAAGACTTATCTAGGGTGGGTAGCTATGGGTAAATCATTATCCTATACCACTTGTTCTAATCATGCCATGCCTGTAATTTCACTGCTAAACGGTAGCAAAATTTGTGACCTTTGGTCATTGGATATTCTGTGTATACGGGACCCTGTGGAAAACAAAACAAGAAAGGACATTGATGATGATACTGTATCTTTTTTCGAAAAAACTGTTAAATTCAATCAGGGCAGGTATGAGGTAAATCTTCCATGGGTTGAAGGGCATCCAAAACTACTTGATTTGCAATTTCAATCTGAAAAACATCTCAATACCATGACTTCTAAACTTATTTCCACAGGAAAATTTGATTCTTATGACAAAATTTTGAAGGAATGGGAACAGTTGGGAATCATAGAACAAGTACCAATTAATATTAAAGGGATAAATTTATCACAACAAAAATGCAGGTATTTACCTCGTCGAGCTGTCCTTAAGGAGTCTAGTCTTACGACTAAAATTCGCCCAGTTTTCGACGCTTCAGCAAAAGATGAAAATTCCATTTCCTTAAATCAATGCTTAGCAACTGGACCTAATTATATTGAGATGATCCCTTCCATTTTAAATAAATTTCGTAAAAATAGACTAGGAGTCCTTTCAGATATTCACAAAGTTTTCTTGCAGATCTCAATTTCCCCTACAGACTATCTCCGATTTCTGTGGTGGGAAAATTACGAAAAACGTGAAATTAAAATCTATAGGCATTGTAGAGTAGTTTTTGGCCTTTCTTCTAGCCCATTTTTGTTGATGGCTACCATTTACCATCATTTAGAAAAAGAAAGCAAAAATGATGTTGCAGTAAAATTAAAAGATTCTTTTAATGTCGATAATGTTGTGGCTAGTGTCCAAAACGAGATAGAACTTCAACGATTTCAAACAATAGCTTGTCAAATCATGTCGAAAGCAGAGTTTGAGCTCACAGGTTGGGCTTCTTCCACAGAGCAACAAAATCAGGAACAAACAAAATGCTCTGTGCTTGGCCTTTTATGGGAAACAAATACTGATTTGCTCGCTTGCGATCTCAGAAATATTTCTACTGAAATCAATGATACATGTTCTAAAAGGTAACTTTTGTCAATTTCTCAAAATATATTTGATCCAATCGGCAGTACAGCACCCGTAACACTCATTCCAAAACTTCTTATGCAAAAAGCGTGGAAAAGTTATAAGCTAACATGGGATCAAAAACTGCCTCCTGAAATCATTGAGGAATTTAAAAATTGGTTTGCTAGTTTGGAATTTTTGAAATTGATTCAAATTCCACGCTACTTTGAGGGTTTAGTTGATGAGTCAACTACCACCTTACATATGTTTAGTGATGCAAGTGGGAAAGCATTTGCAGCGTGCGTTTTTTTACGAATTGAATTCGGTAATAAAGTTCAGATTAAATTAGTTCAGGCAAAATCACGCGTCGCTCCCCTAAAAAAGGATCCCATCACCAAAACGAAAACTGAAATGTCCATCCCAAAACTCGAACTCTTGGCAGCAGTTATCGGCACTCGCCTTGTCCAGAGCGTCAAAACATCGTTAAACATTCACAGCATTCAAACTTTCTACTGGACTGACTCAAAAGTCGTGCTTTGTTGGATCAAAAATTCTGGGACTTGGAAAACCTTCGTTCATAAAAGAATAAAAGAGATCCATTCCAGCTCATCGAAAGAAGACTGGTATTACGTTCCATCACAGATGAACGTTGCAGACATCGCATCCAGGGGATGCAACGTACAAACTCTCTTCAGTCTTTGTTGGTGCATTTGTTTTGTATATTTTTATTATTTCTTTTGTATTTGTAAAAAAGTTGGAATTGTTTAAAATGTAAACTTTTTTTTTTTACAATAAAATCTGGATGTGAGGGTGGTTGTTTCTCGAGGGATCGGTTGTAGCTCTAAACCCTCTTCGGGTGAGCTCGGTTCCTCTGGGCATTCATCATCATCAGTCTTTGTTGGTGGGAGGGTCCCATATGGTTGAAAAACCGTGCCTCCTGGCCAGACACCAAAGACTCTGATTTCAAGGATGCTCTTGAACTTGCTACTGAAGAGAGAAAACCTACAGTTACGACGAATCTGTCTCTGAATGATTCAGACTCTAATTTCTTCGAGTGGACTAAACGTGTTTCAAAGTTTTCTTCCATCGTTCGAACTTTGGCCTATGTAAAACGATTCCTTTCAAATGCTAAATCAGCAGTTAATGGTCAAAAAGACTCCTTACTTAAAGGAAACCTTAGTGAAAAGGAGCTCTCAAAATCTGAGCTCGAAATTCTCCTTTTCATGCAGAAAGAGACCTTTGGCAAAAATCGTCGACTCATACCACCGAACTTTGTCGTTTACCTTGATTCTGATGGCCTCCTCAGAGTGGAGACAAAACTTTTATCTACAGATACTGGAGATTACTTTAGATGACCCATTTTATTACCTGACAAACATGAACTTGTTTTAAGGCTCATTGAAGAGACTCATCGAATTCATAACCATGCAGGTATCCAAACACTTGTTATTGTCCTGTGAGAAAAGTATTGGATATTGAGATCGAGGAAAACTGTCCGATCAGTCTTGTCTAAATGTGTAGTTTGTCAAAGATTTAAGTCAAAACTGTCCACTTCTGTGTTTGCACCTCTTCCTGAAGAGCGTGTAAGAATGTCAGCTGAGTTTGAGACTACCGGTGTGGACCTAGCTGGTCCTCTGCTCCTGCGAAATTGTGACAAAGTGTGGATCGCAATTTTCACATATGCGGTTTACCGTGCCATCCATTTTGAACTTGTCTCGGACATCTCAACACAAAGTTTTCTTCTTGCATTGAGAAGATTCATTTCACGTCGAGATCGAGTAAAAACAATTTACTTAGACAATAGTACAAATTTCGTTGGACTCAACAACGAACTCCAAAATATCGATTGGAGTGCCATTATTGCTCACTCTGATTTGAAGAAGATCTCTGGCACTTTAACCCTCCGACCGCCGCTTGGTGGGGTGGTTGGTGGAAAGGGTGGTCCGAATGCTAAAGGAATTGCTGAGACGCAATTTGGGAAAAGCTTCTCTTCAATATGAACTTCACACCATTGTATGTGAGTGCGAGGCTCTTCTAAACAGCAGACCCCTCACTTACCTATCGGAGGACCCCTCTGATTTGGTACCTATTACTCCATCTCTATTTTTGCAGGACCAAACTGAATTCTGTGTTGAAGACTTGGACCTGAATGATATGCAAAATCTTCGCAAACGTGCGAAACATCTTCACGCCGTAAAACATAAACTTAAAACTCGATTCCAAAAGGAATATATCTCAATTTCAAAACAGACGAGCAATAAGGTACTAACTCCACTTTCTGTTGGAGACATTGTATTAATCAGTTTGGATAATAAGAAACGCGTAGATTGGCCTTTAGCTAAAATTATCGAAATTTATAAAGGGCGTGACGGTGTTTCCCGCGTTGAAAGAGGGAAAACTCAGAGTGAACTGATACGGCCGATTCAACCTTTGTGCCGCTTGGAAACTTCAGGTAAAATTGCTGAAATTATGAGAGAACCAATAACCACCAGAAGGGGTAGAACTATTAAGTCTAAGACTTGAACTCTTATTTTGAACATTTTCTCTTGAACATTAATTTGTGTATTTTAATTTCAATTTGTGTTAAGTTTTCTAGATTAATGTGTGCATTACTTTTTAAAACAAATGTTTTAATTTTGTTTCAGAATCAATGGACATTTAATTTTTGTATTTTAATTTCAATTTTTAGTGTTAAGTTTTTCTAGATCAATTTGTACATTACTTTCTAAAGCATGTTTAATTTTCTAGAAATCTGAATTCATGTTTAAGTTAAACTGTAACTTTTGTGGGTGGAGGATGTTGTATCTTCCTCATTACACGGTAGATGGCGCTGCGAATGGGCGCGTCTCTGTTTTTCACTGTAACCATATATTCACTTCTTTGTTGTCTTCTGTTGTGCGTAGTCAGCTGCGCTGAATAAAAAACTACAAAAGCATTTTTGGGTACGCACTGGACTATTCAAAACTCATTACCCTACTCGTGTTCTAATAATCTGAGTTGCTCAGAAAAGGGGGTCGTATATGAATTGAGTTTAGAGAACAGTAATTCACTATCTACAGAAAGAGCAAAAGAAAAATATCATAGAAAATATCGTAGTAAACATCATAGATTGACAATTTGTATTGCTCTATGGAAAACAATAAAAATTAAATTATAAAAATACAACTTGTACTGGTAAGATTAAAACAGCTTATTTTAACAAATAGCACAAAATAATACAGGATTTGTCGTTCAAATTATAGCATAATGTGGAATGATGCGCCAATCATGAATCAGGGGCTTTATTATATCAGAATGACCAAATTAACTTAAATAATGGTGAAGGCACGAGGTGTGGCATGAGACAAGGGAATTCGTCTATGATAACTCCCAGTTTTATACAAGCGCTGAACCGCACGGGCAATTGTACAATAAGATGGATGTCTTCGAGTAGGAAATTTAATGGAGTAAAAAGCAGAGGTTCCCAAACTTTTTTTGTCTCGTAGACCCCTTGCCATGTTTTTCGGTTTGGGATAGACCCCTGCTAAATTAATATTGAATTTTTGTAAATTTATCAACTTAAATTCTTTTTAACCACTGGTACTACTACTCCTACTTTAAAAGAATTAAATTTCTGACTGTATTGAAATATAGTGTTTAAAATTTAAAAAGCATATGTTTTAATTAATTAAATTAAAATTAATTAATAAATAAAACTGTTAAATAAACTAACTAAACAACAAACAAATTATTTTAATGGTAGGGATGAATCTCTAGCACTACAACATCAAAGTTTCAACATTTGGTATCAATCTTGTCTGATTTTATTTTAAATCTTCTTTTTCAGTAGTGTCCAGTTTTTTTCTTTCTTTCTTTTTTTCCCCCGAGATGGGCAACCGCGCTGAAACTCCTTCACTCTAGGAAAAGCAATGAAATACTTCCTCACAATATTCCATAGGTCGGGACAAATAACACGTTTGACTTTTTAAAGCCAAAATGGCGGTAATTTGTTTCTAAACTTAAAGATCTCCGTTAATGCTCATTAGTTCCTATTGTAATTTGGCATTTTTTTTTCAATATGACCATATGAATTCATTACCTGCTGTGGTATTGCCATAGTCAAAGCATTCTCAAACCTGATTTCAAAATCTGAATAAAAGGCCATTTAAATATTGAATGTAGGTTAAAACACTCTGATAGATTGTCTGTGACAAATTTAGAAAATTCGGGACCTCCAGTATTATACTTCTTTAGCTTAAATCCGGAAAGAAAAGCTGAAATGGTTCTTGTTTTATTAAAATTTATGCTGTCACCTTGTAAATGCAAATTAACCTCATTAAATTTAGTAAATAAATCTGTTAAATTTTGGTAAAATTTGGTTTACATGCGATTATAAATTTTCTTTTAAAATTAAAGTCACGATCTAGATGAATGAGAGCCAGTATCACATAGACCCCCACTTACACCTCACGGACAACCAAATTAATTTTTGGTTGTCGTAGACCCCTTGGAGGTCGTCATAGACCCCTGGGGGTCTATATAGACCACTTTGGGAATCACTGGCGTAAAGTCTTGCCGCATCTCTCTTATTTCGATTACACTGCCCATAAAACAGTACCATTTCGCAGTATTCTTCATTTGTATACATCTCGTTCTCCCGTACTAGAATAAATATTAGAATACGACTGTATGCAATTGCAAGCGACTACACAACAGATTTTTAACTTTCGTTATGATCAGCAAAAACGCAGCAAATCAGACTGAAGCCGCAGCATATAAGTCTATTTTTTTGGAACTGCTTTTAAAATGTTTTCTTCGTCCAAAATATTTTATTTTTTCTATGTTTTACACGTACACAGAATAAATTTTATTTCTTAAGTACTCAATTATTGTATTATTAACGTATGCTATTAAATTTAAAAACGATTTGCATAAAAGTGTCGTGCAAGAGTGAAAGTTTACTGGCAGAGTTCCAACTAATTTCACTTTGGAAACGGCCCCTTACTAGCTTCTTGAAAATCGCCGAGAAAATGGATAAAATATATGATTTTGAAGTTCCATAACTCGGCCAGTTTTTATCGTAATAAAATGAAACTTTTTGTGTTTACTTTGTTTTTGTGTACTGCATCTTTTTCTAAATATAAGTGATAGGACCTGGGGAGCGTATAAACAATAAATTTTTGTAATTTTTTTTCTAAATGGGTTTTTTTTTTCGAAAAGCACGTAAAAACATTCTTTACCTGTTTTAAAACATTTTTCAAATTGGAAGTACATATCTAAGCCGAACGGTTTGGGAATTAGCTATTGGGTCACATTAAGGCTGGAAACGCTGTATAGCTATAACACCACTATATATATAAATAGCTATATCTTTTTAGCCATTGCATTGAATCTGAAAATTGTTCGTTTAATTTCATTGTTCTCGTTAGACGTGAGCTGTTATTGCCCATATG
Source organism: Trichonephila clavata (assembly GCA_019973975.1). Taxonomy (NCBI): domain Eukaryota; kingdom Metazoa; phylum Arthropoda; class Arachnida; order Araneae; family Nephilidae; genus Trichonephila; species Trichonephila clavata. The sequence goes on from BMAO01024602.1 coordinate 117,119, forward strand.
AATTAAGTACGAGGAAAATAAAATATAAATCAGTTGTATCAGAACTGCCGCAGGAACATACACTTATAAATTAAAATTGTATTGCGAGTTATTTTTTGTGAGAAAGAAAATTAAACCGTTAAAATATTTAGATTGAAGATGTTGAGAATTATTTGAATAAGGATAATAATAAATCAGATGGTTCTTCAATACAAATTATAAAAAGGAAGCTCGGCTCGAGAAAACGATTTTGTATTTATTCGGACTCGTTATTTGATAATAGGAATGAAAAATTTTCAATAATTAAATTGGCCGAAAAAGAAGCCATAATCCTACTAAACGGGACCAAAATGTCAAAAAATATAAAGGAAAAATGGGTATTATAAAACTTTAAAGACGACTTGACTGGAGCTAAAATACAGCTTTAAAAAATCTTTTACATATATATTGATAAATCAATTTAAACAAAGTAATAAAACTCGTAATTTAATGTAACGCAGTAACAGATTAGTTATTCATTTTTGCTAAAATCTTTAATGAAACAGTTCTTAAAATAAAGAAGTTTTTCCGTAAGAAAAAATAATTGGAATACTGAATTTGAATAACTAATTTTCTTTCACTTGCCAAATTGATTAACTCCTTTAATCACGAAAATTTGTAGTAATAACATTGACTCCAAGTATATTCTACCTTATACTTTCCGCATGTCATTAGATAGCGGATGCATCTGCAGTAATACAGTCCGCATCATATTTTTTGAATTTGTAATATAAAAAGGAACTTTAAAAAAGAATACATAATATTTTAGAGTTTTTCTCAACTTCTTGGTTTATGGAGTTAATATATTTATAGAAAATGAAGCATTCATTTTGTCAATAATTTTTGGCACAAATTCTAAAACATATTTGCCAGTTTGTGATTCAGCGGAATGGTATGTAAATATGAAACACCTTATGCATGCTTAAAATTTTTAATTTTAGAATTTATTTGTTTGAAATATATTGCTCTTTCTTTTTAATTTCAGATAATCTCTGCAAAATGTACTTGTCCTGCAGGGAGCACTCCTGCATATTGCAAGTATGTTTTCCCCTTGCTTTCATGCAATAGAAGATTATGTGACAAATAAATTGTTTTACGCGTCTACGGAAAGATTTCAAACTTGTCACCATCCAAAACCAGCTAAAACCTTTCCACGGGAAATAAGTAAAATTTATAAGGGTGATTCTTCAAAACGCAAGATTTCTGACTGATGAACTCGATTTTTGCCCTTTTATGACAGTTAAGAAAAGTGCAAATGCTATTATTTTAGAAAAAACGATCCTTTTCTTTTGCCAGCTGCTGTATGCAGTCGAAAATGTTCCGAAAATTTGCCTGCATGGGGAATTGATGCAACTCCCCCCCCCCCCCATAAAAAACTATTTTAAGGAACATGGAGTAAATATTGGCATTAGAAAGGACTATGGGACAAAATTGCAGTGAATGGCTTCTGGAAAGGAAGTTACGCCTCACTGCAAGCGACACCAAATTAATTGTTTGAAGAGTGACTGATTTCGAGGCATTAGCCACTCAAATTTTTTGGGGAAAAAAGGATGGTTCGTTGGACTTTATACCGGCTGTAAAGTACGGGATAGAAAATGAAGATTACATGTGGTATATTGTCTAACAACGCAATTCGCAAAATATAGTCCGACAAACTGGTCTGGTTATACATCCTTTTGCCAGTATATTGCTGCCTCTCCTGATAGATTAATTAGATCAGGTGAGGACTACATGTTAATGGAGATCAAATGCATTTTTAATCCAAAGGGTCATTCTGTACAAGAATTAACACATAATCGACGTGATTTTTGTTTAATGAATTCCAATGGCATCCTTGCCTTGAAAAGAACTCACAAATGTTACTATCAAATTCAATGCCAATTTGGTGTGAGTAATCTAAGAAATTGTCTGTTTGTAATTTTGCTAAATAAAAACTCTGTTTCAATATAGAAAATTATTATTCCGAAATTATACAATTTAATGCTAATTTGCGGGAGGAATGTTTAGAAAAAAAATTAAAGAAATTTTTCTTTGATTTTTACCTTCCACAAGTTATTAGTTTATAAATTATTATTAAATTTTAAAAACTAATGCCATTTTTTTTAAGTAAAATATTTTCCAGAGAAATGATTTCATTGGAAAAGATAATTTTCAGAACTTTAATTTGGTTATTCCTTGTTGTTATTGTAATTTTTAAAACTAATTGAATTTCATATAAATATATAAAGCATTTCTTAAAAAGTGGTTTTCTTCTTGAAGCTGGTGAATACAAATTTTTGTATAGGTAACTTGAAACTTTTTTTCTGAATGATTCTTTGGTGAAAGTGTATTTTTTTCCTTTAGAATTCATAATTGCTGTTTTTTCTTTTTGTTTTTATTTTGAATTTAAAATATGAACTGTGTCTATATTTACTGTAGTAAAAGAGATAAATTTTTAGCCTCCCTCTTGCTAAAAAGGAAAATGCCCAGAAAAATTGTCATAAAGTTTATTTCAATACGGAACATCAATTTTTTTAAAAAATTTGTTAGTAAGTGATACATTTAAATCAAGTTTGCTCAAAATGTCAGTTATTGCGTCTGCAGTACTTATAATGTATGATATAAGTTTGAATCCTCTTTTATGTAAATTGCATTTATTATTCATTATATATTGATTTAAAATCTACATTTTTGTAGCAATTTGTATTAATTAGATTGCTTTATTATTTAAAGAAAAATTCATTCATTCATACCATAAAAATTATTTTTATAAAGATTTTTTGCATTCATGTGTATCTGATTGCACTAAATGTGTAATTATTTTTGTTTTAAAAATTTGTTTTAGTTTTCTTACATATCTTACATGAAAGCAAAATAATTTCTTCTAATGCAGGAAATGTCATTCATATTATAAATATTATTTATTATTTATGCTCATGCTCCAAAATTTTAAGTTCTTTAAATATTTGAATTACTTGTTATGTATTTTTTTTAAAAAGTTTTCTTTTTCGATTATTTACAAATAAATTTACTTTTAATGTATATATATTACGATTTAAATTTTTCAACAAAAATAAATGATGTGATCACAATCAAGTCCCTTTATTTTTGATCAAAATTAACTAAAATGAAAATCTTGCACTGAGAAATAGCATATTTCATATATATACCTTGAGACCAGAGTGTATAAAATAATTGAGCTGGTAAACTATTAGGAATTCTTCTGAGTTAGAAATGAAGTTTATTTTAACATAATTAAATAAAAGTAAATTATATATTTTACAACATTAACCCATGCTATGTAAACACAGACAATTCATATTAAGTTACGGTTTTACTTAATTATACATCATTATTAATTAACTTAATTATACATACTTACTTAACACATTAATTAATTATACATACGACGGACCGACGTGGTCGATCGCATCCACCTCGCTGCACCACTTCACGTGAGGACAGGCAAATTGTGCACATGGCAGTGACGGATCGCTCAGTCACATCACGAACCATAGCACAGCACATTGAGTCTGTAACGCATCATTCAGTATCTGCGCGTACCATTCGACGCCGTTTACAGCAGAGTGGTCTGTCCGCAAGACGTCCATTGCTTGGTCTATCAACCCTTGACGCAGAACCCCAGACGTCTCAGCCGCCAATTGTGCAATGAAAGAAGGATGTGGGAGGCAGAAAGGAATGAAGTTGTCTTTACTGACGAGTCACGCATCTGTGTGCAACACCACGATGATCGGATTCGAGTCTGGAGACACCGTGGAGAGAGGATGCTGAACAGCTGCGTTATGCATCGCCACACTGGTCCTGCAAATGCAAATCTATTTTTTCCAAAAAAGAAAAGAAGAAGCTACATTAATATAATACTTTTTTTCATAATAATTGTGATAAATTTTTATGTACATACTTCAATTAATATATATATATTATATATATATATGTGTGTGTGTGTGTGTGTGTGTGATTTCTTTATGCATATATGAGATTCCGTTTCTGTCGTGAATGCTTCACACAAATGTTTCTTTTTCGATAAGAAAGTAAAATTATTTAGTAATAAATTTTATGCATAAATACTTCTTTATATATATTACTGTATATCATATTTTTGTGTTCTAATTTTATTTAATTAAATACAGAATTATCGTTGTGGACTACTCCAAAATGTGTAAAATAAGTAAAATTTAAGTTAAATAAATATATTTTACCTTTTAATGCATGTTCTCTATATAATTTAATTTAATGTAAACAAAAGTTTGCTTTACAGTTTTAAGTTAACCAACATATTTTAGTTTTGTATGTAAATTCTCTATATAATTTTACTAAAAATAAATAAAAATTTGCTTACAGAGGTGGATTAAGGTAGTTGCAGGCCCATGAGCTCAAGAGTTGAAAAACTAAAATGGTGAAAAGAATCTTTTATACTTTAAATTCTCAAAATTAAATGTATTGCTAATAATAAAACTCAACGGATAAAGGAAAATCTTAACTGTATTTTAAAAATTTAAAAACCTAACCGCTTACAGTTTTGCTATACAACTTGATTTCTCTTTGGCAAATGCATTAATTATTTTTACTGTGTTTATTTTGTACAAAACATTTTGTTCTGTATATAATACGGCCATGTTGTTCAATTTTCTTCCATAGTACTTCTTAAATTATTTTTAACATGTTTTAAAACTGAAAAAGATCTTTCACCTGATGCATTCAATATCGGTATTGTTAAAAACATTTTTAAAAGTATTTCTGCTTTTTAGGATTTCTCTTGCAACTCGATAAATTTACAGAGGGGGTTTCATTGTATTCTTGTTTTCTTTTCATTTCTTGTTCCATTTCATATCTTCAAAATTAAAAGATTCAATATCTTCTTCGTAAGTTTCTTTTAATTTTTGAGTAGCTTTCTTCTTAATTTCAGGTTATTATCTCCCGTCAAAAATACAGTTAAGTGATCTATAACAGTTTGGTTAATCTCAGCTCTTCGGGATAATTGTGCTCTTTTCCTATCACATATAACATAAAATGAATTCACTCTATGAAATTTTTCCTTTCAAAATTTCATATAAAATTTCTTTGCTTTCACCAAGAATGATTTTTTTCTTTTACTGCCGGCGAGCTTGTCCAGCTTACCCTTCAAACGAAAGCCCTGATAAATCAGTTGCTCCTTGTTCCATCTTTCCAAATTAATTTCTGAAATTTTGAATGAAATTTTCTAGACGTTTTAGTAAGCTAGATCCTTTTAATTATTCACACTTAAATTACTGCAATGATTTGCTTGTAGCATTTATTTTCTGGAGTATGGTATTCTCAATCAGGGTCATTAGGGAAGTTTCATATTTTTCCATCTGTTTCAAAAGGAAAGCAGCCTCCAGTATTGTGGGTTTTTTTCCCACATTCGTATCACGGATTTTAGCCAAGACCACTTTTATTAATCTTTATCTTGCTATTAAGGCCTTAATTCAACTAATTTGAAATAGTTCGCTTTGAACTAGAAATATCTTTTATCACGCAACTTCATTTTATTTCATTTAATTTCATTAGTAAAATACACTGATGGAAATAAAAATTCCATCACAAAAAAGGATTTGTGCTATATCGACAAAATTTGGTATCATTGTTTATACATCTGAAAGATGACTTTGATTCAAATTCAGTGGCGTAGCTACCATAGTATCAGATGTACCATTGATACGGGGCCCCAACATGTGTAACTATAATCCTACTAACTGGGATCTTATATCTAAAAAAAGGGCACAGAAAGAATTTTGATACAGGCCCCACTCAGAACAAGCTGCGCTAAAGTTCAAATTTCTCGTTAGGCGCATAAGCGTGGCACCAGCTGCGTCACGTGGAGGATATGAAGTGTACTTTAAATACGTATATACGTGTACTTAAATTCGTGAGTGTTATTTATCGTTGAGATTTCACGTTGTGCGTTGATATTAGTCCAAAATGACTTTAAGATGACGAAGAAGCCATTATCAACTGCTCTCTGAATTTGAACAAGGTAGAATAAAAAAGTTAAAAAAAGATGGATTTTCTTTCCACGATATTACAGTAAGACTTGGAAGGAATGTATCCAATATGCATGATTTTTGGTCACAATGGTCCCTAGATGGCAAAAATACCTCAAGAAAACTATTCAACCAAGCATGGCTCACCACTTACAGAGAGCACTGCAGTATTCACCACACGGCTGGGAAACGTAGTGCATATACAGCAGAAATTACAGTTGTTTTCGGAACCAGAGTGACATAGTGAGCTGTAACAAATCAATCATTTGAGAAGTAGCTCTCTGCCAGACGCCCTGTAGCGTTTGGACCATTAGCTCTAAATCATTGACATCTGTAATTTCAGTGATGTCACGCTAGAGATCATTGGAGAGTGGAGTGGCAATGTGTTGTGTTCTCCGATCAAAGCTGTTTCTCTCTTGGTGCTAGTGATGCAGTAGAGTAACGGGGAATATTAGGGGCCTCTTTCAAAGTCAGGTTTTGGGTCCCAAGCCATAGTTGATGTTAGTCAGGCTTTGGGACCTTATGATTAGCTCAGAACCTTTCTTTCGTCTTTTGAAAGCCATAGAAACACGTCTAGCTTGAAAACAAAATGTACGAATGCTCTAAACACCTTTCATCAGCCCTTATATATGTAATCCCTGCAACCTTTCATAATACCGTCTTCTTATACGACAGCCTGGTTTGCATATTTTTCGACGCGAAACCGTGATTGGCTGTTACTTAACATATTTGCTTGCTTTCTTCAACCATTGGAGCAAAATTCAGCTTTTCTAATTCTGATTGACTTACAGAAAAAAACATTTTCCTCTACGTGCTTAACTTTTGGGAGTGAGTGTGTGTACACAGTTTCAAGAACCAAACTAAAGACACAATTTTAATACACTCAAACAGCTCCAGAATGGTTAAACTTTAGAGAATATAACTCTTATTGCAAGATACACTTGCAGGATAATAAAAGGTAATTAGAGCCAACTTTTATGGCATTTACTTGTAATGATATACAATTGGGCAGTGGTCTCCCAACTTTTTCGATTGAGTACCCCAAAAACGAAAATAATTACAAGTACATAGTAATTTATACATTTGTATAATGGGCCCATTCAATGACATAACTCCGAGTGTCACTCTGCTTACCCTACTTCAAAGATCACTATGTAGGAGATACATATACAAATTAATAATAAGGCATTAAAAAAATATCACGATTTGAGCATATATTTTCCTAAAACTCTTTTCATTATATTCACACCTTGTTTAATGCACACAGCTTTTTTATCACAAACTCGTATGCTATAAAAATAAAAATTGCTTTTTTAAAATTCTTTAAATTAAACTTGGACAATGGAATCACATAACGGTGATAAGTCAGTATATTAATTTACAAATTTGAAAACTGAAAAAAAAAGAACATTAAGTTTCAAAGTTTCTAATTAATTTATAATCAGTTAATCATTCGAAGAAGGGAAAAAACATTTTGCAAATATCAAGGAGAAAGGCTTAGCAAGATCCATGTTTGAGATTAGACATTTTTATTTGACATTATGACATTTTTACTTATATATAATGCACAATTTACCGTTCAAGTCCTGAGTCCTTGGAAATTAACACTGACAGTGTCACTGTATATCCCCTCTCGTCCTAAAATGTCCACAGCTTTGATATACAGATAGTATATGCCTGGTTCGACGAATGGTCTCACCAGGTACTCCATTGGTAGATGGGTGTTGCAAGAAGAAAGCACCAGTCCCCACAAAGAGTCAGGAACAATGAGGTCTGGTATTTCCTTGCAAGCATATACATTAAATGAATAAATTTGGCAGAATGATTCAACTGGGATGTTTCTTGGGAGGTCCCAGTGTAGAAGTATGCCTACATAAAGAAAATACAAGTTCAAAATATTTATATTCAATTATATGAAATTTTAAATTAAGAAGTTCCTATAATAAAAACAGAGATGAAAGTTTTTAATGTAGTAAATTGTATTATTATCACTATATAATTTGCAATGAAGCCCAGTGGTTGAGTGATAGCGTATCACGCTTTCTTGTTAAAGGTCCGGGGTTCAAATACTCTGGGTAAGGTCGATTCAGCCTTCCAGTGGGTCGATAAATGAGTACCAAGCTTGCTTGGAAACTAAACACTGGGGGTTTCACGACAGGCTGACCCCCCAACAGGAACATCCTCAGCACCCAAGGTCACGTTAACTGATGGGCACAGTGGGCCTTGGTCCTCATGGGCTGTTGCTCCACCGATGTTTAGTTCATATAATATGTAAACTGGAAATCCCAGAATGATTTTTTGCATGCCGAAGTAATGCTCCAAACAAAAAAAATGTCATTTTTTAAGCAGTCAATTAAACATTTCCGCATCAGAAAAGATATACTCCAATTACGTTATCATACAGGGTGCGGTGTAAAAACCCGGACAAACAATTTTTTAAACAACTTTATAAAAAATTAAGAAATTAACCAAATTTTTATGCAAATAATAATAAGCGTACACTCGTACTAATAAATAAATTTAATTGGTTTCAAAGTGACCGCCGTTTGCAGCAATGCAGAGACGCAAACGCTTGCAGAAATTTTCAACAATGAGCCTCAAATCTTTTACCTTTAATCTATCCTCTTCCCGTAGAAACAATTGCTTTAGAGAGTCTATAGTTTTGTATGTTTTAGTGCAGTCTCTGGACTCAAAAATGGACCATACACTGTAATCCATGAGATTGAGATCCGGCGAGTAGGGTAGCTATTCTTTACATGATATAATGTCTGGAAAATTTGCCTTGCATCACTCTTGTGTCTTTTTGGCCTTGTGAGCTGGTGCAGAGTCTTGTTGAAACGTCCAATTTGCATTTCCGAAATGCTTTTGGGCCCACGGAAGTACAACAACTTCAAGAATGTCCCTCTGATACTCTTTTTGATTCATTTTAACGCCCTCTTCCACAAAAACCAAAGGTGTTTTGCCACTTGCGCAAATTCCGCCCCAGACTATGACCGACTTTGGATATTGGTGATATTCAACAATTGCCGAATGCTTGGAGCGTCCCCAGACCAGATTCAATCGTTTTGGCAGTTATGAACTTGTTGAACCGCAAAGAGCTTCTCATCAGTAAAAAGGAATCTCTCCCATCGCTGACTTGCGGCCCGTCTCAAAAGTTTTCAGCATCCTTAGAGTCGTACAAGTTTGTTTCTTTCATTGAGGAGCTGAAATTTTCTCAACTTGTAAGGTTTCAGTCCAAGCTCCGTTTTTGCAATGCGTATCACCGATCTGACACATATTCTCATATCACGAGTGATTTTTTCATGAAAACCATCTGATTCATCTGGACTCGTTTTTTCGATGGCCTTACGATTCATTGAAGTGTTTATAGTGCGTTTTTGCCCACTTCCTGGACGTCGACCATTATTGCCAAGCTCTTTGAAACGGCAAATTGCATCAAACACTGTTTGCCGAGGTACAATAAGCAAATGAACGCCTTAACACTTTCGTTTCCTTTGCTGAAACAACTCTAAAATAGCAGACCTTTTGCTCGACATTATCAAAAACACATAAATTAAAGTACAAACTAAGAAATGTATTAAAAAATATTTTATTATTTAAGTGGTAGATAAAGAAACACGAAAATACCAATTAAAAGGAAATTTGTTAATAATTCTAGGATGCAAGAAATTTGTCCGAGTTTTTTTGCCACACCCTGTATATATGGATGTCATATTACATAACAACAACAATTAATTGGTACTTTTTATTAAATGCTTTTAAAGTGAAAACTACAAATGCAGTTTACACGATTTTTTTTCTTTGTAATGGAGAAAATATTTTAAGATAGAGAGAGCATGTGTATTATGCATTTCAACAAGAAATCCAAGATGAATTTTTGAAAGATGAACAAAAAGCATCAATATAAATCATGAACATTTTATATCTATACATTAATTATTCAAAATTCATGAAAGAAAGGGAGGGATGCGAAGCACATGGCAAAATAACATTTCGATTCAAATTTAGATAAAAAATGTAACTATCTGTTACAGAAATTGATGATTTTATATTAAAACATTTATATGTCAATATCATACATGTACTATAATAAGTAACTGGAATAAGATTTCAGTATTTTTAAAAACTTCTCGCCTCATTAGTAAAAAATTCTTAACCTTTGTAAAGTAATTTAATAATTTACAAATGTTTTTAAGTCGTATGTTTACTTCTCTATAAATTGAAAACCAAAGATATGCTTCAAATTCAAAGCCCTTCAAAGAGATATTTAATTTATTCCATTTCATAAGATGAATATGAGAATAATTGAGGATTTAAGATTTTTAATTTACATAGCATCTGAAGCAGCACAAAGGCAATTGTTACTTAAGGCTAACTTAAGGCTTATTGTGGAAGTTTTACGAAAATAGCACCATTTTATGCAAGTCTATAAGTAGTGAAAATTTTAAAAATACTATAATAAATAAGAAAAAAGTGCGAACTTAAGTTTCATTGTTAAAATTTTTTTCCCAGTTTCAATCGGTTAGGTTAGGTATAAAATAAAATAAAAAAGTGTAACCAAAAAATTTAATTCTAAATAATTATTAAACAGTCAGTACTTTTTTAATGTGGTTTTTCAATTTGTAGGTTTTTTACTGAGTTATCTATATAAGGATTAGTTCACGAAGATGCTAACAAAATCGGGTTGTTTTAGATGTGCATTAGTTTCTCTGTTTTCTTCAAAATCAGGACAAAAAAAAGTGTGTTCCCAAAAGAAGATATATCGGCAAGAAAAGCTGAATCTCTCAAAGTATATATATCTGCTTTCTTAAGAAGCAAGCATTCACTGGGCAGTTCATTGTTTTATTCCAGATATTTTAAGAAAACAATCCATTAAATTCCAGAATCTCACGAAAGTACTTCTTTATGAAAACTAACGCACACAACAATGAAGGAGTGATGTCTGCATTATAATTTTCTTTCGTAATTTAATTAAGTGTATTTAAATCAATTTTCTTGATGATTTGTCTTGTCTGAGACAACCACCTTTTAATAAAATAGTAAAGAGTTAGTATTTATTATTATCTTTTTAATTTATCAATAAGTCTTCGCGTGACACTCTTTCCACTCAGACGTGCCACACTGTGGCACCCGTGCCGTGGGTTGGCTACCTCTGTCATAAGGCGTACCTTACAATCACTTTCTAAATTTAGGCAAAAAATTTCATTAGATTAATTACAAAATGAAAATGACATTTCATAAGACAGAATCAAGTTGTTGTTGTTGTCGTGTCCTTCCCGAAGGGAAGGAATGAAGGTTGCCAGGGCTTGAGACAGGTTGGACTTCTAAACGATAGATGGCGACACCATCTATCTCCACCTCCACGATTTAGGCATAGAACTGGAGGGAGGGAATTATTCTCCAGCCCCTGCACCCGTGGTTTCTGCTACGACCGCCCACAAAACTTTCGGACCCACTGATTTAACGAGCACGTTCTCCGTGTGTACTCGGAGGGTATTTGGTAGCATTGGGCATCGCACCCAGGCCTTTCGGTCTGGAGTCCGATGCTCTAACCACTAGGCTACCCACGGCCCCTACAGAATCAAGTAAATTTGGGAATAGAAAATTCCTGTAAAAAGCCTTTTTCTTTGTGTACACTTGTTGCATAAATGAATCAATGCTCTTAAAAACACAAAATAAAAGTTATTACCTAGAAGTACAATATTTTGCTTGGCTTTAAACAGACACGACACTACCTTCATTTCTTAAAATATTAATTTACTTGCTCCCAAATGCAAATGATCTTATGATGTGATGGGAAATCGGTTTTGACTACTACTCAAGAAAAGAAATAATTTTTACAATTACAAAAAGGACTTATATTCACTTTCATTTAGCAGATCATCCTTACTACTCTATCCTTTTAAGAAGCTTTCTAATTTAGGTCTAAAATATTATGCTGTCTAAAAGTTAATTGATATTATGTTTTTTAGAATTTTCAAAGAGTTAACTTCAGATCGTTAACAACACTAATATACATACATACCTGTGTCTAAAGTACATGCCCTTAGAATAGGTTTAGGGGGAATGTTGGGAATTACAATTGAAGACACAGGAAGATGTATCTAATGAAAGAGGAATAAACAAACCCTAATTAATTAGTACAAATAGAATATTAGTGAGAAGTGTAGAACATAAGTAAAGAATACTATAAGAATACTATTAAAATTTTACATAAATAATACATAATGAATACTATTAAAATTTTTTGATGGAATATTGGCTGTTTATATAAAACATTTTGAAAAATAAAAATTAAACTTACCATTTGTGGTGACTCTATAGCGGTACCTGTAATAAAAAGGTAAGTTTAAAAATTAACATTATATTAAAGAGAGAATTTAGATATTAAAATAAAAAAACTGAAAATTTTGTAACCTCTAAAAATTGTCAAGAGGAAAAAGAGAGCTTTGAAAAATTAGAAGCCATTATTTGAAATTCTGATAACAATTCGCGGAAAATACTTCATTTAAAAATAAGAGACGAAAAGACAGATTTTTTAAAAATAGAATCTGATACAGGAAAAGTCAGCACATGGAAGAGAAATCATGATACACTTCAAAATCCAACGACATTATAACATAAATTTCTCACAAGTGAGTGAGTGAGTGAGTTTTGGGTTTTATGGCGCAAGAGCCAATTTTGGCTGTGCTGCGCCAAACATTCGTTAAAATATTAAAATATAGGACGAAATATCTAAAAATACTGAAAACGCAGTTTCAATAAAAGTTAAAATTTCAAATCGCATAAAAAATGGTTTCGAATGATTAAAAGTAGAACAATTTTTGGTGAGGGGTTTCCCCCCATCACACATATCAGATAAGATCTTAAAATAACAGACATCTTAAAAACAGATAAATGAAAAGAGTGTAAATAAAAGTTATAAAATTTCTTAATAAAATCTAGACCGTAATTTTAATCGTTTCTGAATCGGTGGGGTGGGGGATTCCCCACCAAATTCAATAAGTATAATTGAGAAAAGGTCAGTTTCTATTTTTAGTAGGGGTTAAAAGTAAATTTCCTTTGTAGTATGTTTTTCCGTTTTTATACGTGAAGTTAGGATTCGGTTCATATTCCTCCTCCTCCTCTTCCTCCACGTCATACATAATAGTATCTTCCTCATCCGTAGTATATTCGACAGGTGCCGACTTTTTGGGTTTATGTGGTGTCATCTTGATTTCTATATTCGGTTTATTATTTTTTTTAGGGGGCCGCTTTTTGTTACGAGGTTTTGAAGCCTGAGTTGTGGAAGGTATGGTATTGGATGTAGTCGTATCAATTGTAAGAACAGGACTTGCTTCAGTTGTTAAAGGTGTAAACATTGATACTGTGGATGAAGAAGGTGCTTTACTGGATGAGGCAGATGCAACTGAGGTAGATAGACTAGTAGATGTGGCAGGTGAGACTGTAGAAATGGGGCATGTCGAAGGAGAAGGTGTTTGTTTGCATGAGGATAATGCGACAGATTCAAGAACACTATTGGACGTGGAGGGAGCATTAGTAAACAAAGGAATAGGTGGTTGAGAATGTGATACGGATGCAATATTAACGGAAGATGAGGATGGTATGAGTTGTGCTTGAGTTGAGGTACATGATTTGTTAACTGTAGGAATTCTGGATGGCATTTGTTTTGGAACGGATATTGTAGGTTGTAACAATTTTAATGGTGGGCAAACTATTTTGGTAATATTTTCATCTGTTTGAGAGGAATTGTTTACAGTTAATGGTTTAGCAGCCTGAGCGTAGGTTTGAGATGGTTGTGGGGCTATTAATTTTCGAGCTTCTATAAACGATATATTTTTGTTGGTTTTAATTGTTTGTATTTCTTTTTCAGTTTTCCATTTTGGGCACAGTTTTGAATCGGCAGAATGGGGTTGAGAGCAGTTAATACATTTAAGCTCTAGAATGCAATCTGTGGAAGCATGTCCAACAGATGCACATCTAGAGCAAGTAAGTTGTCGACGGCAGGAAGTTTGCGAATGCCCGAACCTCTGGCACTTAAAACAGCGCAGAGGATTCGGAATATACGGACGTATTTTGCAGTTAAGGTATCCAGCTTTTATAGAACCAGGAAGATTAGGGCTATTGAAAGTTAAAATCAAGTGTTTCGTAGGAATAATTGTTGTATCTTTTTTAATTGTAATTCTTCTGACCTGAATTACACCCTGGTCAGAAAATCCATCAAGGATTTCTGCTTCAGAGGTGGTCAACAGGTCAGGTTCAGAAATGACACCGCGGCTGGAGTTTAGAGATTTGTGAGGACTCGCTGTCAAAGGGGATTCTAAAAAGGTTGTTGCCAACAAAAAAGATTTTGTTTGCAAAGCAGAGGAAGTTTCAACCAGTAGGTCACCAGAACGTAATTTTTTCACGGATTTAGGTTCTCCACCTATTCCTTGAATAGCTTTCTGGATTGCAAAATGAGATTTTCTAGACATTTCGTTATTTGGTAAAGATAAAATTAAAAATCTAGTGTAGGTAGAAATTTTGTCAACGTTAAGAGTGGGTAAAATAAGGCCTTTACCCGGGCCATTCTGAATTGGATCCATAAGCGTAGAAAAACCTTCATTCTGGCGTGCCTCCACCCACCACGGAGTCCAACAAGGGAGGCAGTGTGCCGGTCATCTGGCAATTGCCAGGCACGGCGCTTACCTGGAGTACACCCAGAATATAGTGCTACAGCATCAGGGCGAGGATCCAACGGGTAAACCCGCCACTCCTTATCTGCAGCACTAACCCTGCAGCAATGTCTCCGAAGAGACTCATCACCAGCCGATTGACAGGAGCGGGCTCACTCCTGCCTCCCGTCTACAGCGAAGCGTGGGCCAAAGGGAACGCAAAGGTATCCCCAGAACACCATTTTCCTCCTTACGGGACGCCGCACACGGCAAACATGCGGGTTGACAAACAACGTTGTTAGTAAAACACAAATATCAAAAATACTAAAAATATCAAAAATACAGAAAGTCAAACAACAAATAAAACCAAATGAATACTTTACAAAATGAAACTAAACTGTGTTAGTATCAATATGAATCACATAATTCAATCAAAAATAAAGAAAAGTTGAATACTACTCATGTGTATATAAAAATTATTTATCTGTGGTCTAGACGGGAAGAGAAAGAAAGAATCAATTGGATGACAAGAAAGACAGCCGAAAATAGAGAAAGATCACTAGGGCTTCCCAGGGACGTGACACCCGTGTTTACCAAAGACAGTAAACCCCTTGGGTAAAGGAAAAGATCACTAGGGCACCTCGGGATTGTGACACCCGTACTCACCTAAAGAAGGTGAGCCCCCTGAGGGGAAATTTCTCACAAAAGAATTACGCTAGTACAATAGTCTTCAAACTCTGCCAATTCACGGAACCCTTAAATCTAAAAGTGTTCCTGGAGAACCCCATAAAAAACAACAGCAACCTTGGAAGAATATATTTTAAATCAATATTTAAAGTAGATTAACATGTTATAGGGACTTAAAGTAAAGGTAATTTAAGAAAGACACTGCATTACTTATAAAATTTTTTAGCATAATATTGATGTAATTTACTCACTAATAGTATTAATTTGTACTCCAGGCGTCATTTATACTTGCATTATATTTAGTTGTTGTTGTAGTTACTAATGCCACTTGATCGACATGTGCCAGATCGAGGCCCAGGAAATTCATCATGGCAAAGACTAAATTGTACACCTTACGATAGCCATAGCCTTAAGCACCGTGCAGGTGATAGTACATTTTGGCGCGTTTCCACTCCTGTTTTGAGGGAGAACACCCTAAAGGCGGTCAGGTGCCTTCCACCTCTCTTCCCCTTCCACCAACCTCACAAGAGGACTTGCGGCTCGACGGTTATTTAGAGTACCCTCATGCTGCAAAAGCACTATAAATTTACAAACATTCATGCATTCTTTTGGGATTCAAACCCAGGCCCTACGACACAGTAGTCAGCGTCGAGAACCACTATACCGGATGGGCGACTTACATTTAGTAACTGGGATATGTGTTTGGATTTTTTTTACATAGACTGTAGATGTCTAGGTCTATTGAAGTTATCTGCAGAATTTGTTTCTATCTTTTATTTTTGTTGCCATTGCCAAAAGCTTGATTAGGTGCTTGTCTTGTACGCCCAAGTTTCCAGGATCAACTCCCACTCAAGACAGCTGATTTTCATGATACAAAAAAAAATCGAAGCGTCGTAAGGGGCATGTTAAAGATCTCTAGAGTGTCTGTTTGGCTTGGGTTAACCTCGGCAAAATTAAAATTCCAAGAAAAATTTCGCATAGTCAGAGTTCAGATGCTTCTCTCTGGGGATGAAACTGGATGTCAAAATTACATTGCCACAATTGGTATATACCTAACGTGACCATTTATTCTTTGACTCAAAACGGGACATTATTTTGTTTAGGTCAATTAACAGGTATACATTGAAAAAAAAACCCCACTTTTTTAAAGTTATTTATTCAGAAAAAGTTAGCTTAAAAGTTACGAATTAAAAAATATACCCCAAATGTTTATAGTTATATTTATATTTATTTATCAGAGGAACAAATTTGCTTCAATATAGCTGGTGAAGATTTTAAGTAAGAATGAAGCTCTTGGAACGTTTTTTTATATTCACCTTAATTATCAACATCACCTTTAAAACTGAAATTTGTAGCTGGGTTTTCTCAGATGTCCACAATTTGTTCATCATACAAAATACTCTTTCTACTGGAGCCATTTGTAGCAGGCAAACATAAAATATATTCAAATAAAATAGAAAAGTTTTCATGCTGTAGATTGTTGGCGTGAAAATGTTTGAATACTTCCACCCAACGAAATCCGTAGAAACATTTAGATCATTTTTATTCGGTTACTTTTTGTGATGTAATGTAGTTAGAAATTAACGAAAATTCGTCAAAAACTTCTGTATCTTTATTACAGTCAATATACTCTTTTCAATTAATGCATCCAGAGATTTTTGAACGTCTTCCCATGCGGAGACCTTTTTTAAATCTGCCCAATAAAATATCTCCATTACTTTGGTAAGAAAGCAAGTTCACTGCTCCAGATATTTACGGCTTAATTTATAAAATTCTGTAGCCGTCCTCTTCACAAACTCTTCATCTATATAAGCACCATTATCTTTTGATTTTACCATTAATTGACGGACCGTAAATGGAAGAGACTGATTGGTCTGTTTCTGAGTCAAATTGTCTTTTAGTTGATTGATTTCCTTTGCAGCTTCAACTGCCGATACAGTCTGACCTTCAAGTTTCAATACAGTTTTCCGAACAGCTTTGTGCGGTTTACGAAAACGGGACAATTTTGCGTCCCAGAGTTCATTTCGGGGACACCGGGACTCGTCTGTATAAAACGGGACGTCTGGTCATGTTATATATACCTATATGGTGCCGCACTAAAAAAAAAGATACCAGTTACTAGGGAATATTTCCGGTCTGCAATAATAAAAATACCGAATGATAGACATCCGAAAAAAAATTATTGTTGTCATATACGTTGAGAAACATTTTTACTGAAATACATTGCTCAGAATGGCATAAAAATGTTTATAAGTGCATGAGCTTTTGAATGTTCTTCAAATTTGCAATCTAAAATTCAAGAGCTGTTAATACTTAAATTTATATTTGAACGTCGAATAAGTTGATGTGTCTATATATTAGTTTTTTATCCTTTATTGATAAGCCTTCTGGTTTATTTATTCACACATGCTTAGTTTTCTCCTCCAGGGAATATTATTTCACAGAGATATTCTTTTCTTAATGTTCCCTCATAAACGTTTGTTTTTTTTAAAATGAAAAAAAGGTGTATTTAATAATCTTTAGCACTATCATCAATCCAATCCATTCCACTTAGTTATGTAAAACATTGCTCTACCGAGTATAAAATTATTCTGCGAAACCCTGGGTCATAAGTAGAAATTTGAAAATTTAGGTAATTCATATAAAGAAGAAACTGATAATATTCTTTTATTACATTATAATAAAAACGGGAAGTTACTAAAAAGAGAGTCTAGCCTCGGCCGTATCACTTTTTTTGAAGTTTCCCAACTTGAGGCATGGGTTGAAAAAATTAGATACTTGTAGTCCACTGAGGAGGTGAATTTATTTTGTACACAAATTTATAATTTTCTTTTATTCTGACTCGTGAAAGATCAGGGTTCCGTAGAACACAGTTTGAAGACCATTGCTCTTGTAGAATTAAAGAGGTGCTTGGTGATAAATAGAAAATCACATACTTCCCTTTTTGAGTGCAATAACAATTTTTTTTAACATTAGAAAGAGATTGAAGATGAATACTTCTCCCCTGATAGGCAGCATAAAGAATGGATAAAAGCATACAGTTAATAAATGAGCCGAAATACTCTCTAATGTTTAAATATTTAAATGATGGCAGGCATGACGAACATTGACAGAGAATCGGTAGAACTTTAAACACAATTTAGGCATGCCAGGGCACAAAATATTCACAAAGAAAACTGAGAAACGTACTTCACACACTATTGCAACTTCAAACTTCATTGTAAATAAAAACTCGGGAGATCAGCATTTCAGAAATAATGCTGAGGTTCAGCAAGCCATCTTGACGTGGTTGTATAACCTTGATGCTGATTTTGATGGTTTGGTGTACCAAAGAAACAGATGCCTTGATAAATATGGTGAGTTGTTGTTTTTGTTGTTGCTTATCTCCTTGTCCAGCTTCTTTCAGACGAGATCTATGAGTTTATTCACCCTCATAAAGTCATATACTATCATAGGAAGACCTAGTAAGTCGTCGTAGGACAAACCCAGGCATCCAAGAATATGAGTCGGGGAAGACTACTCGATGTTAAATTTTGGGTAAATCGGATGGGTTTTATGGCCACTCTGGAAGGCAAGGCTTCTTAAATGTCCACTAAGAAATCTGGAAACTGCCGTCTGGGTGCGTCTGTCGCAATTCAAAGCAAGAGATCCTCCAGGGGAATCAGCTCAATACCAAGTATGAACCGGGAGACGAGCCAAGCCTTTTTATCAATATGTTTTCTAGCAGAGTAGAGCTCAAGATAAGTCAGGCAATCAGATGTAGCAAGAGCCTCTCTGGTACCCTCCTTCACCAAGGCATCCGATGGTGTGACTATATAGAGAAGTAATTTTTCCTGTGCCTTTCTACATTGTACAATTTTTTTTTTATTTATTGAATACACGTTCACTCTGAATAAGCTTGTTACCTTGCTTTTTGAAACCACTATGTTAAGAATTTCTTTAAAAGAAGTCTACACCAGTGGTGTACACAAGGGGTGGGCTTAGAGGTTACAACTCCTCCATAGACCTATAGATTTTTAATTTTTCCTCTCCGCACTTATAGCAACGTGTTTTTTAAAATGTTATCCCCCTCCCGTAAGAAAGGTCTGTATACTCCTCTAATCCACATTTTTAAAAAAAATGTTAAGAATTTTTTTTAAAGCAACAATTATGCATAACATTCCAAAATATGGAATAAGAGCAATATATATTTTTTAAATGGTAAACTTTGCCAAAAAATCTATTAAAGATTTCAATTCAATAGCTAAAAATGTTTAAGTATTTAAAATTACATTAAACTATTTCAAGCTTGGTGATAAATATGTTGTGACACTAATTCTTATTCGTTTACTCTGTGGTGGCACATAAATCGCACCACTTGTTTAAATGGAGTGGTGAATATGACAGGAAAAATAGTGAAACAGGACTGAGTATGACTAAGTCTAAAGACAAGAGAGGAGTGTCAATCTATCTAACTTCCACAACCCCACATTAACTACTTATGTAATTAGGAAACACAAAAATCGCAGCCACAGAAGTGTTCTTTGTCCCTTGGTTCTGTCTGATTACAACAGGCAAATGAATTGTGTAGACAGATTTGATCTACTTAAAGGTATGCATGAGATAGACAGAAAAAGTAAAAAATGGTAGCAGAGAATTTTCTGCTACTTTTTATTAGGGTGCCAAAAACATCTGGCAAACCTAAGCTATTCCACAAAAGATTTGACTACCTTACTTACCTCCGATGACTAGACCCCTTGGCTACCACGGCCAAGTGCATGTCTTAGAACACCGAATTTATAAGTATAC
>BMAO01024602.1:137420-169935 GCA_019973975.1 Trichonephila clavata
TTTTTTTTTACAAAAGACAGCTTAATTTCTCCAAAGGCAGCTTAGTTAGTTTTTTAAATTTGGTTTTAATAATTTAATATTTTAAGAAAAATCAACTGCCAAGCATTGTAATTTATGTTAACTAATGATTTTGGTCAAATTTCTACCAAAAATTCTTCATTAAATAGCACAGTTCCGTTTCCTTTTTCTCATTATTCTCTAATTTTTGTAAGGATGTGTGTTTTCAAATTTAAAATGAACTTTTTACTTTTGAATCCATTAATCTTAAGCAAGACATTGGAGGAACTCTTCGTCTTCTCTGGTCTCTGAACTATACCATTTCAGCGACAGCGGTTTAATGGTTTGGGGATGGATTACGGTAAACAGTTGTACAAAGCTCGATATCTTTCAAGGAGGTAGTGTCGCACCTCAAAGAAGTGAAGAAGAAGCATTGAAACGTCAAGTTAAACTGTTAAGAGGTTTTGTTGGTCCAGAGTTTCTAATGAGGTGGCAGAATACTGGCAAACCTAAAATATTCCCCTGAAGAATTGGCTACCTTACTTACCTGACTTAAATCTGACAGAGCGTCTGTGCAATGTCTTAGTACACCGATTTTAAGTAAGCGATATTCTTTTCTAAACTATCAAGGAATTCAAAAGCGCACTTTCAGAAGAGAAACGGGCAATTCTACTCGACATGATCAATAATTTGGTCAAGTCCGTGAAATCAAGAAGTGAGGCATGCAAATCCATCCTATGTGACCATACACTATAGTAAATTTTTTTTTACAAAAGACAGCTTAAATATCTCGTCATATACTAATTTCAATAAATATGGTTTTAATAATAATTATGGTTTTAAGAATAATTAACTGCCAAACATTGTAATTTATGTTAATCAATACTTTTGGTTCAATGTATAAGGATAATATTTTCATTAAATAGCAGTTCCGTTTCATTTTTCTCATTATCCTTTAATTTTGGCGAGTATGTGTGTTTTCAATTCTAAAATAAATTTTTACTTTTGAATCCATTAATCTTAAACAGTCTAAAACACAGAAATAACTCTTTAAAAAATATCTCATGTTCAAAAAATATTCAAAACCATTCACTTACTTGAAGGTAGTTGTGTGGATGACATGTTAGTTGTATTTACATAATTTGCAGTCTGGGGGGCTTTCTTTAAAGAGGGTTTACTGGATTGAATTGGATTTTTTTCTGGTCTAGGCTCCCTCTTTGCAAATGGCACTGCCTTCTGTTCAAAAGATGAGAGTTATTTTAATATCTAAGAAATAAAAGACTGTCCAAAAAAAATTTACAGCAAACATAAAAGTTATTTATTAAAAGACAATCTAAATCAAAGTTGCCAACCCATTGCACGCTGGAAATGTAACAGTGGCACGAGGAGATTTATTCAAAAGATAGTAAAGTCTGACCATTGTTTAAAGAAGTCGCTAGCTGCCGCAAAAGAGTGTGATGAATGGAAAATTCATTATATAGAGGTTGATATTTTAATATATTTTAGAAACCACATAAAAAATTTAATTCATAAACACTGCATATTATTTAAAGAAGTAATTATTCACGCTGTTTTTTCAAAATTAATATCTTCTTGTGTTTTATTTCTCTTCCATCAAAAAGAAATATGCAAGGAAAACAAAGGGGGGGGGGAACATTGTCAGGAATACTCTGTTTTTCAACTTGAAAAAAGAGTTTTATATTAAAATTAATGAGCTTTTTTAATGATATTTTCTAATTTTAAGCATACAAGTAAATTTAAACATACAGCATTTTATGACTTGTAATGTTAAGCATACACTGCTACATGCGACCTTAAGTTTAATTACTGATAAATTCCGTTGTTTTATTTCAGTTTTTTGTCTGAAAATTTAAGGCAATTTCATTGCGTAAGGTTAGTTAGTCACAAGGCAAAACCAGTCCAAGGTCAGTGATCCCCCTAAAATGCACTAAAAGAGAGGAAAATTTAAAAATGTTCTGAAATCTTTTAATAATAGGGGGGAAATAAAATAGAATCCCAAGAAAAAAGTTCTTCAAATAGAAATTGCACTTTGCTATTTGGATATTATTTTACGAAGAAAATAGCAAAAGGGTTTGGGTTCGGAAAAAAAAAGCTCATAAAATCAAAAATTCTCAATACAGAGGCTCGTTATATATATATATATAATATATATGGCTGCTCAACTGTAATATAGAACTATTTTATTAATGTGCAAAAGTGTCAGCCAAAAGAAAATTTTTTAAAATTTTAGATAAGTTTTATTAATGAAATTAGAATAGAAAACTATATATCAAGTAGAGAACACTTTTAAAGATTGTGTGAGCTTTCTTTCTAAATGAGAGTTCACTCATGAGATTTTGGAATTTGAAAAATATTTGTGTGTGTGTGTGGAAGAAAATAACCAAAACTGCCCAGTGAATGCTTGCTACTTAAGAATGAAGATTGGCTATGGATTTTTTTTTTGTTATCGATGTTATGAGGCTTTTAAAAAACTTAAATTTAAAACTACACATAAAGATTTCACTTTGCCTACTCTAGTTGGTATATATCTTCTTTCGTGAATAAAATTTTCTTTTGCTAAAAAGATTAACACATTTCACACTAATGTATAAACTATCTAATAAAGTGGATAATGTTCCGATTATAAAAGATTTAAAAAATTTAATATCCATTTTGCAGGATTCATTCAGTGCTAGGTTTGATGATTTTTAAGAGGATAAAAAAAAGGCTGGTCTTATAAATCCGTTTTCAATTTTTTACAAGAAGTTAATTGATACCCAGGGAAAATCTAAATCAAAATTATTGACCTACAAAACGTAACACACTGAAAAGTAAATGTAAAGAACTTCTTTCATCAGTAAGTGATACAAACAATATTGAGATTTTAAAATTTTTACTAAGAAGCGATTTTCCAAATTGACACGATTTGGTCGTCGTATATTGTAGGATTGAAACAACATATGTATGAGAACAAAGGATTTCTATTACGAACATTACAAAATCAAAATATCGCTCAAAATATATTGATATGCAATTAAAGCTTCCTAATTTTGTGGGCATATTCAAGAGAGAGAGAGAGAGAGAGAGAAAACCATTCTATTAGGATTACTTGGTAGAAAGAAAATAAAACCCACACAAATTCAAAAGCCACATTAAGCTAAGTACCGGCTGTTAAATAATTATTTAGAACTAAATGCTTCAAGTAATTAATTTTCATTCTATACCTAATCTAGCAAATTTGTACATGTAAAAAGTTATTAACAATAAAACCTAATTTTGTGTTCTTTCATTTTTATTATGCTATTTTTAAATTGGCACAACTAAGACTTGCATAAAAAATGTTTTACTTTGAAAAAATCCCGTAATGAGCCGAAATGTAATATTTTTTCATGGTTTTTTGTTTTAGAAAATTGGAAGTGGAACACATAGGTTTGTTTTCTTTTTTTTCTTGTAAATTAGGTAGTTGAACCCTTCCCTAAAAGATTGGCCAGCCCTGATTTCAAAAATAAGTATGCAGATTCAATATGTTTTGAAGAAAGATTTTACATTATACATAGAAATTGTGTAAATATTTTCAGTTTAAAAACGAAATTTTAAAGAATCGTTTGCAACAAAATCTTATATTTTTAGAAATCTTTAAAAGAAACAAATACAATTTTTCAGCTAAGCAATACTATGCAAATCATTTGTTAAATAATGAGTTAAAGTGTTTTATAGATAGGATTTTACTTGACAAAACTCCATGACGTTCCAAAACTAATGAAAAATTCACGCAGATATGATCTGAATGAAACACTTAAATGTAGGAAAAAAGCAGGAGGGTGATCAGTCAAATGGTGATAAAAAATAAAGATTGTAAATCAAGGACCATTTTTAACACAGAAGAAAACCCGTGGGGGAGCGAGGTATCAAAATTATAAATTCGAAACTTAATTAAAATAAGGAATTAAAAAGTGAGATCAAATTAATAGAAA
Organism: Trichonephila clavata; assembly: GCA_019973975.1. Classification (NCBI taxonomy): domain Eukaryota; kingdom Metazoa; phylum Arthropoda; class Arachnida; order Araneae; family Nephilidae; genus Trichonephila; species Trichonephila clavata. Next base: position 141,392 of record BMAO01024602.1, read on the forward strand.
AGTGTTAATTTTTTTCCCTTTGGAATGGTGGCTTTTTATATAAAGAATTTTAAAAAATATATAAAATTTTTTAAATAACTTACCTTATTCAAAGACCAAACAGAGGTAACTGTAATGAAAGAAGAAATGTTAAAACAGGAATAAATTTTTAAAAAATTTAGACTCAAACATAAAAAAATCAAATTGAAAAAAAAATCTGTTACTCTGAAAGTGTAGAAACTTTAAAAAAAGAAAAAATATCGATACAAAATAAGAGGCAGAGTTTTTTTAAATATAATTTCCCGGTAGAAAATTTAGCAGATGGAGAGGAGATGCGGAAATGTTTGAAAACCAAATGACAAATTAATAAGAAATTACTCCAAAAGTGAAGAAGAATCTCCCAAAAGAATAAATCTAGTTGATGAAGAAGACAATTGCTGATAAACATTTTGTTACATACTTTACTTTTTGCTTGTCACAAAAAGTTTTTTTAAAGGTTTTGATGAGAGTTTGAAGATGAACAAATTTCAGCAGATCGGCAACTAGAACAATGGATGAAACATTCCGATAATGAATGAGCAGAAAAACTAAAGTTTAAATATTTAAATGATGACAAATATGACGAGAACACTGACAAAGAGACAATTTAAAACTTCTTAAATAATGATCTAAGCATGCCAGAGCACAAAATATTTACAAAGGAAACTGAAAAATGTACTTCACTCGCTATTGTAACTTCACACTTCATTGTAAAGAAATACTCGGAAGATCAGCATTTCAGAAATAATGCTGAGGTTCAGCAAGCCATCTTGACGTGGTTGTACAACCTTGATGCTGATTTTGAAAGTTTGTTGTACAAAAGAAGCAAATATGCCTCGATAAATATAATGAAGTAATGTGTACCTGTGCCTTTCTACATTGTACATATTTTTTTTATTTCTCGTATAAACGTTTACTCTGAATGGCCTTGTTACCTTACTTTTTGAAATCCCTATGTATAAGAAATTATTTAAAAGAAGTCTACACCAGTAGTGTACACAAGGGACGGGCTTGGAGGTTACAACTCCTCCATAGACAAATAGATTTTTAATTTTCACTCTTCACGCTTATGATCACGTGTTTCTTAGTATGTAACCCCCTTCAATAAAAGAGGTCTGTGTACACCACTAATCCACACTTCCTTTAAAAAAGTTCAGAATTTTTCTTTTTTAAAAGCAACAATTATGAATAACATTCCAAAATATGGAATAAAAGCAATATATATTTTTTAAATGATAAACTTTACCAAAACATCTTTTAAAGATTTCAATTCAAAAGCTAAACATGTAAAACTCTGTCTGTTGTACCACTAATTCTTATTCGATAATCTGGGAAGGCACATAAATCGTATCACTTGTTTGAATGCCGTGGTGAATATGACTGGGAAAATAGTGACACAGGACTGAGTATGATGAAGTTTAAAGAGTGTTAAGAGGGGTGTGAAGTTTAAAAAGTTTAAAGAGTGTGAAGAGGAGTGTTAATCTACTGTCTAACTTCCACAACCCTACATTAACTACTGATGTTATTACGAAAGAGGAAGTTCACAGCCACTCAAGTGTTCCTTGTCCCTTAGAAATGTCTTATTACAATGTACACAGGAATTGTGTAGACAGATTTAATCAACTTAAAGACATGTGTATGAACTAAACAGAAAAACTTTAAAAAAAAACTAAACATAGAATTTTCTGCTACTTCATATATGCCAGGGTAGCTAATGCATATGCCATTTATCGGGAAATAAATCTCGCAAAGTTCAGCTTTAAGTACTTCCAAAGAAATATATATCCAGAGATTTTGCTTTGAAAACCTTTATTTGAAAAAGTGTTTAATATTATTAATATGTACAACAGCTTTTGTTCAAAAATTATAGTTTTGTGAGGTTTATCTAAAATATTTGTAATTATTTCTCTCTAGTGCATTTATTTTGTCAAAAATCAATCGCATAAAAGAGTTAAAGAAACAAAATGACATCTAACAAATAAGAGTGGAAAAGTACAATAGGAATCAAAATTAAAGGATAATGAGAAAATATATGTTATGTTAAAGTTGCAACCAATGATCAATTATTTATGTTAAATAAACACAATTGAGCAACAAAGTGAGCTTTCGTGCGTACGTTATCGGTAGAAATACGCAAATGGCAATATGGTGAGCAATGAACGTCTGCTGAACTCCCGGTTTGTACTGTTGTTTAATGTGAATGTGGTTTCTGAGAGTGATCAGTGTTCATTATTTATGGTCCAAAGGCATCATTTAAGTTAAGATAAAAACTGACTAATTATTGGTAGAACCGAGAGTTCTACGAATAAACACAAGTGAATATTATACCCAAGATTTTAATATCGTTCCAAGTGTTATATCAAGGGTTTGGATCAACTTTTTACGCCCTGGATCAGTTGATAGACTTTATTTTTAAGGTCAATCCAGGTCAAGAGCAGTAACTGCATCCGAAGAAAGTTTAATGTCATTTTCGGATCGAGTGAGTGAGTGAATGAATATTAACGTCGCACTGATTAGCAACACGAGGGCTTTCGGCGACGGTCCGCGTAATTTTGAACCATGGTCAAGTGACGCGGACGACACCTGAGCTGGGACCACCAACGGGAGGACGTTTGAGCTCTCGACAGATTTAACGTGCATCGCTCCCTACACGGCAGGTCTTTAGTGGTACTGGGATCGAACTCAAGACACGCTAGCCATGATCCGATACCTAGACCACTCGGCTACCGCGGCCACATTTTCGGCTCGAAGAAACTACGAAGCGATAAAAAGATATTTCGTTTTAGACCTTTAGGCTGCCACAAGAACTCGAGTTAACCGTTCTACTGATGCACGAAGGCCTGAGCTGATTATGCTATTTGTGAGAAAGCCGATGGTTTGTTTCCATTCTCTCCAGCTGCCGGGAGGGTCTTTTAAATTGGCGCCTTCGTGATGTTCAATGAAGCGAAGACTGTGCTCGAGTATTGCTTAGTGACAAACCCATATATAGTCTGAAAATTGATTATAGACATAATTTGTTCCGGAGAGAGGGAGGAACACTCAACTCATGTTCTTTGGTCTATAATCTATACTATTTCAGCGACAGCGGTTTAATGGTTTGGGGATGGATTACGGAAAACGGATGTACAAAGCTAGATATCTTTCAAGGAGGTAGTGTCGCACCTTAAAGAAGTGAAGAAGAAGCATTGAAACGTCAAGTTAGACTGTTAAGAGGTTTTGTTGGTCCAGAGTTTTTAATGAGGTGGCAGAATACTGGCAAACCTAAAATATTCCCCTGAAGAATTGGCTACCTTACTTACCTGACTTAAATCTGACAGAGCATCTGTGCAATGTTTTAGTACACCGATTTTAAGTAAGCGAAATTCTTTTCTAAACTATCAAGGAATTCAAAAGCGCACTTTCAGAAGAGAAACGGGCAATTCCACTAGACATAATCAATAATTTCGTTAAGTCCGTGAAATCAAGACGTGAGGCATGCATATCTATCCTATGTGACCATACACTATAGTAAATTATTTTTTTACAAAAGACAGCTTAAATATTTCGTCATATTCTAGTTTCAATAAATATGGTTTTAATAATTCAATATTTTAAGAATAATTAACTGCCAAACATTGTAATTTGTAATAACTAATGCTTTTGTACCAATGTATATGAATATTTTTTCATTAAATAGCAGTTCAGTTTCATTTTTCTCATTATCCTTTAATTTTGGTGAGTATGTGTGTTTTCAGTTCTAAAATGAAATATTTACTTTTGAATCCATTAATCTTAAACAGTCTAAAACACAAAAATAACACTTTAAAAATATCTCATGTTCAAAAATATTCAAAACCATTCACTTACTTATAGGTAGTTGTGTGGATGACATATTTGTATTTACGTAATTTGCAGTCTGGGAGGCTTTCTTTAAATAGGGTTTACGGAATTGGTTTTGGTTTGCGTCTGGTCTTGATTCCGTCATTGCAAATGGCACTGCCTTTTGTTCAAAAGAGGAGAGTTATTATAATATCTATCCCCAAAAAAAATTTACAGTTAACATAAAAGTTACTTATTAAAAGACAATATAAATGAGTGGTTTCCAACCCATTGTACGGTGGACTTGTAACAGTGGCACGAGGAGATTTATTCAAAAGATAGTAAAGTCTGAATTTTGTTTAAAGAAGTCGCTAGATGCGGAAAAAGAGTGGTATAAGTGGAAATTCATTATATAGAGGTTGATATTTTAATATACTTTAGAAACCACATAAAAATTTTAATTCATAATTACTGCATATTATTTAAAGAAGCAATTATTCAGGCTTTTTTTTTACCAAAATTAATATATTTTTGTGTTTTATTTCTGTTCCATCAAAAAGAAATCTGCAAGGAAAACAAAGGCGGAATACATTGTCAGGAATACTCTGATTTTCAACTTCAAAAAATTATTTTATATTAAAATTAATGAACTTTTTTTTAACGATATTTTCTAATTTTAACCTAACAAGTAAATTTAAACATACAGTATTTTATGACCTGTAATATTAAGCATACACTGCTACATGCGACCTTAAGTTTAATTACTGATAAATTCCGTTGTTTTATTTCAGTTTTTTGTCTGAAAATTTAAGGCAATTTCATTGCGTAAGGTTAGTTAGTCACAAGGCAAAACCAGTCCAAGGTCAGTCATCACCCTAAAATGCACTAAAAGAGAGGAAAATTTGAAAAATGTTCTGAAATCTTTTAAAAATAGGGAGAAAATAAAATAGAATCCCAAGAACAAAGTTCTTTGAATAGAAAATGCACTTTTCTATTTTTCTTTTTTTAGAGATTAATTTACGAAGAAAAAAATAAAATTGTTTTGGTTCGAGAAAAAAGCTCATAAAATCAAAAATTCCCTATACAGAAGCTCGTTATATATATATGGATGTTCAACTGTAATAAAGAACTATTTTTTTAATGTGTGGAGGTGTCAGCCAAAAGAAAAATTCTCAAAATTTCAGATAAGTTTTATTAATTGAATTAGAATAGAAAATTATATATCAAATAGAGAACACTTTTAAAGATTGTGTGAGCTTTCTTTCTAAATTAGGGTGCACTCATGAGATTTTGGAACTTTAAAAATATTTGTGTGTGTGTGTGGAAGAAAATAACTAAAACTGCTCGGTGAATGAAAATTGGCTATGGATTTTTTTTTGTTACCGATATTATGAGGCTTTTAAAAAGCTTAAATTTAAAACTACACATAAAGATTGCACTTTGCCTACTCTAGTTGGTCATATATCTTCTTTTGTGAATAAAATTTGCTTTTGCTAAAAAGATTAACACATTTCACACTAATGCATAAACAATCTAATAAAGTTGATATTTTGCTCCTATCTATTAAAGATTTTAAAAATTTAATATCCGTTTTGCAGGATTTATTGAGTGCTAGGTTTGATGATTATTGCAAAGTAAAAAAAATACTGATCTTAAAAATTTGTTTTCAATTTATGTGCAAGAAGTTATTTGATAATCATCTGAAATCTAAATCGAAATTTTTGATCTACAACACGTAATACACCGAAAAGAAAACATAAGGAACTTCTTTCAACAGCAAGTGATCCAAGTTATATTGAATTTGAAAATTTTTGCTAAGAAGTGATTTTCCAAATTTACACGATTGGGTTGTCTTATATTGTAGAATTGAAAAAAACATATGCTTGAGAACAAATTATTTCTATTACGAACACAACAAAATCAAAATATCACTCAAAATCAATTGATATGCACTTAAAGCCACATACTTTTGACGGCAACTTCAAGAGAGAGAGAGAGAGAGAGAGAGAGAACTTATCTATTAGGATTACTAGGTAGAAATAAAATAAAACCTACACAAATTCATGAGCCACATTAGGCAAGTACCGACTTTTTAATATTTATTTGGAATTTCAAGTAATTAATTTTCATTCTATACCTAATCTAGAACATTGGAACCTGTATTAATTTATTTACGATAAAACCTAACTAAACCCCATTTTTTGTATTTAGTATTCTGTTTTTAAATTTGCACAAGTAAAACTTAAATTAAAAAATGTGTTATTTTCTAAGAAATCTTGTAATGAAACGAGGAGTAATATTTTTTCACCATATTTTTGTGTTAGAAAAATTGGACGTAGAACGCATTGGTTTTCTTTTTTTTAAAAGTGGACAGTGGAACTTTTCTCTAATACATTGACCAGCCCTGATAGATTCAATATGTTTTGCAGAAACATTTTAAATCCTACCTATAAATTTTGTAAATATTTTCAGTTTAAAAACGAAATTAAAAAAACATTTGCAACAAAATCTTATATTTATAACAAACAAATACAAGATTTAAATGCAGGTTTTTAAAAGAATTTCTGATACGAAATACTCTTATATAATAAAAAATTATACAGTGAGATATAAGTTCGCTCAGATTTTCCAAAATACTTATTTAATTTGTACTGCTTGATTTAAAACTTTCAAATGGAAAAAAACTCGTAGATAGAATCTTATTTAACAAAACTTCATGATGTTCTAAAACTAATAAAAAAATCACGCAGTTAAGATTTGCATAAAATACTTAATGGTAGGAAAAAAGGGGGAGGGTGACCAGTCAAAGAAGGACAAAAAATTAAGTATAAAGTCAGGGGCATTAAAGGACCATTTTCAAATGAGAAGAAAACACATGGGGGAAGAGAGGAATCAAAATTAAGGGTTCCAAACTTAATTAAAATAAGCAAGTATAACGCGAGATCAAATTAATAGAAAGGAGTTAATTTTTTTCTTTTTGGAATGGTAGCTTTTTACAAAAAGCATTTTGAAAAATAAAACTTTTTAAAATAACTTACCATTTTTAAAGACTCCACAGAGGTACCTGTAATAAGAAAAGAAATGTTTAAACAATGAAAAAATTGCTAAAGAATTTAGATTCACACATAAAAAAATCAAATTGAAAAAAAATCTGCAACCACTAAAAATGTAAAAAGAGATCTGAAAGTGTATTAGCAATTAATTCAGATACACTTTACATTTTACAGAAAAAAGATCGATACAAAATAAGAGGCAGAGTTTTTTCTAATATAATTTCCCAGTAGACAATTCCCGGTTTTAATGAGAGTTTGAAGATGAACACATTTCAGCTGATCGGCAACACAAAGAATGGATGAAAACATTTCGAAAATTAACGAGCAGAAAAACTAAAGTTTAAATATTTAAATGATGTCAGATATGACAAACACTGACCAAGAGACAATTTAAAACTTCTTAAATAAGGATCTAAGCATGCCAGAGCACATAATATTCACAAAGGAAACTGAGAAACGTACTACACTCACTATTGTGACTTCACAATTCATTCTAAAGAATTACTCGGGAGATCAGCATTTCAGAAATAATGCTGAGGTTCAGCAAACCATCTTGTCGTGGTTGTACAACCTTGATGTTGATTTTGAAGGTTTGGTGTACCAAAGAAGCAAATGCCTCGATAAATATATTGAAGTAATATGTACTTGTGCCTTTCTACATTGTAGCCCCCTTCAGTAAAAGAGGTCTGTGTGTACTCCACTAATCTACACTTCCTTTAAAAATGTTCAGAATTTTTCTTTTGTAAAAGCAACAATCATGAATAACATTCCAAAATATGGAATAAAAGCAATATATATTTTTTAAGAGGTAAGCTTTACCAAAACATCTTTTATAGATTTACATTCAAAAGCTAAAAATGTTAAAGTTTTTAAAATTTACTTTAAAACTATGTCAAGCCTGGTGATAAATTTCTTGTACCACTAATTCTTATTCGATAATCTGGGATGGAACATAAATCGTACCACTTGTTTGAATGCCATGGTGAATATGACTGGGAAATAGTGACACAGGACTGAGTATGATCAAGTCTAAAGAAAAGAGAGGAGTATTAATCTATTGTCTAACTTCCACAACCCTACATTAACTTCTGATTTTATTAGGAAAGAGGAAGGTCACAGCCTCTCAAGTGTTCCTTGTCCCTTAGATCTGTCTTATTATAATGGGCACAGGAATTGTGTTGACAGATTTAATCAACTTAAAGACATGTATGAACTAAACAGAAAAAGTAAAAAAACAAAAAAAGCTAAACATAGAATTTTCTGCTACTTCATATATGCCAGGGTAGCTAAAGCATATGCCATTTATCGGGAAATAAATCTCGCAAAGTTCAGCTTTAAGTACTTCAAAGAAATATATCCAGAGATTTTGCTTTGAAAACCTTTATTTGAAAAAGTGTTTAATATTATTAATATGTACAACAGCTTTTGTTCAAAAATTATTGTTTTGTGAGGTTTATCTAAAATATTTGTAATTATTTCCCTCTAGTGCATTTATTTTGTCAAAAATCAATCGCATTAAAGAGTTAAAGAAACAAAATGACATCCAACAAATAAGAGTGGAAAAGTACAATGGCAATCAAAATTAAAGGATAATGAGAAAATATATGTTATGTTAATGTTGCACAACCAATGATCAATTATTTATGTTAATTAAGCACAATTGAACAACAAAGTGAGCTTTCGTGCGTACGTTATCGCTGGAAATACACAAATGGGATAGTTGGCAATATGGTGAGCAATGAACGTCTGCTGAACTTCCGGTTTGTAATGTTGTTTAATGTGAATGTGATTTCTGAGAGGGATCAGTATTCTCTGTATTTATGGTTCAAAAAGGCATCCTTTAAGTGAAGATAAAAACTGACTAATTATTGGTAGAACCGAGAGTTCTACGAATAAACACAAGTGAATATGACCCAAGATTTTAATATCGTTCCAAGTGTCATATCAAGGGTTTGGAGCAACCTTTTACGCTCTGGATCAGTTGATAGACTTTGTAATTAAGGTCAGTCATGAGCAGTAACTGCATCCGAAGACCGTTTATAGTCATTTTCGGTTCGAAGAAACAACGAAGACATGAAATGATATTTCGTTTTTGACCTTCAGGATGCCACAGGAACTCGAGTTAACCGTTGTACTGATGCACGAAGGTTTTAGCGGATTATGCTATTTGTGAGAAAGCCAATGGTTTGGGTTCCATTCTCTACAGCTGCCACAAGGTTCTTTTAAACTGACACCATCCTCCTGTTTAATGAAGCGAAAGCTGTGCTTGCGTATTGTTTAGTGACAAACTCATATATAGTCTGAAAACTGATTATAGACATAATTTGATCTGGAGAGAGCGAGGAACACTCAACTGCTCTTCTCTGGTTTCTGAACTATACCATTTCAGCGACCTCGGTTTAATGGTTTGGGGATGGATTCCGGAAAACAGTTGTACAAAGATAGATATCTTTCAAGGAGGTAGTGTAACACCTCAAAGAAGAGCAGAAGAAGCATTGAAACGTCAAGTTAGACTGTTTAGACGTTTTGTTGGCCCAGAGTTTTTAATGTGGTGCCAGAATACTGGCAAACCTAAAATATTCCCCTGCAGAATGGGCTACCCTACTTACCGTACTTAAATCTGACAGAGCATCTGTGCAATGTTTTAGGACATCGAATTTAAGTAAGCGAAATTCTTTTCTAATTTATCAAGGAATTCAAAAGCGCACTTTCAGAAGAGAAGCGGGCAATTCCACTAGACATAATCAATAATTTCGTTAAGTCCGTGAAATTAAGAAGTGAGGCATGCATATCTATCCTATTTGACCATGTACATAGTAAATTATTTTTTTACAAAAGACAGCTTAAATATCTCGTCATATTCTAGTTTGAATAAATATGGTTTTAATATTTTAATATTTTCAGAATAATTAACTGTCAAACATTGTAATTTATGTTAACTAATACTTTTAGTTAAATATATTACGATAATTTTTCATTAAACAGCAGTTCCGTTTCATTATCCTTTAATTTTGGCGAGTATGTGTGATTTCAATTGTAAAATGAAATATTTACTTTTGAATCCATGAACCTTAAACAGGTTAAAGCAGAAAAATAACTTTTTAAAAAATATCTCATGTTCAAAAACAATTCAAAACCATTCACTTACTTGAAGGTAGTTGTGTGGATGACATGTAAGTTGTATTTAAGTAATTTGCAGTCTGGGGGGCTTTCGTTAAATAGGTTCGAAGCAACTTGCTGTTATTTGATTCCGGTCTTTGCTCTGTCATTGGAAATGGCACTGCCTTTGTTTAAAAGATGAGAGTAATTTTAATATCTAAGAAATAATACACTGTCGAAAAAATAGTTTACAGTAAACATAAAAGTTATTTATTAAAAGACAATCTAAATCAAAGTTGCCAACCCATTGCACGCTGAAAATGTAACAGTGGCACGAGGAGATTTATTCAAAAGATAGTAAAGTCTGACCATTGTTTAAAGAAGTCGCTAGATGCCGAAAAAGAGTGTGATGAATGGAAAATTCATTATATAGAGGTTGATATTTTAATATATTTTAGAAACCACATAAAAAATTTAATTCATAAACACTGCATATTATTTAAAGAAGTAATTATTCAGGCTTTTTTTTACCAAAATTAATATATTTTTGTGATTTATTTCGGTTCCATCAAAGAAAAATATGCAAGGAAAACAAAGGGGGGAAACATTGTCAGGAATACTGTTTTTCAACTTGAAAAAATAATTTTATATTAAAATTAATGAGCTTTTTTTAACGACATTTTCTAATTTTAAGCAAAGAAGTAAATTTAAACATACAGTATTTTATGATGTCTAATTTTAAGCATACATTGCAACATGCGACCTTAAGTTTAATTATTGATAAATTCTGTTGTTTTATTTCAGTTTTTTGTCTGAAATTGTAAGGTAATTTCATTGCGTTAGGTTAGTTAGTAAATGGCAAAACTAATCCAAGGTCAGTGATTACCTTAAAATGCACTAAAAGAGAGGAAAATTTAAAAAACGTTCTGAAATCTTTTAAAAATAGGGAGAAAATAAATAGAATCCCAAGAAAAAAGTTCTTTAAATAGAAAATGCACTTTTCTATTTGGAGATTATTTTACGAAGAAAATAGTAAAATGGTTTTGATTCGAGAAAAAGCTCATAAAATCCAAAATTCGCATTACAAAGCTCGTTAATATATATATATATATATATATATATATTTGGATTTTCAACTGTAATAAAGAACTATTTTATTAATGTGCGGAGGTGTCAACCAAAAGAAAAATTCTCAAAATTTTAGATAAGTCGTATTAATTGAATTAGAATAGAAAATTATATATCAAGTAGAGAACACTTTTAAATAGAGTGTGAGCTTTCTTTCTAAATGAGAGTGCACTCATGAGATTTTGGAATTTGAAAAGTATTTGTGTGTGTTTGTGTGGAGAAAATAACTAAAACTGCTCGGTGAATGCTTGCTATTTACGAATGAAGATTGGCGATGGATATTTTTTTGTTAGCGATATTATGAGGCTTTAAAAAAAACTTAAATTTAAAATTACACATAAAGATATCCCTTTTCCTACTCTAGTTGGTCAAATATCTCTTTTTGTGAATAAAATTTGCTTTTGCTAAAAAGATTAACACATATCACACTAATGCATAAACTATCTAATAAAGTTGATATTTTGCTCCTATCTATAAAAGATTTTAAAAAATATAATATCCATTTTACAGGATTTATTTAGTGCTAGGTTTGATGATTTTTAAGAGGATTAAAAAAAGGCTGGTCTTATAAATCCGTTTTCAATTTTTTTGCATGAAGTTTTTTTGCAAGATACCCTGGGAAAATCTAAATCGATATATTATTGACCTAGAACACGTAACACATCAAAAAGGAAATGGAAAGAACTTCTTTCAACAGTAGGTGATACAAACAATACTGAGATTTTAAACTTTTTACTAAGAAGCGATTTTCCAATTTTACACGATTTGGTTGTCGTATATTTTAGGATTTAAATTACATATGGGGTTGAGAACAAATGATTTCTTTCACGAACATAACAAAATCAAAATATCACTCAAAATATATTGATATGCAATTAAAGCCTCCTAAATTTGGGGGCATATTCAAGAGAGAGAGAGAGAGAGAGAACTAATCTATTAGGATTACTTGGTAGAAAGAAAATAAAACCCACACAAATTCATGAGCTACATTAAGCAAGTACTGACTGTTTCATAATTATTTGAAATTAATTGCTTCAAGTAATTAATTTTTATTCTATAGTTAATCTAACAGATTTGAGCATGTAAAAAGTTTATTAAAAATAAAACGTAATTTTGTTTTGATTTTTTTATACTATTTTTAAATTTGCCCAACTAAGACTTGCGTAAAAAATGTTTTCTATTCGAAAAAAAGCCCGTAATGAGCCGAAATGTAATGTTTATTCATGGTTTTTTTGCCTTAGAAATTTGGAAGTAGAACACATAGGTTTCTTTTCTTCTTTTTTTTTAAATTAGATAGTTGAACTTTTTCCTAAAAGAATGGCCAGCCCTGATTTGAAAAATAAGTATGCACATTCAATATGTTTTGAAGAAAGATTTTACATTATACATAGAAATTGTGCAAATATTTTCAGTTAAAAAACGAAATTTTAAAAGAATAATTTGCAACAAAATCTTATTTTTTTACAAATCTTTAAAAGAAACAAATATATGATTTAAATGTAAGTTTTTTTAAGAATTTCTGATATCAAATACTCTTAAATATTAAAAAAGTATACAGTGAAATATAAGTTCGCTCTCAGTTCTTCTAGAATACTTATTTGCTTCGTACTGTTTTATTTAAAACTTTCCAAAGGAAAGAACAATATCAGTTATCATGATATTCATTTTGAATAAATGACAGACAAATCTGATCAAATTTTTCGGCTAAGCAATAGTATGGAAATCATTTGTTAAACAGTGAGTTAAAGTGTTTTATAGATAGGATTTTACTTGACAAAACTCCATGATGTTAAAAACTAATGAAAAAATCACGCAGATATGATCTGAATGAAATATTTAAATGTAGGAAAAAAGCAGTGGTTTGATCAGTCAAATAGTGACAAAAAATAAAGATTGTAAATCAGTGGTATCAAGGGACCATTTTTAACACGGAAGAAAACCCGTGGGGGAGAACATAGTCAGGAATACTCTGTTTTTCAACTTGAAAAAATATTTTTATATTAAAACCAATGAGCTTTTTTTTAACGATCTTTTCTAATTTTAAGCAAACATGTAAATTTAAACATACAGTATTTAATAACCTGTAATTTTAAGCAAACTATGTTATATGCGACCTTAAGAGTTATTGCTGATAACTTTTGTTAGTTTTATTTCAGTTTTTTGTCTGAAAATTTATGGCAATTTCATTGCGTTAGGTTAGTTAGACACCTGGCAAAACTAGTCCAAGGTCAGCGATCACCATAAAATGCACTAAAAGAGAGGAAAACTGGAAAAATGTTCTGAAATCTTTTTAAAAATCGGGAGAATATAAAATAGAATCACAAGAAAAAAGTTCTTTAAATAGAAAATGCATTTTGCTATTTGGAATTTATTTTACGAAGTAAATAGTAAAATGCTTTTGGTTCTTGAAAAAAGTTCATAAAATCGAGAAATTAACAATACAGAGGCTCGTTATATATATATAATATATATGGATGTTTAACTGTAATATAGAACAATTTTATTAATTTGCGATGGTGTCAGCCGAAAGAAAAGTTCTGAAAATTTCGGATAAGTTTTGTAATTGAATTAGAATAGAAAACTATATATCAAGTAGAGGACACTTTTAATTATTGTGTGTGTGAGCTTTCTTTCTAAATAAGAGTGCACTCATGAGATTTTCGAATTTGAAAAATATTTGTGTGTGTGTGTGGAAGAAAATAACCAAAACTGCTCAGTGAATGCTCGCTAAAAAAGAATGAAGATTGGCTATGGATTTTTTTCTCTTACCGATATTATGAGGCTTTTAAAAAAATTTAAATTTAAAATTACACATAAAGATATCCCTTTTCCTACTCTAGTTTGTATATATCTTCTTTCGTGAATAAAATTTTCTTTTGCTAAAAAGATTAACACATTTCACACTAATGTATAAACTATCTAATAAAGTGGATAATGCTCCGATTATAAAAGATTTTAAAAAAATTTAATATCCATTTTGCATTATTCATTCAGTGCCAGGTTTGATGATTTTTAAGATGATAAAAAAGGCTGGTTTTATAAATTCGTTTTCAATTTTTTTATTTTTTTGCAAGAAGTTAATTGATACCCAAGTAAAATCTAAATCAAAACTATTGACCTACTACACGTAAAACACTGAAAAGCAAATGCTAGGAACTTTTTTCATCAATAAGTGATCCAATCAATATTGAGATTTTAAAATTTTTGCGAAGAAGCGATTTTCTAAATTTATACGATTTGGTCGTCGTATATTGAGAAGGATTTAAACAACATATGTTTGAGAACAAATGATTTCTGCTAAGAACATAACAAAATCAAAATATCACTGAAAATACATTGATTGCAATTAATGCCTCCTACTTTTTTGGGCATATTCAAGAGAGAGAGAGAGAGAGAGAGAACTAATCTATTAGGATTACTTGGTATATAGAAAGAAAATAAAACCCACACAAATTCAAAAGCCACATTAAGCAAGTACCGACTGTTTAATAATTATTTAGAACTAAATGCATCAATTAATTAATTTTTATTCTATACCTAATCTAGCAGATTTGAGCATGTAAAATGTTTATTTACAATAAAACCTAATTTTGTTCCTTTTTTATATACTTTTTTTAAATTTTCCCGACTAAGACTTGCGTAAAAAATGTTTTATATTCGAAAAAAATCCCGTAATTAGCCGAAAAGTAATATTTTTTCATGTTTTTTTTGTTTTAAAAAACTGGAAGTAGAACACATAAGTTTCTTTTCTTTTTTTATTCCTTTTAAATTAGTTAGTGAAACCCTTCCCTTAAAGATTGGCCAGCCCTGATCTCTAAAATAAGTATGCAGATTCAAAATGTTTTGAAGAAAGATTTTACATTATACATAGAAATTGTGTAAACATTTTCAGTTTAAAAACGAAATCTAAAAGAATCATTTGCAACAAAATCTTATATTCTTTACAAATCTTTAAAAGAAACAAATATATGATTTAAATGTAGATTTTCTAAAGAATTTCAGATATCAAATACTCTTAAATATTGAAAAAGTATATAGTGAAATATAAGTTCGCTCAGTTCTTCCAGAATACTTATTTGCGTCGTACTGTTTGATTTCAAACTTTCCAAAGGAAAGAACAATGTCAGTCATCATAATATGCATTTTGAATAAATGACAGACAAATCTGATCAAATTTTTCAGCTGAGCAATTCTACGCAAATCTTTCGTCAAATGATGAGATTAATGTGTTGTATACGAGAGTCACTCTGAAATTTTTGAGCTACTCGTAGGTTTTTGAAGTTAGAAAATTTTAGGAGTGTTCAAAGTAATCTCCTCCAGTATAAATGCACTTTTGTAAACGAATTTTCTCAGAATAAATGCCTGAAACCATTCATTTCTAGGAAATGATGGAAAAAAAATGAATTTTTAACACCATCAATGTCTTCTTCTGAATGAAAACCCTTTCCATGTAAACTCTTTTTTTAAATTAAAGGATAACCAAAAGTCACACACAGCTATGTCCGGAAAATAAGGTGGATGTTCTATCAATTTAATTTGTTTTTGTTGATGAATCTCAACTTTTAACCCGGCTTTATGAGAAGATGCATTGGCGTGGTGAAGAATTAGTCCCCTAATATTCATTTCCTGGAGAATTTCTGGAAAATATTTAGTGGTATATCAATTTACTGTTATTTTCTTCTGTTTTTTCAACTTGATGGCTTTGATCAATCCCGTACTTCTGAAGAAAACGGCGTATATTACCTTTTTCATTGTTCTTTGTCTTTTCAACATTGTTGGCGTGAGATCATCTTCAAAGACCCATACTTTACTTTCTTGACTTGTTGGAACGTCAAAAAACGGCATGTGCGTTTCATCATTCATTACAAGTTTAAAAATGATGCGGTGGCCACCATCACTTAGCAAATTAAGGGAATTTTTATACTGATTCTGACACGTTCCTCTTTTTGGTGCTCAGTTAGATTATGGGGAACCCAACGGTAAACTATTTTTTCATATGTAATTCTCAATGAATAATTTTTATATGAATTATAAGCACTGAAAAATTCTTTTAATCATCTGAATACAATAGCACGACATGGAGATTCATCATCAAATGCTAATTACAGCCGTTGAACGCTTTCCTCTTGATTTAATCCACTTTTAAAATCATGAAAAATTATAGCATGATAATGTTCTTGCGTCAACTCCCTTTTCTCTTATGTCTAAATTGCATTCTACGCTATACAACGTGAAGTAAGTTAGTAAAAAATTGTCTGCTGTGTTAAAATACTTTGTATTTTCAAATTAAACGGTTATTTTTGTTTTGTAACTTCTTGTCTGCGCGTATCTCAAAAATTTCAAAGTTACCATCATAGATAGGACCTTATTTGACAAATCTTCATGACGTTCCAACACTAATGAAAAAATTACGCATTTATGATCTGCATTAAACACTTAATGGTAGGAAAAAAGGGGGAGGGTAATCAGTCAAAGAGTGACAAAAAATTAAATATAAAGATAACATAAGATCAAGGGACCATTTTTAACATAGAAAAAACTTAAATATTAAAATTTATAAATTATAAAACCTAATTTATAAAATTAAAAATTCCAATTTTAACTAAAATAAGGAAGTAAAAAGGGAGATCAAATTAATAGAATGGAGTTATTTTTAATCGAATGGTGGCTTTTTATAAAAAAGCATTTTGAAAAATAAATTTTTTTAAATAACTTACCATTTTAAAAGTCTCCCCAGAGGTACCTGTAATGAAAAAAAAAATGATTAAACAGAATGAAAAAATTACTAAAGAATTTAGATTCAAACATAAAAAAAATCAATTGGAAAAAAAAATCTGTAACCACTAAAAATGTAAAAGGAGACCTGAAAGTGTATTAGGAAACATTTGAAATACATTTTACAATCTACAGAAGAAATATCGATACAAAATAAGAGGCAGAGTTTTTTCTAATATAATTTCCCGGAAAAATAGAAAATTCAGCACATGGAGAGGAGATCAGGAGAGTTAGAAGATGAACACATATTTGCTGACCGGCAACACTAAGAATGGATGAAAACATTCCGAAAACTAATGAGCATAGACACTAAAGTTTAAAAATCTAAATGATCGCAGAATTGACGAATATTGACAGAGTAGGCAATTTAAAACTTCTTAAATTATGTTCAAAGCATGCCAGAGCACAAAATACCTATTCACAAAGAAAATGGAGAAACATTCTTCGCTTGATCATGTATTCTACTCACCAGATCACATTATTCAAGCATTGCCTGTTCAAAAGTTTAAACGGCATTAAAGAGAGCATGCTTTTAGACTGACAAAGAAGTTGGGGCAAAAACAGAAAACTCGGTGAATTGGCTCACACGTTATTACCAGTAAAAATGCTCTGGAAATGGAAAACACAATAGTATTTAGATAGGGAAGACAACTGTTTAAAAACTGATTAACAGTAATGTTTATATGTCTTAAAAATCATTTTCAGACCAATCTCATTCCGTAATTTCCACACAGCTTGTGTACACATACGTACAGTGGGACTCTGAATTTTTTTAAATTTTGCACAGTAATAGGAATTGGATTTTTACATGTAACAGAAGTATTACGTATAATTTACAAGCAAATTTAACAGTGGATTGAAATCATTGGGGAAAAACAAAATTCAAATACTTTTACATGTAAAAAGATACATTGAACAAAGAAAAAAGAAGGAAAAAAAGAAGATGGGTGGATGGGAATACAAGTTTAGATTAATTTTGATGAAAATTAGAAAACACAACTTAATTAGCCAATTCGAATCCTTAGAATCTATGTATTACAATCTTTAATCGACTGAGTAGTTTGTTTAATGAAACATAATTGTGGTTTGATTTGCAATGTAACGTAGCTACTTATATACATAGAATAAAAGCTAAACACAGCTGATTTCTTTAATTTATAACGTAAATGCAAATGAAAATAAAAAAAAAAAAAAAAAAAAAAAAAAAAAAAAAAAAAAAAAAAAAAAAAAAAAAAAAAAAAAAAAAAAAAAAAAAAAAAAAAATGCAAATGATATGACTACTAGAATATTACAAATAAGGAAAGAAATATGAAAACTAGTAAAATACAAAACTGGACACTAGCAATAACAAGTAAAGTTAAAGTACAGCGCTAAGTCGGTGTGCTGAATTTGACAGGAAAATACGTGGAAATGAGCCTATTTTTAGAAGCACTTAAAAGTGTTTTTTTTTTGTAATATAAAGAAACATAACTTTTAGATTACAAAATAGATAAAAAGGAAAAATTACACAAAATTTGTTGCCAGAAAACTGAAAAAGGGAGGAGGATTTAAATGAAAAAATGTCATCTGGAGCCATCACAAATAAGTTGATCTCAGTTGATATAAGTGCGCATTTATGAACAATACAAATGTAAGTACAATTTTCGAGAAAGGAAAAACAGAAAGAGCAAGTAAAAAATATATATCAATCTACAGCAACATGAGAAAAAATTTTATGGGCGAAATACCCATTTAAAGGATAATACATGCAATAGAAACATTGCTAGTTCGATGAAAGTAAAAAAAAAATTAGTAATGGAAATTTTTAAAGATTGAAAATATGTGCGATATAAAACGGGTGAATTTAAATCAAGATTACATTGAGTCAAATTTCAAGTATTCTATCAGCTAGTCTCATACGCATCTAGCTCAACACATGCTGAATGTGAAAAAGAGTACGTTCAGTTCTTAAACTAAGACGGCTCCCTTCTATAAGTGATTTATTTCCCTATAATGCTCCACTTATTCAATTGCTACTTATAGTTCATCCTCTTCCTATATATATTTATTTACATATTTTGTTACATAAAATTTTCTATCGTTAGTAAAATACTTTTTATTCATCCATTCAAGTTCAAATACATTTTTTTAAACTTGTAGTGGGTGACACTTGATGTTTTTTTTCAAATGTTAATTCATTAATTAAATTTTATTTAATTAATTTACACATCTAATGAATTTTTCGTCACTAGATGACGACACAGTTTTGTGCTTTCAAATCTGTTGCGGCAGAGTACGAATCGACTTAAAATTTTTTTTTTTACATTTATCTCTTGTTTTTTAAATGGATCCGGCCATTTACAACACAGCAAAGAATATATAAGCAGTTTAATATACTAAATGAATTAAATTATTTAACTTAATCAGGAAAACGTTCCAACTTTATAAATCAACAGAAAACCTTCGCAACTATTAAAAAAATCTTGTATTAATACACCATCCCTAATATAAAAGACAATCAATCAAAAGGTATAACTGTATGTTGGCACAATGCAATAAAATAAGAACTTGAAGCCTTGCTAGGTCATTGAGACATCACTGTGATGATATAATAAAAATGAAATGCTATTATAAAGATGAAAAACTTAATTTATAATATTTCTGTGTTTAGAGTGATAAATTAACAAATAATGACTTTTGTTTAAGGGAATATAATTTCCATATGTATAAAGCATCGCAACGTTTTAAACGAGTTTTGAGACTGTATGTTGTTTCTGATTTTCCCGACCATGCTACTCTTTCCACCTGGAGAGTTGCTATATTATTTGAAAGTCTACAAAGAAGATCAGGGTGAAATCTCAGTAAGTGAATATTAAGGTATCCGACTACCCTACAACTGTGAATTATGCCAAAAACTGACAAATTTTTTTAATGATTTTATTTTATGAACCATCTTACTAGCTTTTTAAAAATACCTAGTTTACCATTTTCCGTTTACTAGAACAACAAGTGTTTTATTAAAAGCAGATGCCATTACTTTAAGCAAGAAGTCATACTTTAAAACGCGTTTTACTCGAAATGTGATTTTTTGAAAATAATCAAACGGGGTCAGAGATTGCTAAAAAAGTTTTGAACATAATTAACTGAAATCTTTTCTGTAAGTTCTGTATAATAGTAGAATTGCTTTAACCTTCAGATTTATCAATCACTGCTTTATTACAAAATTTATAGTCCCTTATGTGAATATAATCACTGTCTTTTTAAGCATTTTCATATAGTAACCGAGATAAAGTGCTCTAGTTTTTGTAAAAAAGAAAATATCTCTTATCCTAAAGGTCATTTCAAAATTGAATAATATAGCAACACATTAGAATGAAAAAATTGAAAATTCGTTTATAAACTTTTGGTGCAGAATGGGCCGCGTTTATGCTATTTTTTTTGTCAATTTTTACCTATTTTTTCCAATTTTAGTAATAATAATTTCTTTTCCTCTTCTTAATTTTAGCACATTTTTCAGAAAATGCACTAAACAAATCTAAAAATAACAAAAAAAATCCCCATACCTCCTTTTTTTTAAAAAAAAGTTGTCGCAACCAGTCGGATACCTTAACGTCGCACTGTTCAGCTACTCGAGGGCTTTTGGCGACGGACCTTGTAATTTTGAGCCATGGTCAAGTGACGAGGACGACACCTGAGTTGGCACCCCTTCTCCTAACTACCACATCACATCAATGGTGAGATCTCAGAACACTGCTTTTGAGCTACTTGTTAAATTTTCAGGATCAGGAAAATTAGTAGCAGAAGCAATCTGTTCTACTGCCAGTGTTTGTAAGAGTTTCGGAAGAGTTTTTGATATTAGGATTGATCTCATAATACAAAATAAATTAATTGAAGTGGTTGCAAGGTATAAGAAACATGGAAACATTTTGTCTATTTAATAGATTTTCACAGAAATGAATAATATGAAAGATATTTATTCTTTAGCATGATCAAAACCTTTTATATATTGAATGAATTTTCCTTATCCAAACAGGCTGACAAGCTAGTTGCTCAGCTTTTTAATTTATTTTTCCAGTCTTGAGAATACCAAAGTTGTGTACACTGGATATTTCCGAACATTTGGTTTATTTTTTATTTCAGAACTAGTATATCAATCCTTGCATTATAATTAAGATTCACTGATTTCCTATTTTCAATCTAAGTTCATTTATTTCCTTTGGAGAACTCCTGTGTCGTGGATTGCTTCTCAGTAATCCCTAAAGGGAAATATGTGTGAACCTTCCCTAACCGGTGGGGGATTCATTCAGTTTGTAAACAACTTTGGCCGATAACGGACCCCCGAAATCGGTGGGTGTGCCTACCCACAAAATAGTAGTTTTTCATTTATATTTAAGTGTTGTGTGTTGTGTGTATCGTCATAATAAATATTTAAAACGAAAATTATGGACTGATAATTGAAAACCTGAATACGCAACCTAATTCACAACACTATTTTTGGTGACCCCCGGACGCGATAAAGTGCTGAATTTTTTGAATTTTCATAAAAAATTATGGACTGATAATTGAAAACCTGAATACGCAACCTAATTCACAACATCCTGTTCTTACGTAAAGCCGCACAAATAGGAATACCAAATAATGCGTAACAAATAAGGATAAAAAATATCTCAAAATTTACAAATTAAAAAATAAACTATTATTGAATCGATAAAGCTTTGACAAATTACAATATAGAAATAACAATTTGAAAAATAGCTAATGTTCCAAAAATCTTAATAAAAATTAATTTACTTGGAAATGACGATATTGTATGTCTATTGTCCAGAACATCCATACATTGTTCTCGGACAATGGTATGAGGAGCTTGCTTAATCGTAGGTTTGTTACAAATTTTAGATCTTCCTGAATTCTTTGGTTGTAACGATGGAGTTTTTATTGGCATATCCATATGATGATCTTCTCTCTGAAATAATTTACAGTTAACATATGATGAAATTATTAACAGATACTTCTAAATAATGGGTGTGTATGCAGATACAATAGTAAGTGCTGAAGAGAAGAGAATATCTTTATATGTAAATTATATATATTATTAATTATTAAAATTAAAAAAATTACACATGTATAAGGTAAGAATGTTTTCCAGATTAAAACCAAAATTTTTAAACCAATATTTACAATGCAATCTTCATATTATTTCTAGAAAAAATATTCTTAAACAGGTTTTAAAAGACCTGAAGCATTTTTTTTTATAATTAAAAAAAAAATGTTACAGAGTGAAACCTCGCTTAATGTAAGCATAATTCATTCTAGCACCTCACTTACAACGCAAAACAACTTTTGCTCCCCAAAAATAAATGTAAAATGCAATAATAATTCCAAGGTAAATAAATAAATAAATACTAAAAGAAGAATTTTAATCGAATTAATCTTTTTTACTTATTGCAGGTGCTACTCATATTTCATTTGGAGATGAATTCTTTGTAGAACTGGGGAGAAGCCAGCGGGGCCGACTCTAGCAGAGAGTTTTGCAGCCCCGGACAAAAATGGGAAATTCCTCGCCCCTCTCTCCAAAATTGATGAATTGTTCACATAGGCACATATATATGTAAAACTTGAATAGTTACAGCAAAGGCAGCATAATAGTATATATAAATATAAGGAGTAATATATATATATAAACAAACACACCAGAGTAGTGTAAATACAGGTGAAGGTTGGCCGGCCGCAAAACATTGTTTAAACCTACAATCCTGGTTCCTAAGGCCAGGAGTTTGCTATAGTACTACTGAGGCTAAGACTTTATACTATCATGACTATACCTATCTTAGGTTTATAAATATTTTGTTCAAATTTTTGAATTATATATATACTAGCCGTTACCCACCCGCTACGCTGGGTATTTCATGATATTTTTTGTATATATATACTGTTCAGTAGACTCTCGTTAATTCAAACCTTCGATAATACGAACCTCTCGCTAATTCGAAGTATAAACTCAAGAGCCAAAGCATTATGACCACCCCCTACATTTTGCAATGAATTCGCCTGGATGACGTGATCAGGTGGAAGAGGTATTTAACTGCTGCTGGAGAGTCTGAAGAATCATTCTTTCACTTACTTCTGTGTGTGATGGGAAAGGCTGCGGATCTAAGCGACTTTGACAGAGGGAAGATAGTAATGGCTCGAAGGCTCAGTGCAAGTATTTCCGAAACTGCACTACTCGTGGGTTGTTCGCGATCTACAGTTGTTAGTACTTATGCAAAGTGGATGAATGACGGTGAAACCAGCAGTAGACGACATGGTGTTGGACGTCCACACGCTATCAAAGAAAAAGGTCACCGGAGACTGTCTCGCATGGTAAAGCAAAAACGGAGCCAGACAGTGGCTCAGCTGACAGCCCAATACAATGCAGGGCCAAGTAGAATAGTATCGGAGCACACTGTTCAGCGGACACTGTTGGATATGGGGCTACGCAGCAAACGTCCCACTCGTGTGCCTTTGCTGACCAAACGTCATCGCCAACTGCGCCTGCTTTGGGCCCGGGAACATCGCGACAGGTCCATGGATCAGTGGGAGAGAGTTGCCTTGTCAGATGAATCATGGTTTGTCATTCATCACGCCGATGGCCGTGTCAGGATACGCCGTCTTCCAGGCGAACAGTTGCTCCCTCAATGTACAGTAGGTCATACACAGGCCGGTGCTGGTGGTATTATATTTTGGGGGACGTTCTCTTGGGCGTCTCTGGGACCCGTGGTTGTGGTTGAGCAGACCATAAATGCTACAGGGTATCTGAACATCATTGCGGACAAGTTGCACCCTTACATGGCCTCTGTTTTTCCAGCTGGAAATGGAATGTTCCAACAGGACAACGCCCCGTGTCACAAGGCAAAAATTGTGTTGGAGTGGTTAACGGAACATGAGGCTGAATTCCAGTTAATGTCCTGGCCACCTAACTCACCGGATCTCAATCTGATAGAACACATTTGGGATGTCATGTGACGGCAGCTCAGAGTTCAAAGACCACCAATTCGCATTATCTCGGATTTGCGTGACCGTTGCTTAAACATCTGGTACAATCTGTCTCCGGCCATCTACCAAGGACTTGTGGCATCCATGCCAAGGCGAGTTGAGGCTGCGTTGCGTGCAAAGGTGGGCCAACTCGTTATTGACAGGTGGTCATAATGTTTTGGCTCTTGAGTATATGCTCAGTCCCTAGAAAAACTCTTGATATTTCGAACTAAAACAATACGTTTTGGTACACTCAATAATTCGAAGTAAAATTTGTGGCTAGCCAGACTACAACACGCGATAATTCAAAGTTATCTTATGAAACTCTCGACAATTTGAACACTCACTATCGTGTACAGTCCTGTAGGAAACAGGTTGGAGCTTACAAGTTTTGTATTGAATTGTCTCTGCGTGTTTACCCTGTAACGTAGCCACTTTGATGACCATCTTTCTGCTACTCCTTCTTAGTGTTTTCCAGTTCCTCAGGCGAAAAGACATTTTTATCGCTTTCCTTCTTCAAGTGGTTAATAGACAGACCACACCTTGTTGGCAGCCGTTCTGTTTTATTCTTATACTCTATAACATGTACTTTTTCCTCTTGACTGAAACATCTGCACATTTACCACAGCACCTAACGTCATGTAAACTGAGATAGGCACAGTAGGCCTTGGCCCTCATGGGCTGTTTCGCCACTAAAATCAGTTCAGTTCAATATGTACTTTTTAAAAATATTTTTAAATAATTTTATACATATGAGCTATTATTGTTTTATTACATAGTTTAAAATTTTAAATCAGCTAGAAAAAAATTTCTCTTCGTGTATTTTGAAAGTATTTTTTTTCCTACCCCTCTTGATAATTCGAAGTTTTCCATTGGTCCCTCCAACTTAGAATTATAGAGAGTCAACTGTATATATATATAAGTTATATATTGATATCAAAGTCCTAGCATTAAGAATTCGATTGTGTTGAAAAATATACTTATACCTATAACTCTCACCTCTTGATAAAAAAAAAGGGACAGAACAACTAATTTGTATATTTTCTAATAATCTCTAAAATTTAAGTATTGAAAGTTTGCAATTTCATAACTCTATAACAGTGGATTTCCGTAAAAGAAATTTTCGGAAATACGTATCTCTACTACTGGATCTCTACTACGTAAAATAAACATGCAAGCCAAAATTCAAATCTAAATCTAATAGGGCAAAAACGAAATTTTTACTATGAATACCCTATCCCCCCGTTATCTCGTTGAGACTCGTTCTCCAAAATAACCGTTCTTTGTGGATTTCAATTCTACAAAAGAAAAATGTAAGCCAAATTCCATTATTATAGTCCTTGTAGTTCAAAAAAAAAAATTTTTTTTTTTGTCAATACGCCCCAGTAACCTACCAATTTTCAAGCAGGTAGATCGAATAGTTTAAAAACGGAAATATTTATCTATTACGCCCCTTAATCCCCCGAAATGAAACTTGGGGGTTCATTTTCGCGAAACCCATTTTATAGCGGTTCTGTACTCAACGAAAGGAATCTGCTTACCAAATTTCAAGACTGTACGTCTAATTGTTTAAAAATGGGAATAATTATCTATAACCACCCTTGAGCCCCCGCAATGCCACTTTGGGGTCTGTTTTCACAAAACCCATTTTGCAGTGGATCTCTACTCTATGAAAAGAATCTGCTTACCAAATTTGAAGACTGTGCGTCTAATAAATTAAAAACGGAAAAAAATTATCAATAATGCCCCTTGAGCCTCTACAACGCCACCTGGGTGGGGACAATTTTCACAAAACACATTATACAGCGGATCTTTACTCCATGAAAGGATTCTGCTTATCCTATTTCAAGACTGTACTTCCAGTAGTTTAAAAATGGAAATAATTATTTATAGCGCTCTTTAAGTCACGCAACGCCATTGGGGGGGGGGATTTCACGAAACCCATTTTGTTGCGAATCTCTACCCTATGAGAGGAATCTGCTTACTAAATTTGAAGACTACGTCTAATAGCTTAAAAACCGGAATTTATAACGCCCCTTAACCCCCCGCAACACCCCTTGGGGGTAAATTTTCTCAAAATGCATTTGGTAGCGGATATCTACTCCAGGAAAGAAACATGCCTACCAATTTTCATGCAGGTAGGTAAAGTAGTTTAAAAGCGAATATATTTATCTATTACGCCCCTTAATTACCCGGAACGCCACGTGGGGGAGCTATTTTCACAAAATCTGTTTGTAAATGATCTGCATACTATGAAAGGAATCTATTAATCAAATCAAAAGACAGTGCGTCGAATACTTTATATAAAAATGGAAATAATTATCTATAACGTCCCCTCAGCCCCCGGAACAATACTTGGGTGTCGATTTTCACCAAACTCATTTTTTAGCGGATCTCTACTCTATGAAAGGAATCTCCTTACCAAATTTCAAGATTGTACATCGAGTAGTTTAAAAATAGATATAATTATATATAACACCCCTAGAAATAATTATTCATAACGGCCTTTAACCCCCCCATAACTAACCTTATGGTTCGAATTTCGTAAAATCCGTTCTTAGCGCATCTCTACTCCATGAAAAGAACATGGCTACCAAAGTTCGAGTTTGTAGGTTGTATATTTCCGGAGATATCGTGATTAGTCAGTCAGTCAGTGAGTCGCTTTTCTCCTTTATATATATACTAGCTGTTACCCGCCCGCTTCGCTGGGTATTTCATGATGTTTTATAAATTTTTACTGCTTATATATATGTATAAATTATTGATATCTAAGTCCTAGCATTAAGAATTCGATTGAATTGAAAAATATACTTATACCTGTAACTGCACCTGTTGATAAAAAAAAAGAGCAGAACTCATTTAATTTGTATTTTCTAAAAATCTCTAAAATTGAAGCATAGAATGATGTTTGCCCTTTCGTAACTCAAAAACCAAGTGGATTCCCGCAAAACCAATTTTCGGTGGATCTCTACTCCGTAAATGGAACATGCAAGCCAAATTTCAAGTCTAAATCTAACAGAAAAAAAAAACAAAAGTTTTACTATCAATATCCCCGTAATCCCGTTGAGAGCCGTTTTCCCAAAATTACCGCTCTTAGCGGATTTCAATTCAACAAAAGAAAAATGCAAACCAAATTTCATTATTATAGTCCTTGTAGCTCGAAAAAAGTAATTTTTTTTGTCAATACGTCCCAGTAACCCCCAGCAACCCCCCAGAACTTGATTTGCTTAAAATTTATTCTTAGTGGATCCCTATTCAACAAAAAAAAACATGCTTAAAAAATTTCAAGTATATGGGTCTAACAATTAATAACAGGAATTTTTTTCTGTAACTCCTCTTGATCCCTCGCAAACATCTTTGGGGTCAATTTTCATTTTACTCTTTGTTAGAGGAACTCTATTTCATGAAAGGAACATGCCTACCAATTTTCAAGCAGGATGATCAAGTAGTTTAAAAATGGAAATATTTATCGATTACGCCTCTTAATCTCCGAAATTAAACTTGGAGGTTGATATTCGCGAAACACATTTTGTAGCGGTTCTATACTTTACGAAAGGAATCTGCGTATCAAATTTCAAGACTGTACGTCTAACAGTTTAAAAATGGGGATAAATTGTCTATAACGCCACTTGAGCCCCCGCAACGCCACTTCTGGGTCTGTTTTCACAAAACCCATTTTGTAGGGGAATTGCATTCTATGAAAGGAATCTGCTTATCAAAATTTGAAGACTGTGCATCCAATTAATTAAAAATGCAAAAAAATTATCAATAACGCCCCTTGAACCCCCGCAACACCACTTAGGGGTCGATTTTCACAAAACACATTTTGCTGTGTATTTCTATCCTATGAGAGGAATCTGCTAACCAAATTTCAAAACTGTGAGTCTAATAGTTTAAAAAAAGAAATAATTATTTATATCTGCCCTTAACCCCCGCAACACTCCTTGGGGGTCAGTTTTCTCCAAACCCGTTTTGTAGCGGATATTTACTCCATGAAAGAAACATTCCTACCAATTTTCAAGCAGGTAGCTCAAATAGTTTAAAAACGAAAATATTTATCTCTTACGCCACTTATTCCCCTGAAACGCCACTTAGAGGTCTGTTTTCACAAAACCTTCTTATAGCTGATCTCTACTCTATGAAAGAAATCTCTTTATCAAATATAAAGACTGTGCGTCTAATAGTTTAAAAATGGAAATAATTATCTATAACGCCCCTTAAGTCCCCTCAACGCCACTTGGGGCAATTTTCACGAAACCCATTTTTAGCGTATCTCTACCCTATGAGAGGAATCTGCTTACTAAGTTTCAAGACTGTACGTCTAATAACTTAAAAATAGGAATTTATAACGCCCCTTAAACCCCCGCTCCTGCAACACCCCTTGGGGGTCAATTTTCCCAAAACCCATTTTGTAGCGGATATTTACTCCAGGAAAGAAACTTACCTACCAATTTTCAAGCAGGTAGGTGAAGTAGTTTAAAAACGGATATATTGATCTATTACGCCCCTTAATCCCCCGCAACGCCACTTAGAAGTCTGTTTTCACAAAACCCGTTTTGTAACTGATCATTATTCTACGAAAGGAATCTATAATATATCAAATTTAAAGACAGTGGGTCAAATAGTTTAAAAATGGAAATAATTATCTATAACGCCCCTAAGCCCCTGCAACGCCACTTGGGG